>JAUPFV010000005.1:58495279-59095685 GCA_036936605.1 Limnanthes douglasii subsp. nivea | reverse complement strand
TATAGAAAAAAGCTGTCAAGTTCTCACTTTATCAGTGTCTTAAGATAAGTTTAAAAATTCAATTCATTCAGATAATACCGTATGTCTCAACAGTTGGTCGTCTCATATATGCTCAGATACATATCATATCATACATATCATTTTTAGTTGGGATATTGGGAATTTAGTTGAGCAATCCATGAGTTTCCAATTGGGATATTGTAAAGAGAGTGCTGGGGTACTTTAAGAATACCAAACACTTTAAATTAATATACTACAGATTGATAACCTATAAATCATAGTTGAATTCTGATGTGGATTTTGCAGAGTGTGTAAGTCCTAGAATGTCTACCACCGTATGCATAATCATTATTGTTGGAGGCATCATATCGTGGAAGAGTTCAAACCATACTCTTATCACATAGTCTACTATGAAACCTAGCTCAACTGTTATGTTCTCAAACAGACACAACATCTCAAATAAGTTTAAGCATATAGACATTAAGTTTTTTATTGTGAAGAACAAACCCAAATGGTCAAATAAGGGTAGATCACATTGACATAATTTCCATGATGTTAAATCCTTTTACCAAGGTATTACCCCCTTCAATATTTCACGAACATAGAGTTTTCATGTGGGTCCTTACCTTGGAGGATGTGTAGATTCAATGAGAGTGTTGTATAGATTTTATTTTTTTTGTCTTTTACTTTATATTGTTATCATATACATGCACTCAAGTTATTTTAGATTAATAATACAATGATTTACTTTTTAATTTTTCTATTATTTCTTAAATTAAGCAAAATACCAATTGGAAGTTGACATGTAATGATTATAAGGTTGTGTCATACTTACATGATACATTCCATCCGAAGTCAGGGTCCATTAAGGTGGTAATTAACAATGCCTTTATTGTAAAACCATTACACATAAAATAAGATGTGGTGGAACCTCTTTCATTGTTGACTATCATCTGACATGAATAAAAATTCAGACATTACCTGTGAACAATAATGTTTTATAGTGCATAATTCTGATAGATACACTTCAATACACATTAAGGATCATAATGGGAGATTGTAAGGAAATTCAACTACATGATATTAAAGATTGTTGCAACAAGTCTAATTAATTAAAGTAATCAAATTTAAAATATTGGACTCACAAATAATAATAATATATATTATTGTTAAGTCTTGTGGAAGTATTTAAATTGGGGGTATTAGTTGAGCTAACATGCATTTTGAGGGAGGAACCATTAGTCGAACATTTTAGTATTGAGATTTTATAGCCTAATGAAGGTTATGGTCTCGTGCAACGGTTAGTACATCAAACTATATCAAATGATAAAACCTTAAAGTTAATTAAGTGTAGAGAATTTTTTTTAGATATAATAAATAAAGATAGATAATTGAAGGTATAGATAATTTAATGAACCACATTCACTAAATATAAATATGTACAAATAACTCTAATCTATCATCACCAACGTACACATCATTTCCAATCGCGTTTGTATTTTACAACTATGTTCGTGATCACCGCGTTGACATTTTACATGTTTATGTTTGTGATCCAAGAGTCTACTACCTATCCTCCAGAAGTAGTTCTAGTGCGCACCTAATATGCCCGTGAAAAAGCTGTTTTATATAGACCTTCAATCTTAACTTATCAAATTGTCGTTTACTCTCAAATGTTGAACAACAAATATGTATTTTTATATTATTATGTTTGTTAGATGATAACATTTTAAAGCCCATATAATTTTTTATTTGTAAATTTTGTTTAATCTATATATAACTTTTTTTTATTTTGGTGTTTTTTTTAAATCAAAACTATTTGTTTCTATTATTTTTAGTTTAACTACATTTCTAAATTCAAATTAATATTTTCACATTTTTTTACATACAAATCATCATATTTTGTATTTCTTTTTTTCAAATAAATATTTTTAATAATAATTCAATTACTAAATATAACAAATATTTTAACAAATCAAATTTTTATAACCAAATATCAATAAAAATCAAATTTAACAGTTATCGGATATAAATATAAACATAAAAATTAAAATATAACAATTTCGATCCAGAAACAATTTATACCCGACCAAAAATACAATTAATAATTAAAATATAAAATAAAATTACATGACAGATATAAAATTTAAAACTAACAAAAAACAAACAGGAATTATTATTTCATGTGCACCGTTATGTCAATTGGAAGAGTACTAAAATTGTTTATTATAAAATTGTTTATTATAAAATTGTTTACTTTACATATAATTAACTTGAAAAGTATATAGAGTAAACGACAAGGATGACATAAAAGTAAATATGCAGGCAGAATGCAAAATATATCGTGGTCTTGTTGCACTATCTCCGGGCATCAAGATCAGCATTTTGCTTTAATGATTTGTTTATGGGTTTGGCTAAATTAGGGCCCTTGATGATAACCATACACAAAAAATTCCAGCCGTCTTTTACCCCGCCGGTTGAAACCCTCTCAACCGGCGGGGAAGCTTATCCCGGCGGGTGAAACAGCTTTCCCGCCGGGTGAGAGGTTCTCAACCGGCGGTTGAGATGGGTTCAACCGCCGGGGTAAGGATAAAATTGTAAAAGTTTAAAAATTCTATTTTTTTGGGGCTGGTTAACATTTTTTGGGCCCGAATTTAGCCGTACCCTTTGTCTATTTATCTTTATTTTATTATTTTTTAAAACAAAAATACATTAAATTGGTAATATAGAAATATAATTTGTCGCACACCCAACAGAAGGAAGTTTCTCCGAAACCATTATTAAAAAAAAACTAAAGTTACAGCAACTAAATTATTAGGTTCTCAATAAAAAGAAATATATATATATATATGTTTTCAAAAATACATGTTTTCAAAAATGTTAAAATAATATATAATGATTTTTTAGATTAAGGTGATCAAATTTTAATTGTGGAAGTACTTTCTGAAAAATAAATATTTCCATTTTTTTAAAACAAGAATAACCTTTATAGAATGAATTGGATTCTATAAATTGGAAATATAAGGACTTAATCAGAAAATCTCAAAAAGACTAGGGACATTACTATTATAATAAGAAATTTAGATTCTAATTTTGAAATGTCGGTGAACTCGAGTGACGAACTCCAAAATATCGAGGAGAGAGAATCGATTACGAGAGAATTCAAAATCTAGAAAGGAGCCGACCGAGCTTTACCAACTTCATCGACGAGAAACCCGTTGACAATACCGGAAACCCAAGGAGATGATTCCAGATTTCACCAATTGAGAAGGATTATAAGAAGCAGAGAGAATCTTGTCGATTAGCATAAGAGTTACATTTGATATAGCCAATTCCCCTCTCAAGGAAGGTAATTGCTCTGAGAATATTTGGAGCTTGGGCAAGAGAGAATTCTATTTTCTATCTTTCTTTAAGGGTTCTTTTTTAGAAATCAAGTATGCCGCTTTATTTTGTTCCCGATAAATATGTGAGATGGTCATGGAAGATCCGATTAGTTTTCTGCAACTGTTAATGAGAGGTTCCAAATACCATGTGGTTTTTCTATGAAGAAGTAATTCGACTAGGATTTTGGAGTCGGTTTCAATATCTAGGTTAGAGATGTTCTGAGAGTGACAAATTTGTAGACCATCCAACAAGGCTCTGCACTTAGCAATAATGGGTAGAGTTTTGCCATATAATCTACCAAATCCCATGAGGATGTTGTCATTGTGATCCCCAATATAGCCTCCACCACTAGCCTCTCCCAAGGTGTTACAAGCACCGTCAGTGTTAAGCTTGAAGCAGGAAGCTTTAGGGTTCTTCCATATGAGAAATAAAGGGATTCTGAATTTAGAAAGATGGTTCACACATCCCAAACTGATAGTAGCCTTACAGTCCATACCCAATGAATATTCTTAAGAAAATTAGCGTTGTCCAAGCCACAGATGATGAAGATTACCTGGTCACTCATGGACTTGATGCTAGAATTTTAAGCATTTGGTGTTGTTTTTTTTTCGAGAAGACCAGATGACCCACGATATAATTGGGGGCAAGATAGTTATTATGAGGTAGACCAGTACCAAGATCTGATGAGGTGAGATTAGATCATATTTTTTTAAATGTGAATCTTAAAGAAAGAGCTGAAAAAATTCCAAACAACCCAAGAATGAGGACGTTGAACAAGAATGTGGTTTGTCGATTTTGAGTTGCTGCAGAATTAACACTTTGAAACTAGATGAAAGTGTTTTTTAAGAGCACATTCAGAAAGAACCCAATTAAAGAGAGCTCTTCATAGGAATAATGAATATTTCCTAGGAGTTAACAGAGTTCAAGGTCTTCTTAAAGAGATTGGATTTGTTACCCTTTAATCTGATAGCATTCCAACTATTTTTTTTTGTTAAATGAGCCATCTGAGAAGAAAGACCAGTTGATGGTATCTGGAATATAGTTGAGGGAGAGCTTCCTAATTTAGGAGATTTTAGTGGATGAAATAGAAATATTAAGACTATCAATGTTCCGTTCACCATTAATCCATAATCTATTAATTTTGACTCTTTCAACATTCCACATCTAGCTTCTGTCATTAGTCTCATTGGAGTAAATAAAAGGGTTTTTTGAATATCAACGATCAAGCCAGAAGTCGATGTTGCCCAAACCAGGATTCCAGAAAATAAATTGTTAAGCCTTATCCATAGCGTTTCTGATTCTAGTCCAGGACTTAGATTTTCTCATTGGAGAAAGAGCTAAATGGGGTGGATATTTCTGTAGTAAATTGACGACATCGGCTTGGTCGATAAGGATATATGTGCTCTGAAATTGAACCATAGCTTAAAAGAATAAATTTTCTATGTGTCCACCAATTTCTTGACATTGAGGCCCCTTTCTTTGTAAGGTTTGCAGAAGCGATCCCACTTAGACGAGATGATAATTTGTTTATTTTCTTTATTTCCCCACAAAAAATTGTTGTAAAGATTCTCTATTCTTAACATGACAGTTTTGGGAAGAGTGGTATGTTGAATCAGGTAGGTGGGATAAGCATACGAGATAGACTAGATTAACGTTAGTCTTGTACCAAAAGAGAGTAAAGCATTGTCCCAATTAGTAATTGTATTTCTTATATTTGAAATCAAGTCTTCAAAGTTGATGATTCTAGATAAAGATCTGATGATGGATCCCAAGTATTTGAAAAAACATGTTTTTGTGCTTAAATCCGAGGAGCTTCTCCAAATTGTGAATTATCTGGAAAAGCATATTGTTAAAGACAATTATCTTTGATTTATCTGTTTTGGTAAACTGACCTGAAACTCTTTAACAGTGAGACAAAAAGTTCTTTATCTGAAGGATGGAAGAGGTTGATCCATTGTTGAAGGTCATAAAATCGTCAGCAAAGGAGAGACACAGTATGCTTTGATCGCCTCTAAATTTATATCTTGAGTAGATGTTTTCTTCAGAAATATTTTTGATACCCCTTATGAGATACTCCTTTGCTAATATGAAAAGGCTATGAGACAAAAGGTCTCCTTGCCTCAGACCCTGGGTAGTATTAAAGTAAACTTTCATTTTATCGTTTATGATTATGGAGGAATGCACATTGTTGATACATTTGTCCACTAAGGATATAAACCAGAGTTAAAACGAAAGGCAGTCAATATGTTAAGGAGAAACCTGTGATTAAGCATATCGAAAGCTTTAACCATATTAATCTATAGGATTACGTTACTCCCCTGGATTTTAAGTTTAGATCGTAGTTTAGTTCTTAGGAAATAAGGATATTTCGTGGATACTCCTGCCTCTGATGAAGTCCCCATGTTCTTCAGAGATTAGATTAGGAAGGATATCAGCCAGTTTGTTATTAAGAATCTTGGAGATGATTATGCTGAGTATTGTAGTTAGGCTTACGGGTCTGAATTATGTCTAGGAATTAGAGTGAGAGATCTTAAGAATTAGACAAATGACAGTACTTTGAATACCATTAGGAAATAGACAACATTTAAAGACATCATGGATTGCTTCACAAAGATCCATTGAGATGATATTCCAGCAAACTTTGTAAAATTTTCCATTAAATCCGTTAGGCCCTGCAACACAAATAGAATTTAGGGAGTTAATAATACCAAATATTTCCTTAACATCTGGAATAGCCATCAGCTTATAATTGTCTTCCTCCTATATGAGTTTATGAATAAGATCCTTTAAGTCATCAATAGCATTTGAATTAGAAGGATCAGTCAAAAGAGACTGAAAGTAATCTACAACAGAGTTGTTGACAGCTTCGTGGGAATGAAGCCATTGAGTCACATCCCATATACATTTTGATGAGATCATATATTTTAGCCACTGAGTCTTAATTTAATCCGATGGGCACTTTGGACCATAACCACTATTGTAAAAAAAACCGAACAGGACAAACGTAATAAATGGCGACTAAGCTAGATGTTGGTCACTTCACACCTAATTACTAATGGGTCCTTAAACTTGACCCGACTTCACTATCCGACCCTATAGGACCATGGGTCAGTAATTAAGTATAAATATCCCAACCACTTTAATTAATGGGGGTAATCATAATTTATTGCTAGTGCACAGCTTAATTATCTCACTAATTTCTACCTTAAACATTAAATTCCCCAAAACACTCAACACACTTTACAAAATTACCCTCAGATAGAAAATAACATCACCAAATTGGCAACCACAGTGGGAGGACGACGGTGCCTAAATTTCACAATTCAAAACCAGCAAGCAAAGCAATTCAAATGGATCAGAATGTTCCACCTCCTGCGGTGGAAGTTGCAAGGGAAAAAATGAATACACTATCGAGGAGCGCAACCAATTGAGAGCTGAAATAGAGGCGATGAGAGCAATAAAACAAGAAGAGAACAACATTAAGTAAAATTCCAGTGCGTTAGTACTTCACCATACTGAAAATCATGGAGAAACGATCAGTCGTTGAAGACCCATCTCAGTTCTAAGAAGACACACCGATCTAAACCTCTAGAGAGTTCAACATCTGGGTCCTCTAGTAGATCATCTAATGAGGCAGAGCTTGAAGAATCAATATATTCAAGCAGCGATGAAGGGTGATCAAAAAAGAAAATAAGGCTGACTAAAAAACATTCAAGAAAAAAGGATAGGCATGACAGACTTAAGAAGCACCATGGCAAGGGTAAAGGGTTAGCCCACTAGCATATTGACCAGTTGTTGATCGATCCTTTTGCTTTCTAGTTCGAACTAGGTATTTTTGCAACCCCTAATGAATAAACTATTTTTAGCCGTAGCAAAACTTGGAGGCAATCATCTTTTTCTGGAAAAATACTCTTCGGATACCTACCTAAGAGGTTTGATAGCTCCAAGATGGAGAAATACGATGGGAGTCGAGATCCGGACAACCATCTGGAGCAGTTCAAGAACTTTATGATGAATTTTGATGATGATGACAAGCTATTGTGTAGGGCCTTCTCCCAAACTTTTTACATGAAGTGTCTTAAAATGGTACAATAGTCTCCCTCGGGGAGTATAAGAAATTTGATACATTTTGGGTTGCCTTCCAGAGGCAATATGTTGGAAGTAAGGAACTCAAGGGTAATGAGAACACCATTATTCATTGTGATCATGAATCGAACGAGTCCTTAATGGAGTACATCAATTGTTTTGTAAACATTAAGAATGGGCTAGCAGATTGCTTTTGAACAAGTTGCAATTGCTTCCCTGAGGAAAGGTTTAAATCCAGCTAATCTAGCCAATTCAGTGAATCGGAAGAAGGCTATGACTTGGGGTGGTTTGTTGAATCAAGTGTCAACGCAAATCAACGTAGAGGAGACCAAGAAAATAAGATTACACCGCCAAGTGAGATCTACTACTACAACAACAACTCCTCCAGCTACTAATCAATTTGGTTAAAGAGATTGGACAATGGTCCAACCGATCAAGGCAGAATCGGTCTAACCAAACTCAGAGTCAACAGGTCAGAAATAAGAGGGGGCCTTGGGTTCAACTTGAGTGGTTTGCTGAGCTGAGGGAGAGTGTGGATACAATTTATGACAAGACTAAGAATGAGGTACATTTTAGAAAGCCAGCAGCATTGCAGTCCCCAGAGAAAACCGGAGCACCTGTTTCTGCCAATATCACAATGACATAGCCCATGATACTCATGATTGTATAGCCTTGAAGCAGGAGGTCCAAAACCTAATTGAAAGGGGCAAGCTGGGGTCCTATATTAAAAAATAAGGTGGAAACAGACCGAATAATACGCAAACCAATACTCCCCTGACTGGTCTAACTAACAATCCTTGGACATCTACACAAGAGGGTGCAATGGTAATTGTTGAAAGATTTAATGTAGACTATGAGTATCTTGATCCAGATCCGAGTAGAAATCAGGTGGGGATGATAACAGACAAGACCAAAACGGTTTTCGGTCTGATTGACTTTTTTGAGTCATTAACTATTTTCGGAGGGAATACTGTGACTGCGCCTTCCACTTCACCAAGGAAGAGGCATGCCCACATTTTTTCCACCCAGTTGGATGGTGGAATCTCCACCCACCAGTATCAGTCCCCATCTCCCTTTATAGTTTTTGATGAGGGTGACCTAAGAGACATTGCAGGGCCTTATGAAGATATGGTGGTAATAGGGGCATCAATAGGGGGAAACGGTATACGCTGAATTCTAACTGATACAGGTAGTTTGGCAAACATCCTGTTTGTAAGCTCTTACAAGAAAATGAGAAACCCTTTGGTTATAAAACGTTCGAATAGAACCATTGTAAGCTTCGCAGGAAGTTCTGTAGATGTGATTGGGGAGTTCGAAGAGGAAGTGACCATTTAAAAAGATGGTAAGAGTACTGTTTGTTGTGGTGGATTGCCAACATCTTACAATGAAATATTTGGCATTGCCCAATATCTTGCCCACCAATGTTGTCTGGACAGGTAGGTGTTGTCCGGGGCAGCCAGAAGATAGTCAGGGAATGCTATGCAACAGCCCTCGCCCCTAAGACTTTAGGGCGGTCAGAGTTAACAAATATTAGCAGTTATTGGAGCCTTCTGCTGAGGAAAATAAAATTGATGACCCCATTGAGGCTCTCAGTGTTATAATACCTATTGAGGAGGTTGAGACCCACTCCCTCGCAGAGGGAAATAGTGTTAAAATTAGTTCCAATCTGGTACCAGATTTAAATCACCGGTTATTATTCTTTTTGATGAATAATTAACATGTTTTTGCATGGTGTAATAGTGATGTCCCTCAAGTGCCAGCTGATATTATTTCTCATAAATTGTCAATTAGGAGTGATATTGCGTCATTCGTACAGAAGAGGATGTCTTTTTCTAAGGAAAAAGCAGATGTGATTGTTTAAGAAGTTGACCGTTTAACCAAGATGGGTCACATTAAAGAATATCAATACCCTTTGTGGACTGCCAACCCTGTTCTGGTCAAGAAAAAGAATGGCAAGGGGCGCATGTGCATTGATTTCACTGATATTAATAGGGCATACCCCAAAGATCTTTATCTTCTTCCTCAAATATATCAGTTAGTAGATTCTACCTCTGGAAACAAACTATTGTCTTTAATGGATGCTTTGTCAGGGTACAACCAGATACAAGTGGAACCGAAGGATCAAGATCACACTACTTTCATCACAAACAAAGGTCTTCGTTGTCTTTAGGTGATGCCATTCGGATTGAAAAATCCTAAGGCCACTTATCAGAGGTTAGTGAATATAGCTTTGCTAATCAGATTGGCAGAAACATAGAGGTGTACATAAGTGATATGATGATTAAAAGCTTGGATGAATATTCACACATATATATATATATATATATCTAAGCTTCAAGAAACATTCTCCAATTTAGAGGTTGTAAACTTAAAATTGACCCCTGAAAATATATATTTGGGGTCCGATCTGGAAAGTTCTTGGGCTACGTTATAAGTGAGAAGGGAATTCAGCCTGATCCAGATCAAATTAATGCCTTATTAGTAATGGACCCTCCTCAGAATATTAAAGAAGTTCAAAGACTTACAGGACGATTGGCTGCGTTAAATAGATTTATTTCAAGATCACCAGACAAGTGCGCTCCATTCTTCCAAGTGTTGAGGAATGATAAAGACTTCAATTGGTCTCCATAGTATGACCAGCCTTTTATTGAAATCAAGAAGCATTTATCCTCACCTTTCAAACTTGTTGGGGGGGGGGGGGGGGGCTCTATGTATATCTAGCTGTATCAGAATATGCAATAAGTGTTGTGCTAGTAAGAGACGTGGACAATTACCCTCGTCCGATATATTACATCAGTAAGAGTCTGTTGGATGCTGAAAGAAGATATTTAAAGTTGTAAAAATTGACATTAGCCTTGGTAATTGCAGCAAGAAAGATGAGACCATACTTCCAAGCTCATTCCATTGTTGTTCGAACATCTTCCCCCTTGAAAAGTGTTCTTTAAAAAGTTGATTTGTTAAGTAGAATGACCAAGATGTTAGTGGAGTTAGGTGATTATAATATTGAATTTTGCACCTCGAACAACAATTAAAGCCCAGTCAGTGGCTGACTTATTGGTAGAACTTCATGCTGGTAGACCCTCTGGACAAGAATCAGAAAACCGATCTAAGAAAGAATGGGTAGTTCCAATTGATGGTGGATCAAGTAATATGGGCTATGGAGTTGGGATTTGTCTAAATTCTCCCTATGGTGACAATATGTACGAGGCCATATGTTTTGGTTTCAGAGCTTCTAACAATGAGTCTGAATATGAAGCAACCATATTTGGTCTTAAGCTGGCTCTCCTATATGGGGCAAAGAGCGTCCGCTTAATGAGTGATTCCCAATTGCCGATTCACCATATTCAAGGATAATCTGTAGCAAAAAAAAAGAACAATTGATTAAATACTTCCTTATGTTGAAAGAAGTTGCCGCAAACTTCAAAAATATCTGCTATGAGCACATTTCTAGATCGGAAAATACCATGGCAGACTCTTTGGCAACTATAGCTTATTCTGAATCTTACCCATGGATTCTTGTGGAAGAATGTCCATATGTACAAACAATTCAGGAAAAAAAGAGTGAAGAAAATATGAATATACTTGTTATTCAACCTAAAGATTAGAGATATGTTCTTCTCCAATACATCTCTGACGGGATATTGCCTCCGGATAAAGCTGTGGCTAAAAAGATCAAGTACAAGGCTCGTGGTTTCTTGATATTAAGATAAGTTTTTTACAAGAAATATTTCAGCAGACCTCTCTTACTTTGCTTAGGATTTGAAGAATCCCACATCGTATTATCTGAGCTACATGATGGAGAAGGTTCTGCAAATTATGGCTATAGAGCCTTAACCAGAAGAGTCGCATGATACTACTGGCCAAATGGTGAAGAGTCCTATTAGCAGGTTATATAATAATAGATGCGAAAGAGATGGTGAAAAAGTGTGATCATTGTCAAAAGTATGAGAATAAAATTTATGTGCCAGCAGTTCCTATTAAATCTATATTTGAACCAATACCCTTTGTCGTATGGGGTATGGATCTAGTTAGGCCTCTTCCTATGGAATCTGGTGGATGTAGAACAATCATAGTCACTGTTGACAATTTTTATAAGTGGATAGAGGAAACTCCTTTGGTTGGAACCACTTCTAAGGCAGTTATTAAATTTATCTTATCTAACATATGTTGCAGATTTGGGGATCCTCGAAAGATTATTACAGACAAAGGGCCACAATATGATAATAAAGACATGGAAGTGTTTTGTACCTCCAGAAGAATTCCATATTTTTTTCTTCTCCTTTCCACGATCAATCAAATGGCCATGTTGAGGTAGCAAATAGAACAATTTTGTCCGGATTTAAGAAAAATTTGGAAGGAGTTATAGGAAAGTGGAAAATTTATATACAAGAGGTATTAAGGGCCTACCGAACTACACCTCGGGCTGCCACACAAGAGTCTCATTTTGCTCCGGTATATTGGATGGATGCAATTAATCCTATAGAAGCTATTTTACCATCTCACAGAGTCCAAAACTATTTCGAACTAGCTAATGATATAACAGTTAGGAATCAGTTGGATTTGATTGAAGAAAAAAAGTTAAAGTGCATTTGAGAACAGCTCATTACCAAGGCTTGATGGGGAGCAGATTTGCCTCCAAAGTTAAAAGAATGGATTTTCAAATATGGGACAAAGTCTTAATAAAAGTCTTTTTACACACTAAGGAAAAACAGTTCGGTAAGCGGGCTCGGAACTGGAAAGGTCCTTATAAGGTCTGTAGGAAGGTTAAATCAGGAACATACATGCTCCAAGACAAAGAAGGGAGACCACTAAAATACTCATGGAATGTTGAGCATCTCAGGTTATACTTAGAATAGAACTCTTTTGTATATATTTACTTTTAAAATATTAATGTAAATATTAGGATGCATACTATTTCCTAACATGGTGGCGCAGGGAGGTTTTAATGAGGTGTCCGGATTTTTCAATAATATATTATGCCTTCTTCAAAAGTCTGGTACAATTTTTTTTCAGGTCGGATATATTGAACACTTATTAAACACCCCGGCTCTCAAACGTTTTTGAGTTAATGAGATATATTAAAAATTTGATCACATTTATTAAACACATATGGTTGAGGATGTTTGATACTTTTACTCAACACATCTAAAATATTGAAGACTATCTAAACATTGGCCATAAAGAGTTAATCAAAATTTAAACAAAGAAAAATATGATATTAAAATCTGATCGGACTAAAACCGATCTCTGATACACAAAATACCTTGACTAGTCAAGGACTTCAAATTTTTACAACATAAAGATTAAACAAACAATACAACAAAATGTCTTGGCCATCCAAGGACTTAAGTCTTTCGAACAAAAAGTACACAATGTAACCTTAGGGTTTGGTCCCTTCGGTTTTTTTTTTCCGCACCATATTTTTTGGGACATTTGAGTTCAGCACTTGAACTCTCACCGACTTCTTTATCGTCTTCAAAATCAATCCCACTGGAATAGTTTCGCTTGTCACCATCATCCATTGTATGGAAATGGATATCATCATAGTCCACATATTTCCACAAAGGACCAAGATTCCTCTTAGGAAAGGTCTCATGGAACAGTAAGACCATATCGGACTTGATTCCATCATCCCTTTTCTGTAGACAATCCACTACTCCACTAGCATATTTCTTTATCCGTGCAGATATTTCTTGAGCTTGTTGGTGTTCCAAGGCAGCTTTCTTTTCGGTCTTCTCTAGGACAGTATTCTCCAACTTGACTTTGTCATCAGATAAAGTCTGGATATTATTTCCCTTGGTTTGTAGTTGCTCCTTCATAGATGTGATATCATTTGAGGAAAAAGTATCCAGATCGGAGTACTTGGTTTGGAGGTCTTTGCTGGCCTTTTCTGACTGACACAGTTTGGCAGCTAAATCCTCTTTTTCCTCCTCGGGATGACATCTGCAGGAGGAGGGGTGGTCAGCTCTTCACAGGAGAGGTCTATTCTCCCTGTTTTGTTCCACATATGAGACCTCACAAAGTTCCCCGATGTGAAGCAGTTGTGGAAAGCGTTGTCCCATTTCTTCAAGGCCCACGAGTTTAGTTTGGCACATGTATCATGACCTACCTCTACATAGTCCGAAAAATACTTTGGAAACACTGAGATAATACTTGAAAGATTAAAGAGGACATAAAATAAACTCACCAATACTCTTTCAGCGACTGGTCAGCTGGCTTGTGTTTGAGTCAACCTTGATCTTTTTCCCATTCTCCCAGGCCCCGCTGATGAATAAGAATTGTGTCCTCCACGACTTTTCTGACTCCTGAAGATCATTTACTACCTTGTACTTATTCCCTATGTTGTAGTGGTATAAGGAGATGTGATGATTCTTACACAAGTTTGTATAGCAGTAAATTGTTCGATTTGTAGTGGAATATTAGATAGCTTGGGTGTCATGATGCAGGCCGCATTGGGGCTCTCAAATGTTTTTGAGTTAATGAGATATATTAAAATTTTGATCACATTTATTAAACACATATGGTTGAGGATGTTTGATACTTTTATTCAACACATCTAAAATATTGAAGACTATCTAAACATTGGCCATAAAGAGTTAAACAAAATTTAAACAAAGAAGAATATGATATTAAAATTTGATCGGACTAAAACCGAACTCTGATACACAAAATACCTTGACTAGTCAAGGACTTCAAATTTTTAAAGCATAAAGATTAAACAAACAATGCAACAAAATTTCTTGGCTATCCAAGGACTTAAGTCTTTCGAACAAAAAGTACACAATGTAACCTTAGGGTTTGGTCCCTTTGGTTTTTTCTTCCACACCATATTTTTTGGGACTTTTGAGTTCAGCACTTGAACTCTCATCGACTTCTTCATCGTCTTCAAAATCAATCCCACTAGAATAGTTTCACTTATCACCATCATCCATTGTATGGAAAGGGATATCATCATAGTCCACATATTTCCACAAAGGACCAAGAGTCCTCTTAGGAAAGGTCTCATGGAACAGTAAGACCATATCGGACTTGATTCCATCATCCCTTTTCTGTAGACAATCCACTACTCCACTAGCATATTTCTTTATCCGTGCAGATATTTCTTGAGCTTGTTGGTGTTCCAAGGCAGCTTTCTTTTCGGTCTTCTCTAGGACAGTATTCTCCAACTTGACTTTGTCATCAGATAAAGTCTGGATATCATTTCCCTTGGTTTGTAGTTGCTCCTTCATAGATGTGATATCATTTGAGGAAAAAGTATCCAGATCGGAGTACTTGGTTTGGAGGTCTTTGCTGGCCTTTTCTGACTGACACAGTTTGGCAGCTAAATCCTCTTTTTCCTTCCTCAATAGTTCTATGCTTTGCTGAGCACTGAGAATATCGTTTGTCAAACTTTTCTTTTCAGTAGTCAGGGAGTTGATGGTAACAGTTTGATCCCTCACTTGTCTCTCCAGATCAAGCACTGGATGAATGTAACCCAAGAGGGCATGGCTTAAGGTATCTTTCTCACTAGATATCGCGTAAGTCTTTCCATTGTGGGTCACAACATTGGAAGAGTTAGGAGGACGATAAGGCCCCGCGAAATCATCTTTTCCCAAATCATAGAAATATATATTGAGGTTCTGAAAAGTATCAAGATTAGCTCTTCATTACCATCAACGATAGCCTGTTCGGAATAGAGATTGGGTGGAATTTCCTCTTGTAAGGTAGGATTGACAGGAGCTGGAGGAGGGATTTCAGAAGGACGAAGAATTATCTCTGATCCCAAAGTAACTTTCTTCTTCTTGACAGCTTTTTCATCAGTGTTGGCTTTACATTTTTTGTCCTTCTTCGAAATTAGTGGATTGTCGGACCCATCAGCCTCCTTCACACGAACTTCTAATGCTTCTAGTAAAGCAGCATTGATGTCTCATTAGTTCTCCAAACCGGTCCCTTCAGTGGTTGTTTTAGGTGGGTCTGTTGTGGTTTTCTTCTTTCTTTTGTTCTTCATCTTGTTCAGATGAATAAGGGATTTGGCCCTGGAAGGCAGGTAAAGTTTAGCATCTTTAGCCTCTGTCCTCCTCAGGATGATATCTGTAGGAGGAGGGGTGGTCAGCTCTTCACATGAGAGGTCTATTCTCCATGTGTTGTTCCACATATGAGACCTCACAAAGTTCCCCGATGTGAAGCAGTTGTGGAAAGCGTTGTCCCATTTCTTCAAGGCCCACGAGTTTAGTTTGGCACATGTATCCTGACCTACCTCTACATAGTCCGAAAAATCCTTTGGAAACACTAAGAAGAGATATAAATTAGTTTAGAGTAGCAACTTAATACTTGAAAGATTAAAGAGGACATAAAATAAACTCACCAATACTCTTTCAGCGACTGGTCAGCTGGCTTGTGTTTGAGTCAACCTTGATCTTTTTCCCATTCTCCCAGGCCCCGCTGATGAATAAGAACTGTGTCCTCCACGAATTTTCTGACTCCTGAAGATCATTTACTACCTTGTACTTATTCCCTATGTTGTAGTGGTATAATGGGATGTGATGATTCTTACACAAGTTTGCACAGCAGTAAATTGTTCGATTTGTAGTGGAATATTAGATAGCCTAGGTGTCATGATGCAGGCCGCATCGGGGCTCAGAGGACAGGGACATAGCTTGGTCAAGTGGAAGTACCTGACTATCTCTGGATCCAAAGGAAACCGGAGTCCCCAGTTCAGCACTTGTGTATAGACCACCAGTTCATTGGGCTTGCAGTCCATCGGAGTTTCTGGGATTACTGGGATTCTCACATTCACAGACTCTGGGATTCGTCACTTCGTACGAATACAACCCAGTTCAGCAGTGTGGGTGTATACGTACGCTATATTTTGAAGGGACAACAAATACTTCACACTGACCTTCTTGAACTTTGGCCCCACTCTACCCTCTATATTCTCCGGAAGCGCATCTGGATGAGTCAGACCTACTTTAGTCTTTCCCTTTCGATCTGCGGTTGTGTCCTCCGTTTGACCGGACGCCTTAAAAGGGGATTCATCTAACTATCCTCCATGTTTTCTTCCATTACAGTGGAAGGCTATTTAGATGGTTGTTCAGATGATTGTTCGGATGGTCTGGCTTCTACCAGGGGCTGTTGTCCAGATGGTTTGGTTTTTGGCACAGGTTTTACTACCTCCGAACTGGAGGGTTTTTGAGAAGTATGAGTGGATTTTGATTTGGATTGACAGGTGACACAACATGGGCTTAACTTCTCTGGAGACTTCTCTGTATCTGAACCCATTGCGATACAAGGCGAGGGTTTTCTAATACTGAAGACAGATTTCTCCTTAGGGAGAGGGTCTTGGGACTCTTGAACAGAGGACCCTGACGGAAGAGGAGAAAGGCTTGAAACAAAGGGTAGCTTTCTAACCTTGGATGCTTTTAAAGACGATGAACCCTGGTCTGTATTTGCTTGTGATTGATTGTTTCCTTCACCAGGAGAGACAGGGAGACCAGTAGCAATTCGTTCGTCTCTCGTAACTTTTCTCGCTCTCTCTAACTCAGAAAATTTTAATCAACCTCCTTTTACTAGAGCGTTTCTGGCTGTGAACATATATGATTTGAACACAAATTTGAAGGTATATTGAGCTTCTCTCGGTAAAAATGCTTGTAATGTTTGAAGATAATAAATCAATGAAGAAGATTTATATATAGTAGTGAAAAGTGGCAGTTACCTAAAACAAGGTAAAACGATCTAAGTAATGATTAAAAGCTGCAAAGTATGGGAGTTAAAGCCTAGCTAACTTTCTAGCCTAGTAGTACGAGATTCTAGGAGAAAACGGATAAGGGGTCGAACCAGAGCCTGACACGTCTCCCACTATTGGAAAAAGACTCTTAGAATTCTGAACTGAAAAATCAGTTGGACCAAAATTCGAACAAAGTCACTCTTGAGGGAAACGTTTACAGTTCGGATACAAAAACAGATCGGAGAATGTTGATATTGATTTTTAAGAGTTAGTTCTTCCAAAGATTCTTTGCAAGACCTAAAGGGGCTACTGATAAGATCAGATATTTTAGCCACTAAGTCTTGACTTAATCCGATGGGCAGTTTGGACCATAACCACTATTGTAAAAAACCGAACAGGACAATCGTAATAAATGGTGATTAAGCTAGATGTTGGTCACTTCACACCTAATTATTAATGGGTCCTTAAACTTGACCCGATTTCACTATCTGACCCGATATGCCCATGGGTGAGTAATTAAGTATAAATACCCCAACCACTTTCATTAATGAGGGTAATCAGAATTTATTGCTAGCACACAACTTAATTTTCTCACTACTTTTTACTCTAAACATTAAATTCCCCAAAACACTAAAAACACTTTACAAAATTACCCTCAGACAAAAAATAACCTCACCACGGTTGCTTCTGTTTTTGTTGGCCTTTTTTTAAACAAAATTATGAAGACAACGGTGTTTCTATCACTGTCCTTCAACCACATAGAATGAGACTTCTAGTCCCAATCAAATTCTTACCTAGCAACTAAGGTGAGATGTGAAGCTCTAACTTTTTCTACGAGAACTCTGTCATCAAAATAGTTAGAACTTTGATAGGTAGCTTCCCTGTAATTGATTTCCCGTTTAGATTGTTTGATAGCATCGAAAATATTCCCAAAAACCTTTTTATTCAAAGATATAAGGTCATTTTTAATCCTTTTGAGCTTAAACCATTATATTTTTAAAGGACTCCCTAACATGTCCTTAACCCAGCTCTTCTCAACCAGTTCAAGGAAACCTGGATGCAACGACCACATAGACCACATATTGAGGAATTTAAATGAGGATTTAATTTTTCCAGATTAGAAAAGGTTGTGATAGTAATAGGGGAGTGACCAGAGCAATTTTTTACTAGATAGCATTATAGTCACCGAAAATGATCTATTATTTGAAAAGATCATTTATGGATCTTAGGCTGTCCCATAAGATAATTCTGAGGTCTCTTCTACACTTAGCGTAAACAATTATAGCTCTGAAATCTTTCTGAAGAGAAATGTGGTGAATGTTTAAATGTAAGAACTGCGTTTCACTCAGTATGATCTCTTACTTTAAAATCTTGATTCCACATTACCCAGACTTTATTGTTGATATTCCTAGTGAAGCAATTGAAATTCAGTGTCTTTGAAACCAACTGAAGTTTTGAAAGATGAATCATAGGATCTTGGATTGCCACAAAGCTTGGTTTTACAGTATTTTTTAATGATTTTAATCTTCTTATTGTTTGTTTGTTTCCCAGCCCTCTTGCATTCCAGTTTAAGATAATGATGGTCATTTGATGGATGAAGAGGGTTTAAAAACTCTCTTGAGTTGAATTAAATTTGATGAAGAGGGACACTTAGGGTTCCAACTTTTAAGCTTCTTATTTTTCTTCTTTTCAACCTTTTTAAAACTCATTATCCTTGTCTTTCTTTATGTGCAGGAGTTCCAGGGAGGCTTCCAACATTTTATTTGGTTGGAGATGAAGATTCATTAGGAGGAAGCTGGTCTTCAAATAAATATTTTTGGTCAATTGCGAGGAAAGCCTCAATGATTTTAGAATCATTGGCCATCAGGTTTGAGTTTAAGTCATTTGGTCTTGCAAAGGATTCTTGAGATTTTCCGGGAACAGAGTTCAGAATACCCAGGTTAGACTTAGAAGAAGTTTCCACTATAGAATCTGTATTAACAAGAGAAATCTCTTTTTGGTTGCTACTTCCTGCTTTGTTAATTATGATAGATTTCAGCTTTGAAGTAAATTCATTATCGACGTTAGGTTGAGTAGAGAATTGATTCAAGGTAACATTTCTTTGGGTAGTCGAACATTTCTTGCATTATGTTTTAGAGTTCCCAATGTGAAAACAAAAACTGTAGTAGTTAGGATGTGCATCATAAATTACATATAGCCAGTAGCCATCTTCTTCACCAAATTTAATCCAGAGTTTCTTGATTAATGGTTCGGATATGTCAATTATTGCCCATAATCTACAATAATTATTCTTTGCTCTGTTTTTAGGGAACCCGGATTCTTAGAGGGGAGTGAATAACTTTAGTAATTTCTCAATTGTATCTTCATTGTACATAAATTCAGGTAGATTTGGGAGGGTTACCCAGACTGGGTAAGTGGGCATTCTTGATTAGGGTTGAAATAAGAAGTCCACTTCAATAGCCTCATAGTTTAGCTACCCACTGCCCAGACATTTCTATGCATATTTTCTTGAGGTCTTCATGTAGACCGAATTCAATAAAACATGCCTATAACCCCATATAGAAAGGAAATAGTTCTCAAAAAACTTAAATTTACCCAGAAAGGTCCAAATGTGGTTTTCCAGTAACGAACTTTCCAATTAAAGTGTGCTTTGATAAACTATACAGGGAGTCTTTATCTTTTGGTTCGAAATTGATAATTGAGTGATCAATCTAGTGATTGATTGATACGTTCATGTGGTGGAACTTCTGAATTTGTGGTTTCAGAGTATCGATATGTGATCAAGAGAATATCTTTGGCACAACTAATTCCTTTACATTTTCATCTCTTTTGTTTGATTTTTCAAATGTAGGTTTATCTTGGTGTATGCCACATTACCGACCAATAAGAATGGAAAGATTTTGCTTTCTTGGTGGATAAAGTCTCTAAGATTGATCTTGAGTTTGCTTCCTAAGAATAGGAAATTTAGATTCAAACATAGTGATGTTACCAGGAAGAGATCTTGTCGAATTAACAGAAGTATTAGGGGAGTTGATTTTGGTGAGGATTATTTCTGATCAAAGGATAGTTTGGGAAAGATTTTTGGGAATTTAATGCTTAGTGTAAAATATAGAGAGATAATTAAGGTGTGTGCTAGCAGTAAATTTTTATCACCCTCATTAATAAAAGTAGTTGGGGTATTTATACTCATTTAATGATCCATGGGCCTTTCGGGTCGGATCATGGGCTTGAGTTAAGTTTAAAAACCCATTAGCCCAAGAGATGAAATAACTAGCAACTAGCTGAGTCAAGCTCCCCTAAGTTATACTATTCGGTGGGGCATTGGAGTGGTTATGTCTGAACTTCCCCACAAATATATACAATGGTCAATGTCAAAGAAATCTGACCTCATCAGTAGCTCATTTAGGTCTTGCAAAGAATCTTTGGAAGAGCTAATTCAAAAAAATAAAACTCAGTTTACATTCAAGGTGATTGTATCCGAACTGAGTCTCGATCAGATTCGAAGAGACTAACTTTACAATTAAGAATTGCAAGAGTTAGTTTTTTGAACTGGGAGACGTGTTGAGTTTTGGTTTGACCTCCCAGCCATTTTTTCTCCTAGATTCTTGTACCTACTGGCTAAAACGTAACTTAGGCTTTAACCCCCGTAGTTCATAGCCCCTAATCATTACTTTGATCGATTTGTCTTCCCCTATGTAAACTCTTACATCTTCATCTCTATGTTAATCGGTTTCACTGTTTTATTGCATCTGAGAACACAAAAATTTCTAGAGAGAGAAATCTTGATAATTTTCTTAAATCGTGTCTGGTAGATTTATGTCCATAGCTAGAAACGCGCTGGTGAAAGGACGTTGGCTAAATTTATCTGATTTTGAAAGAGCAAGAAGAGAAGCAAGAGTTACAACTGGACTCTCTGCCTCTCCTGGTGGAGAAATCAGTCAACCAAAAACAAGCATTGACCATAGCTCATCATCATCAAACACATCAAAAGTTAATAAATCATCTTTTGTCCCAGCCCTATCTCCCTTACACTCGGGGTCTTCAGTTCAAAAATACCAAAACCCTATGCCTAAATTAAAGAAAGTTTCTAGTGTTAGGAAACCTTTACCTTTCCTGACCATGGGTTCAAATGTTGAGAAATCCACCCCAGGCAGGGTAACTCGTCTGTCTAAGTCCAAAAGCACTCATTCTTCTTTGAAACCTGCTAGTTCGGAGACAATAAATCCCCCAGCAGATACTAAACTATCCGAACAACAGTCAAGCGTGATGGAGGAGACCATGGATGACAGTATGGAAGATACTCCCTTCGAGACGTCCTGACAGACAGGGGACACTGCAGCAGATCGGAAGGACAAATTAAAAGTAGGTATGTCCAACACTGAGTCACTTCCGGAGTGTCTGGAAGGGAAAATTGTGTCAAACTTTCAAAAGATTAATGTGAATTATTTGATAGCTCTTCAAAATATTGCTTACGTATACACTCAAACTGCTGAATTGGGTCGGATCCGAACAAAATAGAGCTTTCTTGAATCTGTTAAAGTGAGAAGCACATTCACTCCAGAGACCCCCATGGACTGTAAATCCCACTAGTTGGTGGTATACACTGAAGTGCTCAACTGGGGCCTTCAGTTCCATTTGGACCCAGAAATTGTCAAGTATTTCCACCTGGTTAATTTATGTCTAAGTCAACTGAGCCCAAATGTATGGTATATGTTGATGGCTAGTATAATGGCATCAAGATTGTAAAAAATTCCTCTACCTATGGAGCAATTTGTTGTCATAGCTGGTCTAAGCAGAAACCACCATATTCCTTTTTACCACTACAATATGGGCAATGACTTCAAGATGGTAAAAGATCTGTTAGAGTCCAAGAAGCCATGGAGGAATCAATTTATTTTTATCAGCGGGGTGTGGAAGAATGACAAAAAGATAAACTCCACCACCAACCCACACCAGCTGACTAGCCGCTGGAAATGTTTAAGTAATACCTGGTCGTATTTTTATTGATTTCTTAAAAGCTATGTTAATATTCCGAAATGATTATTGTGTTTTGTTGTAGTATTGGAAATAAGGTTTCCAGATCACCTAAAAGAAGGCCAGGCTACATATACCAAGTTAAACGAATGGGAATCATAGAGATGGGGAAACGGTTTCTACAATTGCTGCACTTCTGGAAACTCCATAAGGTCTCACCTCTGGAATACTATGGGGAGTAGAGATCTTACTTGGGAGAAGCTGACCAATCCTCCCATGTAGATGTCATTCTGAAGAGAACTGAGGCTACGGATGGAAAACTTTACTTACCTTCCCGGAAGAAAGCCCCTAGCCACCTAGACAAGATTAAGAACAAGAAGAAGAAGAAAACCAAAGTTGACTCATCTCAACAAGTCACCGAAGAGGTCAGTTCGGTAATCCAAAGAGGAATAAATGCTGCTTTGCTGATGGCAATTGAAGTTACTGTCAAAGAAGTTGGTCGATCGGATCATCCACCCCAAATTACACGAAAGGATCATAAGAGACGCAAGGAGAGTAGTGATGAAAGAGCTGCAAAGAAAAAGAAAAGTATCTTAGGGTCATAGATAATTCTGCGTCCTTCCGAACTTCCTCCTCATATTCCTACTGATCCTCCTCCACAAAAATAAATCCCACCTAACCTTCCTTCTCAAACATTCTTTCCTTCCGAACAGGAAACTTCTGAAGCAGATGTCAATCTGGATGTGTTTTAGAACATGTATTTTAGTGATCAGGATAAGGACGACTTCGTGGAGCCTTATCCTCATGCTAATATGGCCAATGTTGCAACCCTTAACGGTGAGACATATGTGATATCAAGCAAGCAAGATACTTTGATTCATGCCCTCTTCGGTTATATCTGTCCGATAGTTGACCTGGAAAGGAAAGTGAGGGAACATACAACATATATAACCTCCCTAACCACAGAAAACCAAGGCTTAAATAATAGTCTCTCCATTGCTCAATAAAGTATAATATCCTTAAAGAAGGAAAAATATGCTCAACAAGATCTCCAGACCAAGTATTCCGGACTAGAAAGTTCTTTCTCTACCAAGTTCAAGACTTTGAAGGAGCAACTATATGTCAGCGCCAGTAGTGTCAAAACTTTATCCAAATAAAAAAAGTTAATTGGAGAAGCTTCTTAAGGAGAAGACATATGAGAATGCTTTTTTAGTAAGCTAGAAACCCCAAGAGATAGCTGCATGAATAGAGAAGTATGCTACTGGAGTGGTGGATTCTTTGGAGAATAGAGATGATGGGTTAAATCAGACATGGTTTTGCTATTTCACGAAACTTTTCTGAAAAGGACTCTTGGTCCTTTGTGGAAATATGTATCATATGAGGACATCCCCTTCCATACCTTGCCGTCTGGGAAAAAGCATGGTTATTCTAGCGTAGAAGATTATGAGGAAGGAACCGGTGAGAGCTCAAGCACTGAGCTCAAGAGTCCCAAGAAAGATGATAGTACTGAAAAAAAACCGAAGGGAACAAGCCCTAAGGTTGTAATGTTATGTTGTGTGTTTTTCTTAAAACTAAAGTCCTTGGAAGGCCAAGGCATTTTGTTGTGTTTTTTTTAATTCCTGTCTTAAGAACCAAAGTCCTTAAATGGTCAAGGTATTTTGCTGTGTTGTGGATTGGATTTGTTTCAATCAAGTATTAATATTACATTTTTCGGCATGAACTCCAGCTTCTTCTTTCAGTCAATGTTTTATGTAGTTTTTCAATATTTCCGATTTGTTAAATAAGCGTTGAACGACTACAATCACAAGTGTTTAATAAAGGTGATCAAGTATTTAAGAAATCCGATCAACTCAAAGATACTTCATTTGACAGCCGGGGTGTTTAATGAATATTTAATTTATCTGATCACCTCATACTATGATCATAAATTTTGCACCAGACTTTTTAATATGGCATAAAATATTATTCAAAAACACGGACACCTCGTTGAAACCTCCCCGCGCCACCAAGGTAGGAAAGAGCATGCCCCCTAATATTTACATTGAAGTATAAGGAAGGTAATTATTTACAAGAGAGTTTTACTTTAAATATAACATGAGATATTCAATGTTTCATTGGTGCTTTAATATCACGCTCTCTTTATCTTAAAGTCTCTATGTTTCTCGTTTGAATTTTTCACATACTACATAAGGACCTTCCCAATTTGGAGCCAGCTTTCCAAACTATTTTTCTTTAGTGTGCAAAATGACTTTCTTCAAGACTTTGTCTCCCAACTTAAAATCTCTTCTTTAAACTTTAAACATAAATCTTCTCCTCATTAAACCCTGATATTGTGTTGTTCTCAAATGTGCTTTGACTCTTATTTCTTCAATCAAGTCCAACTGGTTCCTAACTACCATATTATTGGTATGTTTGGAATAGCTTTGGACTCCGAAAGATGGTAAAGTATATTATGCGGGTGTGATTGCATCCATCCCATAAACGAGAGAAAAAGAGGATTCATGTGTAGAAATCTGATGAGTAGTTTGGTAAGCCCATAGTACTTCTTGCAGATAACTTGGCCATTTCCCTGCAGCTCATTCCAGATTCTTTTTTAGCCCGGACAAAATCGTTCGATTAGAAATTTCAACTTGTCCATTAGCTTGAGGGTGGAATGGAGAAGAAAAACAGTGTTGAATTCCTTTGGAGGTGAAAAATATTTCCATCTTTTTAGTATCAAACTGTGGCCCATTATCTGTAGTGATCTTCCCGGGAACCTCAAATCTTCAACATATGTTGGATAGAATGAATTTTATAACTGACTTAGAAGTGGTTCCAGCTAAGGGAGTTGCCTCTATCAATTTAGAGAAATAGTCAATAACAACTATTATCGTTCGATATCCACTGGATTCCATGGGAAGAGGCCCCACCAAATCAAACCCGCACCTATCAAAAGGTATTGGTTCATATATGAACTCCATAGGAACTGTTAGTACATGGATTTCGCTTCCATATTTATGGCAAGGATCACACCTCTTGACCATATCTTTATCGTCTGCCATTATTGTTGACCAATAGTACCCTGCTAAAAAGACTCTTCTGGTTAAGGCCTCATAGCCACAATGTGCAGAACCTTCCCCATCGTGTAGTTCAGATAAAATATTTTAGGATTCTTGAAATCCCAAACAACGCAAAAATATGTCAGCTAAATTATTTCTTATAAAGAACTTCTTTTAATACCAAGAAACCATGAGCTTTGTATTTAATTTTCTTAGCCAAGGCTTTATCTGGAGGTAAATTCCCATCGAAAATAAACTGAAAGATATCATACCTCAAGTCTTTGGGTTGATTGACATATATGCTCATACTTTCTTCATTCTCTTTACCCTTTTCTTGGCTTGTTTGTATTGATGGACACTTTATCATCACAATCCATGGGTAGGACCTCGAATAGGCTATAGTTGCTAAAGAGTTTGCCATATTATTCTCCGATCTAGGGACATATTCATACTGGCTACTTTTGAAATTTGCAGCAACTTCTCTCAACATAAGCAAATACTTTATCAATTGTTCTTTATTTTCCTTAGATTTCCCCTGAGCATGGTGAATAAGAAGTTGGGAGTCACTTAGTAATCAGACTCTTTTTGCCCGACATATAAGGGCTAGCTTGACATCATCTATATCTGCTTCATATTCAGATTCATTGTTGAAGGCCCTGAAACCAAAACATATAGCCTGGTACATAGTAATACCATATGGAGAAGTTAAAAAAATTCCAGCCTCACACCCCATAGTACTAGACCCACCATTAGTTCGGACTACCCATTATTTTTTAGACTGGTTTTATTGCATTTTCCCGAGGGGCCTATCAGTATGAAACTCTACTAGGAAATCAGCCACTGACTGAGCCTTGTCTGCCGTTTGGGGGCAAAGTCAATATGATAATCACCCAGCTCAACTGGCCACTTGGTCATTCTACTTGAGATATCAGCCTTTTAGAGAACATTCTTAATAGCAAAAGACGTTCGGAAAACAATGGAATGAGCTTGAAGTATGGTTTAATTTTTCTTACCAAGGCCAACTTTTCTAACTTCAAATATCTTCTTTCATCATCCAAGAGACTTTTGCTAATATTAAAAACCGGACGGGGATAATTATCCACTTCTCTTACTAGCCCAACACTTACCGCATACTCATATACAACTAAGTATATGTAAACTTTCTCCCCCTGAACAGGTTTAAAGAGAGTCTTGGGTGAAGAAAAATGCTTCTTGATTTCAAGAAATGCTTGATCACACTGTGGGGACCAGTTAAAGTCTTTGGCATTCCTTAATACTTGTAAAAATGGCGCACATTTTTCTGATGATCTTTAAATAAACATGTTCAACGCAGCCCAATCACTCGATTAACCTTTGGACTTCTTTAGTGCTCCGAGGAGGGTCTATAGCTAATAGAGCATTGAGCTGGTCTGAATCAGTTTGAATCCTTTTTTCACTTATAACATAGCCCATAAACTTTCCAGAACCGAACCCCAAAAACACATTTCTTGGGGTTTAATTTTAAATTTACAGCCTCTAAGTTGGAAAACGTCTCTTGAAGATCGGATATATGTGCATCTTCTTCAAGGCTCTTCACCATCATGTTATCTATGTAAACTTCCATATTCCTTCCAATTTGACTAGCAAAATATTTATTCACTAACCTTTGATAGGTTGCCCCAACATTTTTTAATCTAAATGACATCACTTTATAACAATGAAGACCCATATCTGTAATAAAAGTGGTATGATCTTGATTCTTCAGATCTACTCGTATCTGGTTGTACCCTGAAAATGAATACATGAAAGACAATAGCTTGTTCTCAGAGGTAGAATCTGGTGTGGATAATTATCGCCTGAGGGTAGGCTTGTAATTTGGTTTGTGTATTATAGTAGGATGTGGGTGTTATGTGTTTAGAGTAGAGAGTAGAGAGATAATTAAGCTGGATGGTAGCAGTTAATTCTCATTATTCACACTTAATGCAGGTGGTTGGGTATTTATACCCTGATGTTTGGGCCCTTCTGGGCTTTCGGGTCATGTTTAATGGACCCGGGTCATGTTCAAAGACCCATGAGCTCTAATTAGGAGAGCAAGTAGCTTAGTCAAGTAGTGTTTAGGTTTTTTAGTACTTTTGTCATAGTTCGAATAGTCCTATGGTCAGTGCGTTCGAAGTGATCTATCCGGTCCGGAGGCCTTGGACCGATCTGTCCCAGTCCGAGGAGCATGCAGAATTCGGACTCATCAGAATCCACTAAATGATCTATCCGATGAACAAGATAAGGATCTTCGGGACATGCCCTACTAAGATCAGTGAAGTCAATACACATGTGCCACTTACCATTCTTTTTCTTGACCAAAACAGGGTTGGCAGTCCACAATGGGTACTGAGATTGTTTGATGTGGCCCATTTTGGTCAAGCGATCAACTTCTTGAACAATTACATCTACTTGTGGGTTTAAGGCATTAACTCGTTGAGCTTTTCTTGCAGGGTTTTATTGGCCTTCGATTGTGAACGATGCCAAGAATTTGGTTCGAAGTTTTGATACTTCTCAACGGTTTGCTAATATTATTCATAAGCCAGCAGTTCCACTTATGTTTATTACCGAAGCCCTTCCATTTGATAGATGAGGAATAGATTTAGTGGGACCTTTGCTGATGGCTTCTGGAGGGCGACAAATGATAATTTTTTCAGTTGGCTATTTTACAAAGTGGGCAGAAACATAGCCATTATATGGAACAAAAGTGAAGGATGTGATTAAATTCATTGTAAACAATATTTGCTGTCATTTTGGAGTTCCTCGAAGAATTATTACAAACAATGGTCCTCAATTTAATAATAAAGAAATGGCTTCGTTATGTACATCAATGGGAATAAAGCAGTGTTTTTCAACATCATTTCATCCCCAAGCAAATGAACAAGTGGAGGTGACAAACAGTTCTATTTTGGAAGGTTTGAAGAATAATTTAACATGAGCGACAGGAAAGTGGCCTAATTATTTGCAAGAAGTACTTTGGGCTTATCGAACAACTGATAGGGAAGCTATTAAAGAAACCCTTTTTGTTTTATCATATGGAATGGATGCTGTTAGCCCCGTGGAATCTAATTTTTTATCTTTTAGAATAACTCAATATTCTAAAGAGTTGAATGATGAAGCTAAAAGATCAAGTTTGGATTTGATTGATGAGAAAAGAGTTCGAGCTCATTTAAATTTAATTCATTATCAAACTCTTATGAAGAATAGGTATAATTCCAGGACGAAAAGAAGGGAGTTTAAAGTAGGTGATAAAGTGTTGAGAAAGGTAGAAGCCTTGAAAGACGCTATTTCCACTGCACAACAAAAGGTAGAAGCCTTGAGAAAGGAGAAAAATGAATTGGGTTCTGAACTGCGCCAGTCCAAGACTGCTCAAAGGGACCTCCAAAACAAATACTCACACATTGGAAACCAGCTTCTCTAGAGAGATCAAAGCTTTGAAAGAACAACAAACCAACAGTATAAATACTATCACTGCTTTAACTGAAGAAAAGTGGAAGTTAGAGAAAGCTCTTACAAAGAAAGAAGAAGAAAATAAATCTCTAAAAGACAACCAGACTCAAGAGATATTTGCATCCATAGAGAAGTATGTTGCTGGTGTAGTGGAGTATTTGGATAAGAGGGACGATGGCATCAAATCGGACATGATACTACTTTTCCATCAGACCTTCCATAAGAAGAATCTCGGACCTTTATAGAAGTTTGTTCAGTACGAAGATATTCTTTTCATACCATGACAGAGGGTGATAAGCATGGTTTTTGTTCGCCAAGTGATAGCAACTCTAATAAGGGAACCGATAAGAGCTCAAGCACTAATTCCAAGAGTCCCAAAAAAGATAATGGCAAGGAAAAATCCGAAGGGAACAAACCATAAGGTTATAATGTATACTCTAATGTATAAAACTAAAGTCCTTGGAAGGCCAATGCATTTTGTTATCCTTTTTAATTCTTGTTTTTTGAACCAGAGTACTTGGATGGCTAAGGAATTTTTGTAATGGCGGATCGGAGATATTCAGATAAAGATATTTTGTTAAGTTTTCCCTTCGTATGAACTTATTTTTCTTCTTGTGCCTTATCTTTAATTGGTATTTGATTTTGCCGAGTTGTTTAATAAATATTTAATTCATTGAATTACTTCAACAATATATCATTTGGAGGATGAAAGTGTTGAATAAATCCGAACATGAGTGTTTAATAAATCTGATTATGTGTTTAATAAATCTGATCATGTGTTTAATGAATCCGATCATGTCAAAGATACCTCATTTGAGGGTCGGGTGTTTAATAAGTATTCGATTTATCTGATATCCTCATACTCACAACAATTCTTGAAAAAATGCATAAGATTCTATTAATTGAAAATTGGACACCTTATTAAACCTCCCCGCGCCACAAGGGTAGGAAATAGTATGCCATCTTAATATGTACATTAAAGTATGAGAAGCTAAATATTTACAAGACAATTTTATTCAAAATAAAACTTGAGGTGCTCAATGTTTCATGGATGTTTTAGAAAATTTGCCTCTTTCTCTTGAAGTCTATATGTTCATGGCTTGACTTTTTCACACACCATATAACGGTCTTCCCAATTCGAAGCCAACTTCCCAAACTGTCTTTCTTTAGTATGAAAAAAGACTTTTCTTAATACTTTGTCTCATAACTAGAAATCTCTTCTTTTTTACTTTGGATGCAAATCTGCTTCTCATTAAACCCTGATTGTGTGTCGTTCTCAAATGTGCTTTCATTATTATTTCATTGATCAAATCCAACTAACTCTTAACTGTCATGTCATTAGTCTGTTTGGAATAATTTTGAATCCTGAAGGATGGCAAAGTAGCTTTTATGGGTGTGATTGCATTCATCCCGTAAACGAGGGAAAAAGATATCATTGTGTAGGAGTATGGGAGTAGTTTGGTAGGTCCACAATACGTTTTGCAAATAATTTGGCCACTTTCCTGTAGCTTTTCTAGATTCTCTTTTAACCCTGTCAAAATCGTTTGATTAGCAACTTCAACTTTCCCATTAGCCTGAGGGTGGAAAGGAGAAGAAGAACAATGTTGAATTCCTCTGGAAGTGCAAAATATCTTCATGTCTTTATTATCAAATTGTGGCCTATTGTCTATAATGATTCGTCGGGGAACTCCAAATCGGTAACATATGTTGAATTGCATAAATTTTATGACCTCCTTGGAAGTGGTACCCACTAGGGGTGCTGTTTCTATCCATTTAGAGAAATAGTCAATTGCCACTATTATTGTTCGATACCATCCGGATGCTATGGGAAGAGGCCCAACCAAGTCCAAACTTTGTCTATCAAAAGGTATAGGTTCGGATATGGACTCCATAGGAACTACTGGTGTATCGATTTCATTCTTATATCTCTGGAAATTATCACATCTCCTGACCATATCCTTGGCATCTGCCATTATTGTTGGTCGATAATACCCTACTAACAAAAATCTCATGGTTAAGGTCTTATAGCCACAATGTCTTGATCTCTCGCCATCGTGCAATTCAGATATAACACTTTGGGATTCCTCGAAGGCTAAAAAACGTAGGAGAGGTCTGCTGAAAGACTTTTTATAAAACAATTCCCTTAAAACCAAGAATTCACGGGCCTTGTACTTGATTGTTTTAGCTAAGATCTTGTTAGAAGGCAAAACTCCATCGGAAATAAACTGATGTATCTCAAACCTCCAATATTTAGATGATTGGCCATATATACTTAAGATTTCTTCACACTCACCATATTTTTCTTGAATTAAAATTATAGAGGGCATTCTTGTAAAAGAATCCATGGGTAGGCTTCAGAATAGGTTATGGAGGCTAAATAATCTGTCATAGTATTCTATAATCAAGGGACATGCTCATATTTGATGCTTTTAAAACTTATTAAAACTTCCCTTGGTACATGTAGACACTTTATTAACTGTTCTTTTTTAGTTTTAGATAGCCCCTGAGCTTGATTAATAAGTAACTGGGAATCACTAACTAATCGGACCCTTTTTGCCCTACATATTTGAGCTAGTCTTAATCCAGCAATGGCTGCTTCATATTCTGACTCATTGTTGGACGTCCTGAAACCAAAACATACAGCCTGATACATAGTATCACCATAAGGGGAAGTTAAATAAATTCCAGCCCCACATTCCATCGTACTAGACCCACCGTTAGTTTGGATTAACCAAAAGAAATCAACTATAGCTTGAGCCTTGATTGTGGTTTGAAGTGCAAAATAAATATCATAATCTCCATGCGCAACTAACCATTTAGTCATTCTTCCTTATATATCAGCTTTCTGTAAAAGATTCTTTAAGGGGAAAGACGTTCGAACCGTTATCGAATGCGCTTAAAAATATAGCCTCATTTTTCTGGCTCCTCTCACCAATGCGAAGGCTAACTTTTCTAACTTTAAATACCTCTTTTTTGCTTCCAATAAACTATTGCTCACGTAATAAAACGGGTTAGGATAATTATCCACTTCCATTACTAGAACAGCACTAACAACATAATCCGATACAGCTAAGTACATAAAAAGCTTCTCCTCTTGAATAGGTTTGAATAATATCTTGGGTGAAGATAAATGTTTCTTGATTTTAAAAAAGGCTTGATCACACTGTGGAGACCAATTCAAATCTTTAGCATTCCTCAAAACTTGAAAGAATTGAGCACACTTGTCAGACGATCTTGAAATAAACCTATTTAACGCAGGTAACCGTCCGGTTAACGTTTGGACTTTCTTAGTATTCCATGGAGGATCCATAACCAAGAGAGCATCTACTGATCTGAATCAGCTCGTATCTCTTTTTTACTCACGACATACCCTAGAAACTTGCCAGAGTGGACTCCAAAAATGTAATTTTTTGGGTTTAATTTTAGATTGATGGCTTCCAAGTTAGAAAACGTTTCTTGAAGATCGGATACATGTTCTTCCTCTTCGATTATTTTCACCATTATATCAACTATATATACTTCCATGTTTTTTCCAATCTGAGTTTCAAAAATTTGATTCACCAATCGTGGATAAGTAGCTCCAGCGTTCTTCAGTCTAGATGGCCTCACCTTATAACAATGAATAAGGATAACAACTTGTTCCCAGATGTAGAGTCTACTAAATGATCTATATTAGGTACTGGATAAGGATCTTTAGGACATGTCGTATTAAGATCGGTGAAGTCAATACACATGCGCCATTTTCCATTATTTTTCTTGACTGAAACAGGATTAGCAATCCATAATAGGTATTGAGATTCTTTTATATGGCCCATCTTAGTAAGTCAATCCACTTATTTTACTATTACATCTGCTTTTTCTTCGGAAAAGGACCTTCTTTTTTGTACTACTGGTCCAACATCGGTTCGGACTGACAATCTGTGGCAGATTACCTTAGCGGGTACCCCGTCTACATCATCATTGCACCATCCGAACACATGTAAATTGTCTGATAAGAAAGACAATAGCTTATGTTTCAATATTATTAACAATTTAGTACCAATCTTAACACTTTTGCCTTTTCTAGGCAATGGACTTCAACTTCTTCTATAGATATTATAACAATAGGAGCCTCCATTGGATTATCAATTTCATTCTCATCATTGGAAGGCTTCAATAACTGTTATTCCTTGTTAACTTTGACTGTCTCTAAAGACTTTGAGGCAAGAGTAGTCACATAGCACTCTATAGCCACCTTCTGACTACTTTGGACAACACCCACTTGGGCACCCATAACATACTTTAAGAACTGATGGACAATAGAGGCTACAACATGCATCATGGAGAGCCAGGATCTTCCAAGTATAGCATTGTACGATGTTGGGCAATGAACCGCAACAAACAATACCTTCACTGTCTTCTTAAAAGGTCATTTGCCCAATAGCACTTCCTCTTCAAACTCTCCAATAACATATATCGAACTCCCAGTGAATCATACAATAGTTTTGTTTGACCGTTGAATGAGCGAAGGATTTTTCATATGTTTGTAGGTATTCATAAACAATATATTTGCTGAACTACTTGTGTCCATCATGATTCGACGTACATCATTTCCTCCAATTGATACCCATATCACCATGGCGTCTTCATATGGCCAACAATATCTCTTAGGTCATCTTCATCAAAGACTATGAAATGAGCTGGAGTTTGGTATAGATGTGTGGACATCCTCTCATCCAATTGAGTAGTCAAGTTGTTGACATGTCTTTTTCTTGAGAAACTTGAAGGCGTTATCACCGTATTTCCCCCAAATATGGTTAAGGATTCAAAGTATTTTACCAAATTGGGAGCAATAGCAGTCTTATCCACTATCACCCTTACCTGATTCTAATCCGGGTCCAGATCAAGGTATTCGGAATCCACATCAAACCTTTCAACAATCACGATGGCATCCTCCTGTCTGTATGTTCCAATAGCTATCGGATGAGTAAATTCGGGGATCATTGGTGTTGGATGATGCATTATTTGGCTTGCTTCCCCCAATTAAGCAAACCATTCAGGCTGAACCCAATGATCCTTTTTGCTTCTAACTTGTTGGTTTTGGTTGGATTGATTCTGCTTCCCCCGATGTGACCCTGCTTAGCTTCCTTTGATTTGTAACCTGACTTAGTTATTGTTTGAGGAGTTGACACCATGGTAGTATATTTTCTTCAATGACGTACTCTAGATTTCTTAGTCTCTTCAACATTATATTTATTCCTAACTTGATTTAACAGTCCTCCAAAGTCATTGATTTTTTACGAGTAACTGAATCAACCAAATTACCCTGACTCAAACCTTGTCTTAAAGAGGCAATTACAACATGTTCGAAACACTCAGCTTAGCTCATTCTTCGTATTCACAAACCAACTAATATATTATTTCAAAGACTCGTTCGGTTCTTGGGCACAATGGATAATCGTATCACCATTACCTTTAAGCTCCTTGTTTCCAATAAATTTCTTTTGGAACGCAACCCATGATATATCAAAATTCTTTATAGACCCCTAAGGAAGACTATTATACCATTTGAGGGCACTTCCTTTAAAGGTTTGTGAGAAAGCTTTGCATAGCAGTTTGTTATCATTATCAAAATTCATCATAAAATTCTTGAATGTTTTGAGATAATTGTCTAGATCTTTGCTTCCATCATACTTTTCCATCTTTGAACTATCAAATTTATTTCGAAGATTTCCGGAGAGTATTTTTGAAGACAAAGATGATTGCCTCTAATTTTGACTACGAATAAACACAATATTTTCGTTCGGAGTAGGAAAAATAACAGGTTTGGATTGGAAGGCAAATGGATCGGTCAACAATGATCAATATGTTGATCAGGCGAACCCTTCATTTTCCCATGATATTTTTTAAGTCTATTATGCATATCTCTTTTTCTTCAATGCTTCTTGTTCAACCTTAGTTTCTTCTTCAACTGGCCTTCATCATTACTGGATGATACTGACTCTTCCAATTCTGAATCATTAGATGAACTATTAGAAGACTCTGATGTGGAGCTCATAACTTGTTTGGACTACGGATGGCAATTCGGGTGCTGCCCGGCCCGATCCGGTCCAGCCCGAACATAGAACGGGCCGGGTCCGGGTTAAGAAATTGTAACCCACAACCGGTCCGGGCCGGGTTCGGGTTTCTAGTTTGTCCGGCCCGAAAATTATAAAAATACCTAAAAAATAATATTTTTATATATAATAACAATAATATATATATATATAATAAATTAATATATTTAAAATAAATTAAACAAATATTAAAAAATATAAAAATTAATGTCCACGGGTTGGGCCGGATTGACCGACAGACATGAACGGGTGGGCTCGGTTTGAAAATATAAGCCTGAGAGCGGGTCGGGCCGGCTTCGGGCTCAAGTGTCTAAAAAGTGGATTCAGACAGGCCGGCCCGAACCCGGTCCGCGGACGGCCATTGCCATCCCATGTTTGGACCGATGCATTTTCTTGGAGCTGAGATGAGTTTTTATGGATTACTTATTCTTATCTAGATTATCAATAGGATGAAGTGTTGATGCACCCGACTTTTCTTTGATTCCTTTTTCTGCTTACTTTTGAGCCCTCAAAGCCTCAATCTTAGCTCTCAACTGATCATGTTCTTCTTTCATAGATAGTTTCTAATTACCATTATGATTGACATGAGACACAATAGTGTGCTCATTATTTTCTCTCACCCCTTCCACCACTGGAGGTGAAACATCTTGTATATTAGGATCCATCTGAACTACTTCGTTTACTGATTTTGAATCTGGAATACAAGCACCCTTGTCTCCTAGTGTGGTCGCCTATTTGGTGTGGATAATTTATACTCGGGGGGGTATTTTGGGGATTTTTTAAGTTGAACATTAATTTATGAGTAGTGAGTACTGAGATAAGAGAGGTGTATGATTGTAGTTAATGTTCTTCAAAAAGTCTAACCCATTAAATAAAGTTGGTTGGGGTATTTATACTGATTTTGTGACCCATGGGCCTTCCGGTTCGAACCCTAGATTCGGGTCAATCTTTAAATCCCAAACCCCAAATAGTATTAGCACACAACTAAGTCACAATTGACTTGATCGGATTGTTCACAATATGTTTGGTGTAAAATATACCTGAGCTGCCCCTACGGATAAGGTAGCAGTGCCCTTCCAAATATATCTGACCGTATTAAAGTCATCTCCCGAGCAGCGTCACATATGGTTGTTGATAAGATTCAAGAGAAGGAAACATCGATGAAACTTATTCCCCAATTTCACCGAGTCCAATCACTTAAGCGGGCAAAGGTCGTTTTAGAATATGTCAGATGTTCTCTCTTCAAGGCTTCCAATTTTGATATATGAACTGTAAAAAAAGAACCATGGTCAAAATCTGAACTACAAAAAAAAACGTTTGTATACCACCACGAATCCATTTGAGGGTGAGGCATCTCAGATTATTGTTATTCTTGTTGTGAGGTTGGTGTTTCCAAGACTTATACGCCTCCAGTAGATCATTCACGATCTTTATGTCATTTGCAAAAGAGACATAAAAGAAGGGTTGCTTTGGTACTTTGAATATACCAATGATGGACACAAACTCTTCTATTGGCATCAATATCCTAGAAATTTGCACTACTATAAATCAAAACATCATCGTGAACCAAACGTTGGGGTTGGCTTGGGTGGGACAGAGCTCCACCAGCTCGAAATACCTTACTATTTTAGGGTCTAGTGGAAATCGAACCCCCCCCTAATTAAGTACATCGAAAATAGTACCAGTTCTCTTTGTTCCACCGACAATGGCGTATCCCCCGGGTCGGGAAACGAATGGTGACATAAGAAGGAATACCTCAGCTAGCTATCAGGTCTGAAGTTTCACCAAGACTGTAGCAAAGATACTTGTGATTATACATGGGAAGTATGTGTTTCTTAGGTAAACCATTGTAATAGTTATTTTTGAAGGTATGGGTTCATTGTGGTCAAAAGCCTTATCCACATTGGTCTTTTCAATAGATGGTTCTTTACCTTCTCTGTGGTCGACAATGCCCAATTCAGCTTCAAGTTTATTGGGGGCATTAGGCGTTGCCTTTTGTTTTTTGGTTTTTGCAACTGTGATCCCTTTGGAGATGACCAACTCCTTAGGGCAGTGTTAGTAACAGTACGGATGGTACCCATTTAGGTTGGGGATTTTAAAGGAATTTTCCCGTGTCCAGTCGGGGAAACAATGACAACAGCAACGACACTTGTATGAGTTTGTTCTTTTTTAAAACGACTCATGTTGTGCTACACATTTAACAGTGGAAATAGTGTTAAGACCAGTACGAACCCCAGTGATTTTCAAACTTATTATCACATACTCAATCACATCGAGCGACGATTTAGAGCTTGAGTCTCTCATGGCAAAAAAATGAGAGTGAGGATGGGTTCCTATAAACTTTACAAGATCAGGATGGTGATATGTTTCCAAGATAAAAGGCTCTTTTAGACCAGAGGATTGACTTTATTTGGGTTGAGGGTTTGGACCGGTCTGATAAGCAGTGGTAGAAGTGAAATGAGGCAGATTCAAAGTAAGGTTCCTTGTTTCAAGAAAATGACTTTGGTTAGGGTTGAAGTCCTCGTATGAGATGGTGTATGAGGTCTGCTTCAGAGAATGATCGATCACTCCCGCCACTCGATATTGGTCTGTCCAATCAGAAATGGAAAATCAATCTATAATACAAAATGTCTTTTTATAAACCTATGTGATGGCACACTTTATCTCTCTAAAATTACAGAGCACTCATTCTGCCCCTCTCTCTCTCTCTTTACAAATTATCTGAAAGCAATTTATGAGATAATGAGAAATATTTATAGAAGAACCCCCCCCCCCCCCCCCTTCTCCAACGGCTATATTTATAAAGAAGTGGGAACGATCGTGCCTTGAGAATTTCAAGAGTCATTTTTTGAATTGTTGCGAAACGGTTTTTACTGCTACAAGGCTAGTGGGCTTAGTATAATTAATAGCTCAGATAGGCTCAATAACCGCATGCCCCGAACAACACCACAAGCGCCTCAGACAGGTTTTTAGGCGTTAAAGTTTTTAGGGTAAAAATCCAAAGCCAATCTTTTTCCCAACTCGAGAGACATTCATAGAGGGTGGTGCAGTTCAACCCTGAGTAAAACAGCATATTCATCGCTCTACTTTCTCGCAAAGACTATGAGGGCTACTAATAAGGGCGTAAACTATATGGGCTTAAGCGGGTCGGGAAGTTCAAGATTATTTTGGTTTATCCATATAAGTTTGTAATAGATATTGATAAAGTAAATAATAAGGAGGATTTATCTCACAATAAGAAGTATATGAGTAGATTTAGTGTAAATAAGGGATAGAATATAGTAAAGTGGGTCACCCATGTGGGTTTTGAGCCCACTGCATATACTATACAAAATAATATTCCCTTTATAGGGAAGGGTGAACAACTAATATAGAACAACTAAATTTTGGTATTTTCTATCTACATCCAGTGTTTCTCTCTCTAGATATTGTTCCAGTGTTGTCTGGAAGCAAAATCATGCTCGAATATTTCTGGATACATCAAGAAGAACAAAGTTTCTTGATTATATGTTTAGAGAGAAGTATTTAGGAACATTGAGGACGAATTTGTAGAGATTCATAAAGGTTCTAACGGATATACTCAAGTATCAGAAGATTCTACTTTCATGCCAATAACTGTGGCCTCGTCAAAACAAGATTATACTCATATAAACCTTGGTTTTCCACTTTAGCGTTTTAACCAGGGCACGGATATGGTCCAATTAGAACAAGAGGACAATCAAGTTAATCTTCTATAAACGATCAAAATTAGATTGTTCATGAGGATCAAATCCTACCTCCTCAAGAAGTGCAACAATAAGTAATGATGCCCATAAGAAGGTCCACAAGATAAAAGAAGAATACTATATCTTCTAATTTTATAGTATATTTTTAGGAACATGAAAATTCATGTGTTGGAACAGTAGATGATCCATCACCCAATAAATAATCCATAGAAAGCTCTAACTTATTCCATGGATTGACGTTATGAAGAAATAGTATAACTCGATGCAAATAAATACGGTATGTGAACTTATTCCATTACTTGAAATGAGAAATAAATTTGGTTGTAAGTGGATTTACAAAACTAAATAAAATTCCATGGGCAATGCGGAAAGAAATAAATCACGATTTATAGCAAAATACTATACCCGTCATAAATAAATTGATTTAAAAAAAACCTTTTCTCCAATATCGGTGAGGAATTCCTCTATATTCATGGCCTTAGTTGCGCACTTTAATCTTGAGCTTCATCAAATGGACGTGTTAATCGTATTTCTCAATAATAATATTGAGGAAGCAATTTATATGGTGCCACCGGAATAATTTTAAAATAGGTAACTCAAAGAATATGGTATGCATGCTTAAGAAACCTATTAATGGGTTTAAACAAATTTCTTGTTTGTGGTATAAAAACTTTACCAGGGTAAGAGAATCCTTAATATTCTAGGTATATTATTGGTAAATCTAGATTAAAATGTATTAATCTAAACTTGTAGATTACGTTTTTATTCCAACATACCTTGTATATTTATAGTAGTTATTACAATGTTAAAGTAATGGAAGAAACAAATATGTTAGATATTGTGTAACTACCAATATATATACATATCATAGATCATGCAGGTAAATATGAATAGACTTATACATTATCTATTGGAAAAAACAATTTATATATAATCGTTCAATTTATTATCTAGTCGCATATACAATGTCTGTTGGGGATGCTCTAATTGTCTCTTTTGGCTTTGCGGTCTACTCAGTTGAGAATTGTGTGCATCACAAGTTTAGTGGCATTAATTTTATATTTCTTGTATTATATGTCGATGACATACTACTTGCCTCAAATAATAAGGAATTATGAGACACAACAAATAAATTTTTATCATACAAATTTGATATGAAAGAACTTGGTAGGTTTTGTGTTAGGAATTCAAATACATATCAACCGCTTCTGTGGTATTGATTATCACAAATGGCATATATAGAAAGTATGTTACAAAGTTATGTATTGGCAAAGTACGCACCCATGAGTACTCTAATCGCAAAGGATGATAAACTAATTCTAGGTAAATGCCTAAAGACAACACTTGAGATTCAGGGAAATGAAAATGCTCATTTTTGCTTCAACTGGTAGGAGTTTAATGTATGCTCAAGTTTGTACTAAGACATAAAATTTATTTTGTCTAAATAAGTTGGGAAAATATTTAAGTAAACTATGCATGGACCACTCGAATGTAGTAAAAAAAGTATTCCAATATTTTACAAGAAGAAAAAGGGCACATGTTGACATATATGAAGTTGATAAAGCTAGATATCATTGGGTATTACGACCGAGATTTTGGTTAATACATGAAAACACTGAAAAACATTTAGGCATCATATTTTTATTAGTTGGGGTGCAATATCCTGCAAAAATGTAAAGCAAACATTTGTTGTGTGCTTTGAGGCATCGAAGCAGTCAGTGGGTGTGGAATTTGGTTACTAATATCCTCGTTATACAAGGGATGAAAGGTCATATGAAATTGTACTACGGCAATAATTCTACAGTGCAATATTGTAACAGTAATTTGAGCTCTTATAAATCCAAACACATAGGAATAAAGATAGTATATGTTAGAGAAAAAGTTAAGAGGGGTTAGATATATATAGAGCACATCGGTACAAACTTCATGATTGAAGATCCTCTAACAATTGTGGTATTTACTAAGATTTTCCAAGAACACATCATCAAGATGAGTATAGTTGATTTACAGTATTGTTAGTTGAATAAGACTGTGTGTAATATGATACGGTTAATATTTACAATAATATATTTACATAAAGATTTATTATAATATATGTCTTGGTTAAATTTATTAACATTTGTTACTCTACTATATCTCCAAAGCTATGAATATTTAAGAGTAGGTATCCACTATTATATTTCATATTACTCTTAAATTTTAAAACATAATTAATCTAAGTAAATGATCGACGGCGATAATGTGATTATTGTTCCATCTTATTTTTCACATTACGAAAAATAGGTATTTAGTCTTTTATCGTTCATTGATTATGTACAAGGTTGTATCGTTCACCTATTGACAATAGATTCAGGGGCCCCGTTGAAGTTAAATATATTCGTGAGTAACATATGACGATCCAAGTGAGATATTGTTAGAATAATTATTGCTCGGTATGCTAAATAGTTATTAGGTCATTGTCATAAGGTAGTTCAATTAATAAGTAATCAGACTAAATATATTATGTATCATTAAAGAGGAATTTGGTTTACAGGTGAAAATGTGTTATGGAGGTATAAGTGTGGTAACCAGGCTGAATTTGAGCACTGTAAAAGAATGGACTTAAATCTCAACACGTAAGTTTGAACTAATAATTCATGGATTAAATTGATAAATCAGTTTAGTAGTTGTAGTCTTCGATCACAAAGTGGCTAAAGTATAAAAGTTTAATACAATTAAACCTATTAATTATATTTCCTATATAAAAGGGATTAAGCTAAAATACACTTTAAATCTAAATCTATCAAGTCAGTAGTTGCTTTGTTGTATTGGAAGATTTACCACCATTGTGTATCTAAACTTATAGGAGCAATCAATCACTAGCAATGGATTACAGGAAAAAACGTAAGTTTTATATCTTATTTCTATTGGTTAATTAGATGATGGGAGTGTTTATTATTTTGTGTATTATAAATTATGTTAGAATTTAATATTAATTTTATGGAAAAACCTCCTCTATTAACATATCAAATTGTTTTTCTATGACCCATATCAGCAACATTATAAATATTCTTTAGTATTGTTAAAAAAATTATCAGTAAATTTATTCATATAAATATTTATTTTAATTCAAAATATTATTACACCAATTATACTCAATTTTCACTCCAAACTTACCATTACCAACCAAATCAATAAAAGAATATTACATTAAACACAATAATATATCCGTCCAAAGACTATTTCTTTTTCTTTCTAATTATCATTTTTCATAACTTTAACGAGTCCTTTTTACGAAGGAATCTTGACGGTAAACCACAAAGGAATGTTTACTGTAACCCACTAAATGTCTCTCAAACTAGATTCCAATTTTCTTTCCATTTGTGGAAAGTGTCCAATTGCGGAAAGTGTTCGACAGTGGAAAGTGCTGACGCAGAAAAGGAACACAGATTCCAAATCGTTGAATAAGTGGAAGAGAGTTGCATAAGCCAATTGGAAGAAGGACAATAAAAGCTAATGAGGAAGGAATTCGGTGACGGTGTAGGCTATTTCGAATTTTTCTTCCGTAACTCTCTATATTAAATATAATATCTTGGTCATCTGACCAAGGAGGCAAGGAGCATAGCGAATACAAATCGTATAGAGATTTTGATAGTAGAAAGCAATTCGTCCCTAAATTTGTCTATTAACTTGTTGAAGTAGGTAAACTACGGGTTTGGAATATTTTATTATTATTATTATTTAAAAACAATTACATATAAATATTAGTGATGTATCATTTTAATATTGGTTATTAATGATCTAATAATAGTGGCGGCCTCGTACCGGAATGGGTGTTTGTAAGTTTTGATTTTCGATCAATTTTTTTTTTTTATATTTTTATATATCGCGACCGGATTTGATGAACTTAGCGATTGATAGGGTTATATGTTGCAGCTAGGATTTTAAAAGGGTTTGGTTATAAACACCGTCTATCGAACCTGACACTTGGTTGAGTCTAGAACATTATTGTTTAAATGAAGTATATAAAGTTTTAGTTTTAAACCTTTATTTAATTTTATTCGTGCCTTGTTAAGATATTTTTTTTATGCTATATCAAACAACTATCGGACTTATCATGTGTGATATATAAGATAGATCAATGCGTCACCGTTCGCCTTAGAGGTTGGATGTTGGTCTTAGGACCAAAAAAAATTTGAAAAACAAAACATAATTATATAGCTCTCAATATCACTTAGATTATGGGATAACTAATCAAGAATCTGTATTATAGCATCTTTAATAAATATCCATAAAAATTATTGTCATGTCAAAAGTAGTATTTCCAAGATGATGACTCAAAAATTTCTATCTTCGCAATATTAAAATCCATGAAATATATCTCAAGAAAGTATTAGAAGATGAATATTAATAAACCAACCGAGCATATCTAAAGGTTGCAATGCAACTAGATACAGATATATATATCTCATAATATATTCATTATGTTGTGCCTAGACACATGTAAGCATCTATTTCAGATATTTAGAGAAACAATACAACATAAGAAATATAAGAATCCTATAATCAAGTTCTATCGCTAAAACAAAAGAAATAACTGATTGGAAAACTGGCCCATTTTTGGCATTCCCACATACTACAATTAAAAACAAATTGCATCACAAAACAGCCAAAAAACAAATTTTTTTTATAAAAATAACGACTTAGGCAAAAGAAATATATATGTTAAAACTATTACAGATATAAATATTATACAGTTTGTGTCCAATAAGCACCTAACTTGTGAACGTGTTTAGAGCTAGCAAGATCTATAAGAACCAGCTTACTTCTCTGAAATAAAGTTTTTGAATGTTTGATTTAGTGGGAGGCATTATGTAATTCATTTGAAAGAGAATCATCTATTTCCATGACCGACCTCTTTACTTATATCTGCAATACCATTGTTATAAGCTGATCATTGAAAATTATACTAAAATGTAATATAAGTAACCATAAGAGAAATGAGAAAATGAAATAAAATAAGATGAATAACTAATCACCATGAGAATGACATGACTTCTACAAGACTCAATATTTAACTTTATATTCATAACAATTTGATGTGATTCTCATAGGCTTAGTAGTTTAAGAAAAGTTTGTTAATCTCTGATATCTATAATATTTGCTCTAGAAAATGAGGCATAAGAACAAGAGTGAAAGAAACAAATATCATAAGCATCATTAATTTTTTCAAGTTTTAATGTACTTGATACATGAGAAGTGTCTGTTAGCACAATTACATACAACCTCTCTACAAATATGAGACGCATGTCAAATTGCCATGGGATAAATGTTTGATAGTATGTCCTCTTTTCCACGAGCGCAACCTCCACAATGGTCTTGAAAACAACTTTATAAACTCGCATTTTTTAAGTTGGCTCTGTAAGAACCTCATCAAACTCATAAGTATTTGAATCGCCGTTATTTTTACCACTTTTCGACCTTTTAAACTTAGACAACCAACATAAGTAAGTAGCAATAAAGCTTAAAAAATCAAGTTAGAATATACAATATACAAAGTTATAGTCGTCATATATAAAGAATGAAATGTAACCACCTCTAGCTATAATTCTACGCAATCAATAAAATATGCATCACCCATAGACTCCTCTATATTTTGAGGTCTTAATCTTACACCAATCGGACTCTTATAGTTACTATAAACCACACAACATCATATAAAATCAAATGTTAACCAAACAAATAAACAAAAGATTCAGGTACATATAGATACATTCTTCAAACACTAATTAAGAATGATTTCATTCTAATATATAAAATAAAGTAATATACAAAAAATCACATTCACAAAATAAAGTACTCGTAACTGATAAGGGAGTAGACACCCACAAAAGAATACACATCAAATCAAGTGGAGGAAAAGAAGAGCAAAACAAGACTCAGACCAGCAGAGCAGGGTAGTTTGAATCCGAGCAGAACCGCATAAAGTAGGAAGAGCAGAAATACTTTAAAAGAGGACGACACAATCAATCAGAGCAGAAGAGTCACATTATCCAAGCAGAAGAGATACGATGCAGAGCGCGCTCGAACTCACGTCGAGCAGACCTCGATCAAAAGGACGCTCGCTCGGCCAAAGCCAGTTGAAGACTTATCCGCGCTTGGCCGCTCGAACTAACGTCGAGCAGACCTCAATTAAAACCACTCTCGCTCGGCCAAAGCCAGTTGAAGACTTATTCGCGCCCGGACACAATTAAGTGAAGCACGATGAAGGGAAAACATGCTTGAGGGATGCAATATGCAATTCCGCTTGGCCGAAAGCAAACTGGCATCAGACCTGGCCTGAGCGGACAAGACGTCCTCAGTAAGGAAGACCTCGATTCTCACCGGGCAGAACCACGAAGGACGCCCCGCGTGGTGATTCACGAAATTAACTGTTACGACGAAAAACGGCGAACAAAGTAAGTGTTGTAGACTATATTAAAGGCTGGCAATCAAGGAGGAGTCAACAGTCAAACATCCAAGGACCATAATTAAATGGATTAGTGTTGATTAATGTAACGGTGGTCGCAGTCCATTAAATTTTTATATTTAATAAAGGGGGTTACGGTTTAGAATATTATAAATCGGAGGGGAAGGATTTTGTAAAGGAACGATTTTTTATCTTCTCGAATCATAAAATTTACTACTTTAGCAGATTCATTGTTTTCGACTTTTCCCTTATCAGTAACAACCGTAGATCTTTTGAATTTAGAAATATAAGAAGAATTAACATTTACAATCCCCCATCGTGTCTCGCGTGCAAAGAATATGAGCTAGTCATATGGATTCCATCTAGAGAAGAAAAGGCTCTCGACTAGAAAGGCGATGATGATCAGAGATTTGCTTCGTTACCGACGAGGATTGACTTTAAAACTAATTTTTCTCTTTTAAGCAAAGAACCATTACAGTGAGCAGTTGAAGACATTTCAACAACCGATTCGATGACCTCAAAATATTTACCTGGTGTACTTTTGTTAACTCCAGTTTCCATGGACCACCAGTGTGCTTGATGGAGCCTATACCTAAAAACCATGAGACGATGAAGAATAAATAGAAGACGATAAAGTTATGGCAAATGTAATAGAATGTCTATTTAATTTATAAATTAGGATTCGTATCAAATGGAAAAAATAAAGAAGGAAAACAAAAAAGAATATAGATAAATGAAGAGAGAAAACAAAAGGAAACGAGGTAATATCAGTGTAAATATTCTAAAATAATGGTATATTTAACTATTAGTCTTAAACTTAATACAATATATTCGTCAATCATATTTTTATCTTTAAGTTTTGAATGAGGCATAATGAAAAATAGTTTCTGATTTTTATCGGTGATACTCAATGGTGCCCACATATCATATTATTCAATTTTAGACAAGTTTATAAGCGCAAGGTAAACCCTTTGTTGTTTGACTAATTCATTTATATCCAGATGAATAAAATCCAGTAAATTTGACAAGTTTTAACAAGTTTATAAGTAACCCACAATATCACTAAATACTTTTCTGAAATCTAGCAACATAGTTATGAAAATATTTCAAATCATATATATGTGTCCTAGGACTTTTACTTCTTTCTGAAGATCTTTTGATGAACGAGTATTATAATGCAAGCATATCATAGACTTTTTCCATGATTTGAAGTTTAATTAACTAGACCATGATCAAGTATTACATTGCGATAATGAATTTATATATCATTTGCATATAATTGAATGTTGTATTTCAAGCAAACCATATAATTATTTTGACTAGTAGTTTGAATTTTTTATTTGCTAGACCATGGTTGAGTTTTCCGTAGTGATAATATTTTTGTATCATTTATTATTCATATAAAAAGAGTGAGTAATGGATGTCAACATTTGTTATATATGATAAATGATAAATGATAAACATGTATGTATATAATTGAAAGAAATAAAAGATGACTGGGTTTATTAATTAGAAACATGTGTCATATAAAGAGTTAATACTTCACAATATATATTATATCTAGTAATTCTAACATAATAACGTAATGGACTAGTTGATACGACTGCACTAATAAGATTAGAACCAAAACTACATATTTACTCAAATCATTGTGGATATATTATGTCAAACTCCCTAAATAATCAACATTAAGAAAAATGTTCTCACATGTCATTAATAAACCATCTTGCACAAACAGTAAGATCTCGGACTTGGAATGAAAAAAGTATTTAGATTGCATTCAATATTTCTGGCATGAATATAAGCATATGAAATAGTAGCAAAGCCATACCTCAACAATTCACCTTACATTTTAGATTCTAAGATCTCTCTATATAAATGTGATTGTTTTTTCTTATAAAAACTAATTCCAAGCCATGCAGCTAACTCTTGATATTATTTAGTGTAAGTCTCAACACTTGAATCTTAATGAACAAACCATGTAGCTAGACTGGTTTTGAAACCTCAAGAACGTATAAGCAATGCTTGTATGAGCTTTTTCCCTTCACCTGTGAATATTGGAATCATGAGTACCAATTTTGTGTTTGAACAAAACAATAATATCTTTATAAGTTTAAGAGTTTGTATAAGAATCAAAAGGACGCACCTCACAATACAATAATATTTCTGAAATCCAAATTGTGTTTACAAAGCTTATGAAGCCTCATATTATAATCGGAATAGCCTCAGTGCATAAAAGAGTCACAAATAAGAAATAAAAACAATTATTAATAATAAGGCTATTTGTATTCAGTGAATAATCAAACCATTCTATTTCCCTCCTTTAATGGGTGTGCTTGTAACTATTTTAATCAACCACTGTAATTAAAATGATGTGATTTGCACTTTTTATCGTCCGAGTCTCCACTGCTGAATTTTCCAAAGTGTCTTAGAATTTTTTCCATCTTTTTTCCCAGAAACTGAAAGCACATTCTATGATCTCTCTTGGTTATGTATTATACACGACAAAGGTTGGACTTGATAATTATAATAACCATAAGATTTGTGAATGTTCTCATTTCTGGCATCTCAATAATCAGTCCATAATCATATAATTTTAATAAGAATAAAATGATAAGGAACAAAAAAGAAAATCAAATTTACGTTAGAATCGAATCTTTAATACCAACTAATATGAACTCCGCCAACAAGTATGGTGAAACCCAATAACTAGACTGGTTTAGGAACCTCACTAACGTATGAACAATGCTTGTATGAGCCTTAACCCTAATTATAACCAGGATTGTGAGTTTGATGTTTGAATACGACAAGAATATCTTGAGAAGTTCAAGAGTTTGTTTAAGAACCAAAAGGACACACCTCACAATATAATAATATTTTTGAAATCCAAACTATATTTACAAAGCTTATTAAGCATCGTATTTATACTTAGAACAATATCTAAGTATATGAGAGCTACAAATAACAACTAAAGAAAGCATTAATAATATAACTTTTGGCTTTCTAAGATAGACCAAAAGGCTAACTAAAGCCATTTAATAATCAAATCATTTTATTTATCTCATTTAATGGTTGTCCATGCTACTTATTTAATCAACCAATTTAATTGCAATAATCTAATTTGCATTATTTATCTTCCCAATCTTCTCTCTTGAGTTTCCCAAGTGGGTTTTATCACGATTCCACCTTTTGTTTTATCATAAACTGATTTCACATTTTATGATCTCTCTTGGGATTTTATTATACACGTAACGGGCTAGACTTGATAACTATAATAACTGTATGGTTTGTGAATGTCCTTTTGTTCAAAATCTTAATAATCAGTCTAAAAATCATATCACCAATGAGGTAAATAACTAACAAATTATAATACTGGAATCCTCTCTCAAACTCATAATACAAAAATAATAAATATTGAGAGTTTTTCATTCAGAAAACGAAAACCGAGATATCAACTAAGCCTTCGTGAAGATATTAAGAGCCTGCAAAGATGATGCAACATGTAGAAGTGAGATGGTGGCAAACTGAAAGTAAAGTGACAGTCAATCTCAATATGTTTCATTTTCTCATGAAAAATAGATCTTTTTGAAATATATATGGTACTTTTGTTATTATAATGTAAAGAAGTGACTGACTAATGTTAACCCTCAAATCTGTGAGAAGCCACTATAACCAAACAATCTAATATGCAGTAAGTGTGATGGTATAGTACTCGGTCTTGATTGAAGATCTAGAAATGACATCATATTTGTTTGCTTCTTAATGAGATTAAATGATTCTTTAAGGAAAATACATAAACTAGAGGTGGATTTTTTTATCACGTGAATCACTATCTCAATAAGCATCACTATAGGTACACAACTCGAGTGCAAATTTCGAACGAAATAAGAGGCTCTAGAACTAAATACCATAAAGATATCTTCAAGAGACAAAGAATAATATGAGTTATATTTGGTTGAGTAACTGTAAGATAAACTTATCTCTTCATAAGAGTATGATACAAAGTTGGATCTTATAGAAGGACACCATCAGTAGGAGAATACAGAGCATTTATTTCAAGAATGATGTATGTCATATTATTATAAGACAGTCGCGCTCGCTTAAATGGATCATATAATAAATCATTTTCTAAGATTGAGTCACCTCAATCATCACAAAATTATGAGCCAAATCACGTTTTAGTGTCTCAATGCCAACAAAATCATCACTTATAATAATCATATCACTATATATATAGAGATAAAAGAATTTGTCTTGCATGCGTTCATCTTATAAATAAACTTGAATCGTGATTAATTGGAATAAAACCAAGTGACATAATAATCATAGAGAATTTATTCTCAGCATACTAAGCTTGTTTGAGACCATGTAGAGGCTTTTAAAACTGACAACTTTCATATGGATGGTGAGTTATATGCGAGAAATAGTCATGTAAACATCATCATGAAGATCACAATTTAGAAATCATTTTTATATCTATTTTAAATATCTTCTAGTGGAGAATAATTGTGATAATAATAAAATGATGAATTGTCATCATTTTTAGAAGTGGGATAAAAATATCTTCATAATCCATACCATACTTCAGTGAGTATTCTTTTGCAATAATAATGGTCTTATACTTTCATCAAACGTTGTTTTCATTTTAGAAACCTAACGGACAAAAAATTATACGTTTATCAGATGGAGGTCCAATCACATCATATATATGAGTCTCATAAAAATTAATAAGTTCTTCGGCCACAACATTTTGTCAACGAAGATGAAACACGATGTCTTTATACAACTGAGCTTCATATAAATCATGTATATATTTCTATGAAAGAAGAAAACAAATTATAGTAACTAGAAAATATAGAACTTTGGTAGACTTACTTGTACGAGTATATCTCTTGAGAGGTGAATAATACGTAGTTTTACCAAAGAAAAAATCACACTCATGTATTGATAAATTAGAAGTAGTAATAGCGGATGTACATGTATCATGAACTAGTACATCATAAATAATTGGTAAATCAGTGTTAATGCCAAATGAATCAATAACCTAAAGTTTTATCTTTGTTATGTCATGTGATTTATCGGAATCAAATAAAATGGAATATGCTCAAGAAATGTGACATGTCGAGATACATATAGCTTCTGACTTGTGGGATCAAAACAACGATAATAAATATATTATTTTGTAACATGAGGATATATGACAAAAGATGTAGATCCAAGCACTCATAAAGAGGAATATTTTAGAGGTTTCATATAACTTCTAAAATGAAGACATCTTCAAATTTCATGCATTATTAATTAGATTGGTCACATATATAATAGTCATAAGTGTTTCTCTTTAGTAAATAAAAGAAAAGAACGAGCAGTCGCAATAAAGTGATAATGTTTCTTATCTGCAACACCATTATATTGAGGGGTGTTAGTACAAAATAACTATTGTATGGTATCACCGGTATAAGTAACTGAGTGAAATTATTGGAGGTATATTCACCTTATAAGTCACACATGAAGAACTTTATCACATTAGGGTGTTTAATTTTAACAAATGCTCTAAAGTTTATGTAAATTCCAAGGAAATCATACCTTTATTTCATAAAATAAATCCACGTATAATGAGTATCATCATAAATAAAAATTACATAATATGTTGAATATTATTTTGTGAAACATTAGGTGCACCCTATACATCATAATGGATAATATCAAAATGAGCAATAAAACAAGACACTTTTATTAAAGGGTAAAACATAAAATTTTACTAGTTTACAACCACTACAGTTAGAGATATTATAAATGTTATAATAACCCAAAACACATATATAGACTAAAAATTACAAATATAACGCGAATATATGTCCAAAACGGGAATCCCAAATATAAAATTTTGATGATTAATAACTCAAACAAAACAAAGACAAAATAATATGGAGGCGACAACATTAGTCATTTTGAGTTCTTCAAAAACCTAGAGTTCCTTCATTCTACGACCTATCTCAGTCACTTTCTTAGTATGTTGATATTGTATTAAAAAGTAGAAAATAAAAAACGAAGACCCAGTGACCAAATTTATACAATGGACTGGCTGAAATAAGATTCAAATAGAGGTTGGGAATGTAGTAGACATTAGTGAGCAATATGTGAGGGATAATAATATAAAGAACCCCCTTTACTGATATTGATGTAGCATTAAAATTCAAACCATATATGAGTGAAATATAAGACAATGAAAAAAGTATGACATGTAAGGTAACATATGTCGAGATGCATTGAAATCCAAAATCTATAAAGATTAATGAATACTTGAACTAGAAGACGAGGACAAACCTGAGTAAGACATTGATGTAGACATGATAATATGATTAGAAATAATATATTGTCAAAAGGACTAAAATATATGGGGGTCCAATGCAAAATATGGCGTGATGCAATCAGTATCTCCTAATGATGTAACAACAACAATGAATTATGAGAGAGAAATAATGGACAAAATTGATGAGAATGACGTTTTGTTGCAAAAAATATTGTTGTAAAAAAGGTTATAGTTTATTTTTAATTTTAACAATGGACATTGAGACTTCTAATGATTATTCTGTTTATATAAAGTACACTCATCAAATAGTACCTTTGGTGATTTTTTATGATGATTTGAAGTTGTGGTCGTTGTGAGATAACAAACATAATAGGAGCATTAGTCACTTTTGACATTCAAAACAAAACTTTTCAAATATTCATTCCTAACCCTACAACTTGATGATTTTCCATACATCTTCTCTTCCTTCTCTTTTCAGTCTTCAGCGGTACTTTTATAAAATGTACTAATTCAATATTCATTGGATACTTTCCGTTTACATAAACATGTTGAAGCTAAGAGGTGAGGTTTCATACTAAAATATATGTTAGCGCAAACGAAAAATAGTAAACCAATATCAATATAGTTGCAGCACTTGTAGCTTATTTGATTGAAATTCTAAAACTTTCTAATCTAAATTTTCAGTTGATCACAATCAAGACCTTGTTAATCAAGATCGATAAACACTGCTTCACAAAAGTATATGAACAATAGAACTCTGAAAAGGTTAAAAACAAACTTATAACTCGAGTTTAAGTCAAGATCATATCACAATACCTCTATTATTACTTCATTTTAAAAACAACAACTACACAACACCAAAACTGAACCTTATGTCATGTAAAAATTTCATACTAAAATTGAATAAGATGTCCCTTATTATTTTTATTTCTAGTGTGATGTAAAAATGTTTATACTTCGTTGCAAGTTAGAGAAAATATGAGAAAATCAAGTTATAAAACACATACACAACCAGTCATGTCTAAAAATATAGAACAATTCATCTATCAAAACATCAAATTGAACCTCAAACTCAAATTTAACATTAGTAAATTCAACATTATCATATCAAATTCAACAACTCGACAAAATATACAAAATCAAAAACATGAAAATTTAATACAATATCAATTAATGTTGGTCTTCTAAGTCGGTCTCATTTTGATCACCGGAATCGTGATCTACACTGTACTAATCATTTATATACTCATCATAAAATTCTTTTATTTCAAAAATCTCATAATTTATGGGATTAACAACATCATTAGGATCATTTAGGTTCATATCAGGTTATAGCGGTACTGGTTAAGGTATTTTGGCTTCTTGGAAGACTCAATGTTGTGTTGTTTTATCAGCTACTAATTCTTCTTCATTCTCGCTCGGAATAACATATGTCATGTCAATTATATTTAGGTTGCCTTCTAATGAATTTAATTGTCCATTATCAAAGACTAGTGTTGCGGAGCTTCCTCACTGCTCTGCATTGCATATTGACTACTTACAACACAACCTTCTAGCTCATTAGTAGAGAAATGGAAATTTTCACCTCTAAGGAAGGCTTGACATCAGAATTAAGATAATTTCTTATTAGCTACATATATAGCTACCTATCACACAGTATGAAAAAATTAACGTAACTTTAGCTTTGCATCATATCAAAAGTCAGAGGATCTTGTTGTAAGATATATGTTGTCGAATCTGATCCACGAGTTGAAAAGACACCTGATATTTAGAAAGAATATCCATATATATTCGAATAGGAGATCTAAACTGAACATAACCAGGAACCCAGATTCCCGTGACGCACATAATTTCTAAAATCTATTTCAGAAACACGTATTGATTTCACAAGGACATAGTTCTTCAGGGAGATGCGAAAATGCAGAAATATTAATGTTTGACAGGGATTGACCTCTATAGGTCAGAGGAGCGTTATTAAAAATTCTGAATGTGTCTATAACTTCCACAACAAATCATTATTTCATAAAACAAATCGCATTGTCTGGTATTTCTGGTTTTCCATATAAAGATTTGTCAATGACACTGGACCCTCGGGATTAACCATCTTAATTTTAGCTTCTAGTTGAGATGTGACAACTACATTGTTGCAAATGCATATACAATCAAAGTTAAACAGCTAAATAATCATATATATTTATCTTAATTAAAATTTCTCGCATTTATAAATTTTGTTAAAATCTCGTATTAAGTACATATTATAAGAGGAGGTAAAAGGAGGAAAAACAGTTTATAATCCTTATACCAAATCCACCTGTCGGTGGCGCCACTATAGCCGAAGAGCTGATGCCTTAGATAAAATCTTTACTTCAACCTCTTCTTTTAGGTTCATGTGAAACAGCTCTGTTGCACTTTCATATGTCAGCATATATGTTGGTTTTATTGATAGATTATTCACGAAGTACTCTGAAATGTTTTAGTATGAGTTACAATAGACGTGAGTAAAATAATAATCATAGATGGTATAAACCGAAAGATTTATCTAGCAATAATATTGAATGCACCTGGAAGTTTATATAAAAGATAAGTCATATTTATACTGAATACCAAGAGTGATATACCAAAAGAACATTGTCCATTAAGCCTCAAAATGATAAATTTATTCATGATGATCATAACTTATTATAACTCGATATATATTTAAAGATATCTTAAAATCCTAAAATAATTAAGTAAACCACTCGTTCAAATGATAATTAGGCATTCAAAACCAAAATATATTACTGAGGTAACGATTTTCTAAAAGATTTAGATCCATGCTAAGGTAATTTTTATGAAGCACAAAAAAACCTAAGCACCTTAAAACTTCCACCGAAAATTCCAAATACAATATTATGCATATAAAATTTTCACGCGAATATGGACTGGTGAATGCTTTCGAACTGAATGACATGTGTGCAATTCTTAGTTTTCCAAAAAAATAGCTTTTACATTACATGCTTACCCGCTATGAGAATGCAGATCAAAGATGCAGTCACGGCATAACAAAGTTCGCCTTATTGCATACTCATCCGCTCCAAGTTTATCTAGGAACATAGAATAGGTTTCAGGGGACAAGATAACATAGGTCCATCACCTCATTGCCTCATGTATGATAGTTAAAAAAATCACAAGATTTGTAGAGAACTCTGAAGTAAAATCTCGACTATAAGATGTCATTTTATATACTATTTGTAATCAGACATGTTAATCGTAATTGAACACGCTATAATAAAAACATGACACTGAGTATATAAACATCAAATACTAAGAAATTAATTACAATATTAAATATGCATGCGTCAATTAACACACAAATATCAACCTAAATATTTACAATTATCGAATCTATTTATTTAGAGACGAAAAAAAGATTTACAAACATAATAAAACACACTAAACAAAAATAACAATTTAAGATAATACACTTGTTTAGAGATGAGAAAATAGAGAAAGAGAAAGATAAAGACATTGGACCTAAAAAGAGCTATACATATACGGTTTAGAGAGAAGATTTACAAATATTGAATCGACTAAATCTAAGACAGATAAAAGATATTTACACATTGAAAATCTTGTTAGGAGCATCACCAATGACCTTATAGACCAGATTTATACAAAATTATACCTAAATTGGAAGGGATTATGGTTTTCTGAACGAAGAGAAAAGGGTTTCAAAAGATGATACATGTCATAGTTGATTTGGGAAAGAGATGAGAGAAGTTAGAGTTGATTTGGAAAAACGATGAGAGTAAGGGTTTCGAAAGTGGTGAGGATAAAAGTAGCCTGAGGGTAGGCTGGTAATTTTAAGTGGAGTTTTAAGGCGGCGTAAGGGTGTTTCACGGTGGTGTGGTGGTGTTTAAGGGTGTTTTAAGATATTTCAGGGTGTTTTCAAAGTGTTTCAAGGGTGGAGAGAGAATTAAGCAGCCTGGCAGCAGTTAATTTTTCTTACCCATAGTTAATGCTGGTGGTTGGGCATTTATAGTGTGAAATTTGGGCCCTTATGGGCTTTCGGGTCAAGTTTAATGGACCTGGGTCATGTTTAAAGACCCATGAGTTTTAAGCAGGTGTACAGGTAGCTTAGTCAGATAGTGATTAGGTTTTTTAGTACTTTAGTCATAGTTCGAACTGCCTTATGTTTGCAGTGTTCAAAGTCACCTGTCCGGTTCAACCAGTGCTGTTCGAACTGAAGTCATGGGGTCTGTCCGAATTTACGGGGTGACTTTACTTTGGACTACCCTTCCGGGGAGCTCTTCGAATTCGGACTCATCAGGAGCCCCTTTTTTAGGTATTTGAACAAGTGTCCTTGTTTAAAGAACTGAAAAACAGTCCGATTGAGGAAGTGGTTTTCCAATTCGAAGAGAATTGGGATAGGTCCGGACAGTCCAACTGTTACGAATTCCAAACGGTTCTTTGTCAGAGGTAGTGGGACACGTGTCACACCCTGGCTGGTCACTTCAGCCGTTTTTTCATCTGGAAAATCACACCACTTTATTGAACAGGTAACTTCTTTAAATGCTTTTGATGACGTCAGCGCCGTCTTTTAATCATTGCCCAACTTTTCGGATTCTCCTAGGAATCAAACTCTTTTTTTACATTTACTATAAATTCCATTTGTCTTTCACAGCTTCATTTTCACTTTTACTTTGCCATTTCACTCAAAAACTTCATCTCTCTAAAACTTCAAACTTTCCTTAGTCGTTTTATGTTCACAGCAAGAACAGCTCTAATCAAGGGTGGTTGGCTCAATCTTTCAGAACTAGAGAAAGCTCAAAGGGTTGAAAAAGAGAAGAGACTTGCAGCAGGGCTTCCAGCGTCGCCTGTTGAAAAGCCAGCCCCTTCACTCGAAGAATCTGATAGAGGTTCGTCGTCTTCGAAAGGTACGAAACCTAGAAAACTCTTTCAATCAACACTCTCCCCAATAGTTTTTGGCTCATCAGTCCAAGAGTCAATCCCCACAGTTGAACCGGGGGTCGCTGTTACCAGCGTTAGGAAGAAAACTACTTTTATTGCTATGGGGTCCGACTCCGATCACTCTCCAGACAAGCTGATCATGAAAAGACCAAGTAGATTGGTTAAAGGACTCTCCTCAAAAAATACCAGTGAGTCAGGGTCCGGGACAACTGTTAGAACCCTCCGGGAGAGGCCGGTTGGTCCGGAGGCTAGCAGTCCACTACCTCCTAAGGAAACTTCGACCTCAGAAGCTCAAACTGAGGTGAAGGCTCAGAAACATACAACGAGCCGCCAGTCCGGAGGATCAGCTGTACCAAGCTTCATCCCTCCCCGGGCTGTTTCTGCAGAAGCTCCCGCAACAGTAATGGAGGAGAGAATGGAAGACTCCACTGAGGAGGTCAGGTTTGAGTCCGAGTCTTCCGGACAAGCTGAAACTGCAATAGTTGTTGCCAAGAAAGGCAAAGAGGATTTGTACCTGAGCCGTCCGGATCTGCCGGAGAGCCTTGAAGGGAAAGTTGGGCCCTGCTTTCACAAGGTAGAATTTAAGTACCTCTTATCTTTGTTAAAAACCAAGTACATGTTTATTCATACTAGAGACTTGGGACGGCTTCGCACTAAGTGGGGGATCCCTGAAAACGTAAAGATCCGAATTCCCATCGATCCGGAGACCCCGATGGATTGCAAAAGAAACGAGATTGTCTTTTTTACAGAGCTGTTCAATTGGGGACTCAGGTTCCCATTGGATCCGGAGATAGTGCGCTATTTCCATTTAGTCAAGCTATGTCCATCGCAGCTGAGCCCCAACGGATGGTACACCTTGATGTCATGCATTATGGCGTCCAGGCTGTCCGGAATCCCTCTTCCCATGGAAGAGTTTGCTGCTGTGGCAAGTCTATGCAAACATCACCAGTTCCCCTTTTATCACTTTAATATGGGGAACAATCTGAAAGCCGTCGATGATCTCCTAGAGTCGGAGAATAAATGGAGGAGCCAATTCTTGTTTATAAGTGGCTCATGGGAGAATGGTAAAAAGATTAAAGTCGGGGAGAATCCTAGCCTTCTTCGAAGTAGATGGAGAAGTGATCGTAAGTACTTTCTTTTAAGTTTCTATTCGAATCTTCCCTTCTTTAAGCTTTCACTAACTAACTATTCTTTTGTTTTGCCAGAACTGCCAAAAGAGTTCGGAGACTATACGAAAGCCGGACAAGTTACCTGTGGCAAGATAAACGCATGGGCCGCAGAGAACTGGGAGAACCGGTTTCACAAGGCTTTCACTCCGGGAAACTTAGCCAGATCTCACCTGTGGAACACCACAGGTCGGAGGGATTTAACATGGGAGGAGTTCTCCACCCCTCCTGATGATGACATAGTGCTGAGAAGGTCTCACGAGCTAGATGGGACCCTTTTCCTCCCTCTCCGGGCCAAAGCCCCAAGTAAAATGAAGGGCCAGAAGAAGAAAGGGAGGAAATCGGCAGTGGATACGGAGAAGAAGGCTCTAACTGACACAGAGGTGCCAGTCCCAGCTCAAGTTGATGCAAACCTTCTACAAGTGGTAGAAGTGGAAAGTAAGAGACACGGAGAGACTCCCTCAAAACCTCTAAGGGCCTCCAAACGAACTCGCAAGCAAGCAAGCGATAGTGCTGACAGAGAAGTAAAAAAGAAGAAGACTTCTCAAGAAGAAGAGTTCGCTGTCCGGGATCCGGAGCCCACTTTCCCAATTGATCCTACATTAGCTGAGGAGATCCCAGAAAATCTTAACGAAGGGATTCCAAGGGAACTCCATACTGATGAGATTGAAAGGGGAGAGATCAATATGGACGAAGTGGATGTCACCGGCCTGGGTCCTCTAGGTGATTACTTTCTTGGTCTGTCAAGAGATGAGTTTGCTGGGCCATACGTTCCTCCAAGTAGTTCCAACACAATGAACTTTAATGGCAAGACTTTCTTGGTTTCCAGCGAAAGGGACATTATAGCTCACTCTCTCCTTAGCAACGTGCAACCTGTGCTCACCCTGGAAAGGCAAGTCCGGAGTCAGGCGGAAACCATTAAGGAGCTTAAGTCTGAGAAGGAGAAACTGTCCGATGACCTCCGGGGTGCCACTACCCAGGTTGACTTGCTTAAGGAGTCGAACGAACAGCTGAAGAAGAGTAAAAATGAAAGCAACACAAAAGTTGCCTCTTTAGAGAAAACCCTAGAAGATCTCCGGGCTAAGCTGTCCGAGTTGGAGAAGGACTTGAAAACCTCAAAAGATGAGACTGCAGCAAAAGAGAAGATTGTCACCAATCTGACTACTGACAAACTTGCTTTGGAGAATGCAGTGACTCAGGCTGTTGGTGAGAAAGCTGCCCTGGTGAAGGATCAAGAGGCCATGATCAAGGCCAAAATCAATGCTTATGCCAAGGAGATGATACGGAGTGAGGAATTATTGATTGAGAAGGTGAAGTCCGACATGGTCCTTTTATTTCATGAGAAGTTCCCGAAGAGGAGACTTGGGAACTTATGGCGTTATGTGGATGATGACGATCTCCCATATTGGACCATGGTTGATGAAGGGTACACTGACATATCCTCATCTGGTGACGAGGAGGAAACCGGAGAGAGTCCGGGTGAAGAAGAGGCTGACCCCAAAGGAAAGAAGGTCATTGAGGAAAAAAGCGATGTTAAGACCAAGGGAACAGATGAGGGTGAGCCATCTTCAAAGGCTCCACCTTAGTTGGTAATTTATTCTGTTTACTTTCTGTTCGGACCAAAGTCCTTGGAAGGCCAAGGCACCTTTTTTTTTGTGACGCTGTCCGTTTTGACCGGACAGATTTTTGTATTGTGTTTAAACTGGTTTAAAAAGTCCTTGGGAGGCCAAGGCAACTTTAATTTTATTGAATGAACGTTTTATCTTGCACAACTTTTCTCTTATTCCATAGTCTGTTTAAATATTTCGTATTGTGAGAGTGTTTAATTTCTCTGGCTAGAATTTAAGTAGCCCTTAGATCTTTCAGTTCGGGTAGTATGACAATCAACAGAATTTTGAAAAAACTTAGAAAATTTATTCAAAAAAGCTCCAAGTTTCATTTAAAGCTCTCCGTGGCGCCAGAGAGAGGAAGTGGTATGCCCCCAAATATTTACATGGATGTTTAAACAAGTAAATATTTACATAAGTTTTATTCCAAATACATTCGAAGGTGTTCAATATTCCAAGGGTGAGTTAAAACCCTGCCATCTTTGTCTTCCAGCCAGTATGTGCCACGCCTGATTCTTTCAACCACAGTATACGGACCCTCCCAAGTTGGGGCCAGCTTTCCGAAGAGTTTTTCCTTGGTATGCAAGAAAACTTTCCTCAATACTTTATCTCCTGGTTGAAAGTCCCTTCTTTTAACCTTGGAAGCAAACCTGCTTCTCATCAAGCCCTGATAGTGTGCCATTCTAAGATGAGCTTTTACTCGCCTTTCTTCAATCAAATCAAGCTGATTTCTGATTGCTATTTCATTAGCATGTCCGGAGAAGTTATGAACACGAAAAGAGGGGAGTGTCTTCTCTATGGGAGCTACTGCATCCATCCCATAGACCAAGGCAAAAGGTGATTCTTGTGTGGCAGCCCCAGGCGTTGTCCGGTAGGCCCACAAGACTTCTTGTAAATAACTAGGCCACTTCCGAGCAGCCCCTTCCAGATTTTTCTTTAAGCCGGACAGTATTGTTCTATTAGCCACCTCAACTTGCCCATTGGCTTGTGGGTGGAATGATGAAGAAAAGCAGTGCTGAATACCCCTTGAGGCACAGAAGCTCTCCATTTCTCTGTTGTCAAACTGTGGCCCATTATCTGTTGTTATTCTCTGAGGGACACCAAATCTGCAACATATGTTGGATAGAATGAATTTTATAACAGCCTTTGATGTTGTTCCTGCCAAGGGGGCTGCTTCTATCCACTTCGAAAAGTAGTCAATGGCTACGATTATGGTTTTACGCCCTCCGGACGCCATAGGGAGAGGCCCAACTAAGTCTAATCCCCATCGAGCAAAAGGGATAGGCTCAGAAATTGACTCCAAAGGAATGGCTGGCACATGAATTTCATTACTGTACCTCTGACATGGGTCACACCTTCTCACCAACTCCTTAGCATCTTTCATTATTGATGGCCAATAATATCCGGAGAGAAGCACTCTTCTTGTTAATGCTCTAAATCCACAATGGGCTGATCCCTCACCATCATGTAATTCGGAGAGAACCATTTGTGACTCATGATCTCCTAAACAGCGTAGGAGAGGTTTGCTATAGGATTTCTTGTATAAGACCTCCCTAACCATGATGAAACCACGAGCTTTATGTTTTAGAGTTCTGGCTTGTGATTTATTCAAAGGTATGATGCCTTCGGACAGATATTGTATAATAGGAGACCTCCAATCCTGAGGCTCATTCACTTGTATTTCAAAGACTTCTTCTTTCTCTCCTTCATCAAGTTGAATAGAAGGACTTTCAAGCACATGGATCCATGGATAGGACTCCGTGTATGCTATTGTTGCCAACGAATCTGCAAGCTCATTCTCTGCCCGGGGAATATGCTCATAGACAACAGCTTTAAACTTCATTGCCTCATTTTTCAAGAGAAGTAAATACTTGATTAACTGTTCTTTTCTAGCTTCTGATAGGCCCAAGGCATGGTGGACAAGCAATTGGGAGTCACTTAGCAGCTTGACCCTTTTTGCTCCACAGATGTAAGCCAATTTTAATCCAGCTATAGCTGCTTCGTACTCGGACTCATTATTGGACGCCCTGAAAGCAAAACAAATAGCTTGAAACATGTTGTCCCCATAAGGAGAGGTAAGACATATTCCTGCCCCAGATCCTATGGCACTGGATCCTCCATCTGTTCGGACAATCCACACTTTTTTGTCTTTTGAATCAACAGATTGCTCTGAGTCCCTATCGGAATGGAATTCGACCAGAAAATCAGCCACAGCTTGAGCTTTTACTGCTGTTCGAGGAGCAAAGTCTATGTCGAAGTCCCCCAACTCTACTGACCACTTTGTCATTCTGCTTGAAATGTCTGCTTTTTGAAGGACATTCTTTAAAGGGAAGGATGTCCGGACAACGATAGGATGAGCCTGAAAATAAGGCCTCATCTTTCTCGCAGCTATCACCAAGGCCAATGCTAGTTTCTCGAGTTTCAAGTAACGGCGTTCTGCATCAATCAGGCTTTTGCTGATGTAGTATACTGGGTGAGGATACCCATCAACCTCTCTAACTAACACAGCACTGATGGCACAACTTGAAACAACCAGATACACAAATAGAGTCTCCCCATCGATTGGTTTGAATAAAGTCTTCGGAGAGGACAGATGCTTCTTAATTTCATTGAACGCCTCATCACACTGTGGTGTCCACTCAAACCCCTTTGCACCTTTCAAAGTTTGAAAGAAAGGAGCACATCTGTCCGAAGACCTAGAGATGAACCTGTTCAAAGCTGCTAACCTCCCCGTTAACCGCTGCACTTCTTTAATGTTTCGAGGAGGCTCCATTTGAAACAAAGCATTGAGTTGGTCCGGGTCGGGTTGGATTCCATGCTCACTTATAATGTACCCTAAGAACTTCCCGGACTGCACTCCGAAGACACATTTTTCAGGATTTAACTTTAAATTTACCTTGGCCAGGTTGGCAAAAGTCTCCTGGAGGTCGGACAAGTGCAGCTGCTCATCCACACTTTTCACCATCATATCGTCAATGTAAACCTCCATATTTCTTCCAATTTGATCAGCAAATGCTTTATTGACTAACCTTTGATAAGTAGCCCCAGCATTTTTCAAACCAAAAGGCATCACCTTGTAGCAGTGTAATCCTATATCAGTAACAAAAGTGGTATGCTCTTGATCTTTTGGATCCACCTGGATTTGATTGTACCCGGAGAAAGCATCCATAAAGGAGAGTAGTTTGTTCCCAGAAGTAGAATCTACCAACTGATCTATCCGGGGAACCGGATACAAGTCTTTTGGGCAAGCTCGATTGAGATCTGTGAAGTCAATGCACTTTCGCCATTTACCGTTTTTCTTTTTTACCAAGACCGGATTGGCAGTCCACAAAGGATACTGAGGTTCTTTAATATGCCCCATCTTTGTGAGTCTGTCAACCTCTTGTACAATGACATCAGCCTTTTCTTTTGAGAAAGCTCTCCTCTTCTGCACCACAGGTGCCACATCTCTCCGGACAGATAGGTGATGGGAAATCACCTCTGATGGAACTCCAGTAACATCAGCATTGCACCATGCAAAGACATGCTGATGGTCTTTTAAGAATTTTAACATTTCTTCCTTCAACACTTGTGGCATTTTGGACCCTATCTTGACAAATTTCCCTTCTTCTAAGCAGTGTGTCTCAACCTCCTCAACCGGGATCAACACTCCGGGGGTCTCCCTGGGGTCATCAATTTCACCCTCACCCCCAGAAAGGCCCTCAAACTGCTATTGGTCATTCATACGGACTGCCCCCAGCGTTCGTGGAGCCAAGGCAGTGGCATAGCATTCTCTTGCAACTTTTTGACTGCTCCGGACAACCCCAACCTGCCCCTGAACAGCATATTTTAGACACTGATGGACCGTCGAAGCCACTGCATGCATCCTAGAGAGCCAAGATCTCCCTAGAATAGCATTGTAGCAAGTGGGACAATCCACCACAATGAAAAGTATTCGGACTGTTTTCTTGAATGGGCCTCTGCCCAACAAAACTTCTTCTTCAAACTCACCGATTACATCGGCTGAACTGCCCGTTAAGCCTACAATCGATCGGTCTGACTTTTGAATCACAGCTGGATTTTTCATTTTCTTGTAAGTATCTAGGAAAAGGATATTGGCAGAGCTCCCAGTATCTACCAGGATTCGCCTTATCTCATTGCCCCCTATCGATGCTCCTATGACAACAGCATCTTCATGAGGGCCAGCAATGTCTCTCAAATCATCCCCATCAAAGACAATGAATGGGAATAAGCTTGATGATTGATAAGAGGTCATACCCCCCTCTAGCTGGGTAGCCAAATTATAGACATGCCTTTTTCTTGATGAAGTGGTAGGAGCCGTTACAGTATCCCCTCCGAAAATTGTCAAGGACTCAAAGAATTTAATGAGCCCAGAGACCGTCCTAGAACGCTCCTCTATTGCACCCACTCTGTTCCTTGTTGGATCAGGATCCAAATATTCAGATTCCACATCAAACCTTTCAATGATGACCATAGCCCCTTCTGGGGCAGCATTAACCGGACCAGCCCGGTGAGTGTTGTCAGGCCTATTGCCTCCTCTTCTTTTGACGTATGCACCCAATTTCCCTCTTTCAATCAAGTTCTGAACCTCTTGTTTCAAGGCTATACAATCATCAGTAGTATGGCCAATATCATTGTGATATTGACAAAAAGAACTGTTTCGATGTTCTCTGGGAGACTGCAAGGTTGCCGGTCTCCGGTAGTGTATTTCATCTTTAGTTTTCTCGAAAATGGTTGCCACACTTTCTTTGAGCTCTGCAAACCACTCCGGTTGGACCCACGGCCCCCTTTTGTTTCTAGACTGTTGACTTTGTGCAGGAGCAGCTGGTTGAGACTGAGCTTTTCCTCTTCCATGCCCCCGTCCGGTTTCTCTAGCTTTGTTGCCGGACTGGTTTGGATTGGGAGTTGGTGTTACCGGAGTGGACCTCACCTGCCTGTGCACCCTGGTCTTTTTTGTTTCATCAACATTTATTTGCTTGCCGACTTGATTCAGCAATCCACCCCAGGTCATGGCTTTCTTCCTTGTCACTGAATCGGCCAGGTTGCCCGGGTTCAAACCTTGTCTCAGGGATGCTATTGCCACTTGTTCAAAGCAATCAGCCAGCCCGTTCTTTGTGTTCACAAAACGACTTATGTATTCTTTCAACGATTCATTTGGCTCTTGGGCACAATGGATTATGGTATCTCTATTGCCCTTGAGCTCCTTACTCCCCACAAATTGCCTTCGAAAGGCCACCCAAAAGGTATCGAAGTCTCTGATACAACCCTGAGGAAGGCTGTTGTACCACTTCAGAGCACTCCCCGTAAAGGACTGGGAGAATGCCCTGCAAAGTAGTTTATCATCATCATCAAAGTTCATCATGAAGTTCTTGAATTGCTCCAGATGATTGTCTGGATCAGTACTACCATCGTACTTCTCCATTTTGGTGCTATCGAACCTCTTGGGGAGGTTTCCGGATAGGATTTTAGAAGACAGTGGAGACTGCCTCCAATTCCTTCCACGACTGAACACGGTATCCTCATTAGGTGTTGCAAAGATACCTGGCTCATCATGGAAGGCAAATGGATCCACCAGCATCCGGTCTATATGTCGCCGGTTGTGAGATGATCCTTTCCCAATGTGTCTTTTCATTCTTCCATGGTGGTCTCTTTTTCTGGAATACTTTTTAACTTGCTTTTGTTTTTTCCTGGTTCGCCCTTTGTCACTGCTGGAGGACAAGGACTTTTCATTCCCCTCACTGTCCGAAGAGCTGTCCGAAGATTCTGAACTTGAGTCAGAACTCTCCACAGGCTTGGACCGGTGAGACTTTTTAGAACTGGCATGTGTCTTTTTAGTGCTCACATGAGTCTTTGAAGCCTCATGCTCTCGAGGGTTATCACAGCGATGAGCAACTGATGCTTTGGACTTTTCCTTCATGCCCATCTTGGCCTTCTCAGCCCTCAGAGCTTCTATTTCAACCCTCAACCTGTCACGCTCCTGGACAGTATATTCATCGTTCTCTTCCACCACTTCGAGCAAAGCTGGTGGAAGCTCTGGATTATCCGGATTCATTCGGACAGAATTCTTTTACTTGGTTTTGAATGTTTGATTCAGGCACCGTCGCCTCCCACTGTGGTCGCCAATTTGGTGAGGATAAAAGTAGCCTGAGGGTAGGCTGGTAATTTTAAGTGGAGTTTTAAGGCGGCGTAAGGGTGTTTCACGGTGGTGTGGTGGTGTTTAAGGGTGTTTTAAGATATTTCAGGGTGTTTTCAAAGTGTTTCAAGGGTGGAGAGAGAATTAAGCAGCCTGGCAGCAGTTAATTTTTCTTACCCATAGTTAATGCTGGTGGTTGGGCATTTATAGTGTGAAATTTGGGCCCTTATGGGCTTTCGGGTCAAGTTTAATGGACCTGGGTCATGTTTAAAGACCCATGAGTTTTAAGCAGGTGTACATGTAGCTTAGTCAGATAGTGATTAGGTTTTTTAGTACTTTAGTCATAGTTCGAACTGCCTTATGTTTGCAGTGTTCAAAGTCACCTGTCCGGTTCAACCAGTGCTGTTCGAACTGAAGTCATGGGGTCTGTCCGAATTTACGGGGTGACTTTACTTTGGACTACCCTTCCGGGGAGCTCTTCGAATTCGGACTCATCAGAAAGATGTTTGGGTCAAGTTGTTAACGTTTGAACAGGTTTAGTTTGTATACAAATTTGGGTAAAATTTATAAGTGGGTTACAAAATTAGTAAAAATTTGGTAAAAATTTGGACGAGCTATACTTTGGATAATAAAAGTGGGTTAAAATTACGAAGTTGAATCAATTATAAATTATGTTGAATATTTTAATGACCCATGGCGTCACAACGGTGTCAACCAATTTATTTAAAATTTTAATAATAATAATAATAAAACAAGTGTGTTGTAAACCCGTTGCAACATAACAGGTTCTGCAACCAAATAGTATGTTCGTTCCAACTCCGTTGCAAAAACTCATCAACTTTTCATTAAATAGGTCAAAACGGACTTTGTTACGAACGAGTTACAAATTCGTTTATACTTATAAGTGATTAGGAACCAGAAAAGTAGGGGTTGTAAAAAGTAGTTTATCTAGTAGAGGTAGTACAAATCGTCATTCTTATATCATGTTATATTATATTATTATTATTATTAAGTGTAAGTGAGATGTAACTCGAAGATTATAGCAAAAAAATGATTGAATATTTGGTGTTTGAGAGTCTTCACATAATTTTCAATATATAAATTGTGTCTATTACCTATGGATGTAGGATTTCTTCACGATCATGGCCACATTAAATCTCTTGTTGTGCGATGTATTTATTTTTTGTTCTTTAATGATAACTTTATTTTTTTAATAAGGTAAGAGACGAAGCTCGTATTACCTCATACAACCTCTCGTGTAGGTGTTCACCAACTATTAGTCATTGTTTCGGTTAAATGGCTAATTTGGAATAATGAATCTTGTTAGGATTGGATCAGATCTTGTTCGGATATTATTAGTTTCCCTAACCATTATAATAACTATTATTATTCTTATTATTCTTGTTGTTGTTTATTTGGATGCATTTTTATGATGATTTTAGTATATTGTATGTGTAGTGACGGTTTTTTAGTACACTAATATGTATGATGGTTTAGATTGATCTAACTTAGATCAAACAGTCTTAGATGTTAACGTATTATTTATATTAGAGTTCAGTTGGACTGAAATTTTTAGAATATATGTCATATATGGTGGTCTTTCAATTTTATTAAAGTAATTTTTAACAATGCATGATTTTATAACAAAAAAAACAAAAGAATCAATTATTCCAAAAGAAATTCTCAAAATAGTTGGAATCAACCGTTTTGTATCCTTTGTTCTGCCAGGTTATAATTTCGACACATTTACGTTGAATATCTCAAGTGTATTAATTTAAATCAAAATTATAAAAAAAATAGCTAGGGTTATTAATAATTGGAATTGTGTTTTATAAAAAGATTTAGTCACACACTATATACGAATAGACTGATAACATAATCAATCAATGGACTACAATAACATAAAATAAATAAATTAGTATCCTCTTTTCAAACTCACAATATAATAGTAATAAAAATTGCAAGTTTGTTGCAAATAAAGAGAAATCAATGCGCATACTAAACCAAAAATCTTCAAACGATCTTCAACCGTCATTCATATACCAATCTAATTTCCAAATTCAAACTCAAAACTAAAACAAAGAAACCAAAGTCAAATAATAATAACCAAATTCTAATCATAATACTAATTCAAACAATGCAAAACAAAATTTAAATACTAAATCAAACTCAAAGTCCATATATTAATCTAAAACAAAATTTAAAAAAAAAACAAAACCAAATCGGACTCTCAATCAAATCCAAAAACTAAATCCAATTTCAAATAAAAAAACTAAATCAAAATGAAAATCCAAATCGCAAATCAAAATCAAATCAAAATCCAAACTCAAATCCAAATCCAAATCCAAATCCAAATCCAAATCCAAATCCAAATCCAAATCCAAATCCAAATCCAAATCCAAATGTATAACGTCAAATACAAAAAAATACAAACAAAAATTCAAACGAAATCCAAACAAATTCAGATCAAATCTAAATGTGAATCAAAAATCAAAATCGAATCCAAACAAAAATTGAAATTAAAATCAATCCAAAAAAAAAATCAAAGCCGAATCAAATCCAAAATAATAAAATTCAAACACGATTTATATCCAATTTTAAATAAAAAATAATCAAAATCTCAATCACGATTACAATTATAATTCCACTAACTTGTTATACCTCATTGTTTTCATGATTAAAAATTCTTGCAATAGTTTGGAAACTAAGAAAGTATAAGATAATAAATTGTTTTCTCCCGGCGGACATCGATAAACAATTGCCCGCCGATATAGCAAAAAATAAAAAAACTTTAAACTCAATATCTAAAGCTACACTCTCATATCATATAGAAAATAGAGAAACAAAAAAAAGAAGATAAACAAAATGAGGCTAGGGTTTTTATATATTGGAATTATATTTCTTATTAAAAGCTCAAGTTACATTATATAGATAAATAAACTACTAAGTTAATGGGTTAATGAGCTCAAATGACATAAGGGTAAATAATGCTAACAAAAATCAGTCGTATTCCATCAATTTGATGGTTATATGCGTGGACTTGGAATCTGAGCCTTCACAAATCGATTCGGTTTTTACTTCATCTTATCGCAACATTTCATTTTCATATCTACAAATCTAAGACATTCTTTATAAAATCTAATAAAATTTTCAAAATAATAAATTGGAACAATCCTTATTTTGGAACATCATGAAAATTGATTGTATATTTCTTATAAGTGTTATAGTTTTTTCGATATGATATGGTTGTTCCTGCTTTTTCTTCATGTGTTGTGTTTTGTCACTTATCTTGGATCATTGTTGTATTTGCTTGGTGTTGTTTGGTAACGTATATGTTCTTGTTCCAAGATTCATGAATATTATGTCATCTAGGTCAAATCTGTTGAAGTTAGTTCAATATAATATTCATAATGTTTGGATGCTCAGCAATAGACAAGAAATTAGTTAGTATGACTTCTCATAAAAGTTTTTATTTTACTTGTGTGATATTGTTGGAGAATTATGGATCGATATCTTAATGATATATTTTTGTCATTGTCATAAACCAGTCCAATCAAAGATTAGTTGGATTAATTATATTAATATATAATTAAAATAGGAATTAGACTAATAGGTGAAAACTATTGTGGAGGTGTAAATATAGAAATCATGTTGAATTTAGGCTATATGAAATATAGGACCCAAATATCAACACTTGAGACTGAACTGATAAGCTCAATGACTAAATTAATAGGTTTTGGTCAACGTGGTACATAAGGGTATGATGCAATTAAGTTTGAGATTTAACCGAATTGTATTGTTGATAAATGGAAGACCTAGGTTATCAATTCCTTCACTATTCCTAAATATGTCTTCCGCTTTCTTGATTAGATGATATACAAAATCAAAACCATAGATTTTCATTCATATATATCTTCCTTATTTATCTACAAGTATATTTTATGTGTTTCAAAGTCATATATTCTACAAAAGTTGGAAGAAATACTAAATCAAATTAGAATCGTTATAAAATATACATTTACTAACCTACTGGAACTAATCATTGCTAAAATGAGCAACCTAACAAGTAAGCGACTCCGCTATTCTTTTAGTATATTTGAAACTCACAAATGGTTGATTCGATTTATGTGTGTTGTAGAACTATTCATTGGTTCAATAGATTTTTCAATTTGTATGAGATTTATATATATATATATTATTTGGATAGTATGACTACTTATATATATATATATATATATATATATAATCAATTTACATTTTTTTATTTTAGTATAGAGCCCATACCATTGGGATTATGTGATTGAATGTCTTGGTTAGGGTATGATTTAGGGTCTTTGTGAAAAAAACATGTTGTGATTGATTTAATCATAAAAATAATGGTTAAGGATTTTTTTCAAAACAATATATAAATTGCAATTGCGATTTGGATTTTTCTTTAAATATTTAGGTTTGATTTGTTGCTGAAACGTTTCTCCCAAATGTATCAAATAAATACTCAATTAAAAGGATAAATCGAACTTGACTACACAACGAATACTTGATAAAGTAACCCTTGGTGTTAATATCCACTAAGGACTATCCGGAAACATTCACTATGGGCAACAACATGTTGTTATTACAACTGAACGTCAGAACTCCTTGCTGCAAACAAACACGATTTTGTTACGGGGAAAACAGTTACAGCCTGTGCATATTGCTCAATGATACGTTTTGTTTGGGCCGAATCAAGTCCAATAACTTGGGTCCAACAACAACAATAACCCACTGCAGCGAATATATCATCACTCCAGCGACGCACCTTAGTTATTTTTAGAAAAAGTTAAATTGATTTTGTTAAGGTCTTCCTTCAATTTTATGACATGTGACCATATGATGTATGTTTGGACATGTTGGATTTTGTATGTATATGTGGTGTAACTAAGCTAAGTACTGAATTATTTATATAGATATATATGACTATGATTTGAGATTCTGGTAGGTAAATAATAAAATAACTTAATTGGCTCAAAAGAAGGTTAATTGATGGATTGAAGATCTTAAGGTCTAAAATATTAAATGGATTAATTAAATTTCAAGTATTTTCGGTGTAAAGGATGGTTAGTGCCTTATTGATTAATCATGGACTGTAAATATATTACTGAAAAATTAATAAATAAGTTTATTAATTAATATAGACGATCCAAATGAGAGTTTCACCGGTACTTAATAAATTCAAAAATATTAATGGTGATTTTAAAAAAATCATAAATATATCTTATTATCATTGTATGTGTGTATATATAACGTTTAAAAATGTTTCGATGTTACATATCAATTTTTTATGTGTCTTATCTGTTATCTGTTAAATGTTCAATAATTGGTGTTATTGGTTATAATTTGATGGGGGAATAAGCCTCTTATGTTGGATGAGTTAGATCTCCATCAATGAAATGAGAATTTATTTTTTCAATAATTGACTCTAGTTTCATATACAAGTCATTACGCAAAATAAGACATATTTTGTTGGATCTTACACTATACACTTCTTTCTTATAAAACTAAATTTAGAAACACCAAAATAGTCTTTTCATACTTTATATTTACAAAACAATTATTGCCTTAAAAATTACCCATAAATCTAAACCCCCAAATCTATCTCTAAACCGTAACAATGTACCACCATAACGCTAATAATTTACAATCTAAATACTAAAAATCTACTACAAACCAACGAGGGACCAAATAGTTATGGGAGATGGAAACTGGATGTCTCTTTGGATAACTTGATAGACGAGGAGAACTTGTATCGAATAAGGCTAACGATTTTAATTTTAGTGTTTGTTTTTATACGAATCACGCGAACCATACGATGAACAACAACATGTTCACATACGGCATGCGACCAGAAAGAAAGAACTAGTTGCAAAAATTCATGCCCCTAGATTTGTATATTCGCATTTATTCATTCGATCAGAACTGGCCGTACACGATATGTGACAAGTTCCAAAATTTAGTTTCATTTAAGAGAGTTAGAGAAATATATTGCATATTTATTATGTAATATTTATTTTATAAATCTTTTATTCTAATTTAAATAATAGAATAAATATATTGTATATTTATTATGTAATATTCATTTTGTAAGCTTTTATTCTAGTTTAAAAGACTAAACAACTATATTATGTAATATTTAGTTTTTAGATATTTTTATTCTAGTTAAAATATTCAAACAAATATATTGCATATTTAGTTAGTTTATAATTTTATTATTTTAGTTTAAGAGAGTCGGAAATATATTGCATATTTATTATGGAATATTTTTTATTAGAGTATTTAAGAATTATTAGGTATTTATTATCCAATATTTATTCTTAGTAGTAAATTTTGTTTTTTAGCCGGACATATACGAATATCTCGGAGCAACCCCGAAGTCTGAAAATACAAATTTATGCACCATTCAACGAGCAAAATATACATTCCTCAAATTACTTACAATAATAGGCTATCAATCAACAAAACAGCAACTCAAACCATACCAAAATTACTTTTTCTTTAAATCCGAAATTCTAACATAAATATCTACCAAGATACAGAACAAAATCGGAATATAGACTACTAAAGTTGTATGACATACATTTATATTTTCGTGAAGTTCTATTCCAAAAACAAAGTGTTTTAATTGCGATTCATTACCTTAAAAATTGCCCATAAATCTAAACCACCCAAATCTATCTTTAAACCATAACAATGTACCACCATAACACTAATAATTTACAATCTAAATACTAAAAATCTATCACAAACCAATCAGGGACCAAATAGTTATAGGAGATAGAAACTGGACGTCTCTTTGGATAACTTGATAGACGATGATAACTTGTATCGAATAAGGCTAACAATTTCAATTTTAGTATCTGTTTTCATACAAATCACGCGAACCATACGATGAACATCAACATGTTCACATACGGCGTGCAACCAGAAAGAAAGAACCGGTTGCAAAAATGCACTAGTTGCAAAAATGCATAGCCTAGATTTATGCGATTAGAACTTGTTGGCGGACCTTGTGTGACAAGTAAGAGAGTTAAAGAAATATATTTTATATTTATTATGTAATATTTATTTTATAGATCTTTTATTCTAATTTAAATAGTCAAATAAATATATTATCTATTTATTATATAGTGTTCATTTTGTAAGCTTTTATTCTAGTTTAAAAGACTAAAAAATATATTCCATATTTATTATGCAATATTTAGTTTCTAGATCTTTTTATTCTAGTTTAAAATATTAAAACAAATATATTACATATTTAATTTATAATTTTTTTATTTTAGTTTAAGACACAAATATCTATCAACTCAAACCCTAGCAAAGTAAATCCAAAATTCTAACATAAATATCTAAAATCGAAAAAATAGACTACTGAGGATGTCATTTGTCATTTATAATGTACCACCGTAACACTAATCATTTACAATTGAAATACTAAAAATCTACCAATATTTATTATATAATGTTCAATTTGAAAGCTTTTATCCTAGTTTAGTTTGAAAGACTAAAAAAATATATTGCATATTTATTATACCACCATAGAAATAATCATTTACGATCCAAATACTAAAAATCTACCAATATTTATTATATAATGTTCAATTTGAAAGCTTTTATCCTAGTTTAGTTTAAAAGACTAAAAAATATATTGCATATTTATTATGCGAAGATCTTTTTATTCTAGTTTAAAATATTCAAACAAATATATTACATATTTATTTTATAAATTTTTTATTTTAGTTTAAGAGAGTCGGAAATATAAAATATATTTATTATGTAATATTTTTTATTAGTCCATAAGAATAATTTTATTTTTGTTTGCAAATATATTTCATAATTATTATGTAATGTTTTATTATTAGAGTCTATAAGAATTATTGAGTATATTATATTTCATATTTATTATGTAATATTTTATTATTAGAGTCCATAAGAATCATTGAGTATATTATTCTTTTGAGTATATTATTCTTTTTTGTTGACATGCAAAATACAACTTTATTCAACACACAAAATACATGTTCCTCAAATTACTTGCAATAATAGGCTATCGATCAACAAAAACAACAACTCAAACCATACTAAAATTAATTTTTCTTTAAATCCGAAATTCTAACATAAATATCTACCGGGATATAGAACAAAATCGAAAAATAGACTATTAATCGAAAAAATAGACTATTAATGTTGTATGGCCCTGTCGTGAGTAACTATTCGAAAAACAAAGTATTTTGATTGCGATTCATTGCCTTAAAAATTACCAATAAATCTAAACCCCCAAATCTATCTTAGCAATGTACCACCATAAGACTAATAATTTACAATCTATCACAAACCAATCATAAGACTAATAATTTACAATCTATCACAAACCAATCAGGGACCAAATAGTTATGAGAGATGGAAACTGGATATCTTTTTGATAACTTGATAGACGAGAAGAACTTGTACCAAATAGTTATGGGAGATGGAAACCGAATATCTTTTTGGATAACTTAATAGACGAGAAGAACTTGTATTGAATAAGGCTAACTTGTATTGAATAAGGCTAACGATTTCAATTTTAGTGTCTGTTTTCATACGAATCGCACGAACTATACGATGAAGATCAGCATGTTCACATACGACCAGATAGAAAGAACTGGTTGTAAAAAGCAAAGAACTGGTTGTAAAAAGCAAAAATGCATGCTTGAAAAAATGCATGCGCCTAGAACTACATATGGTCAAGTTCCAAATTATCGTTTCATTTAAGAGACTTAAAGAAATATATCGCATATTTATTACCTAATATTTATTTTTTAGATTTTTATTCTAATTTAAATAGTCAGATAAATATATTGTATATTTATTGTGAAATGTTCATTTTGTAAGCTTTTATTCTAGTTTAAAAGACTAAAAAAAAATATTTCATATTTATTAGGTAATATTTAGTTTATAGATCTTTTTCTAGTCTAAAATATTCAAACAAATATATTACATATTTTTTTTATATTTTTTTATTATTATTTTAGTTTAAGAAAGTCAGAAATGTAATGCATATTTATTATGTAATATTTTTTTATTAGAGTCATCAAATTTATTAGTATTTATTATCCAATTTTCAATTATTTGTTAAGAGAATTAAAGAAATTTATTTGTTTCTATTTTTAGTTTTTATTTATTTATTATTCTGTAAAACTCTTAGAGTTTTTAAGTCTTTAATTGTATGTAAAAGAATTAAAGAAAATTATTTATTTATATGGTTAGGTTTTATTTATTTATTATGAATAAGATTTTTTTTACTCTTTTTAAACAAAATTATTTTCTTTTCTCTTCTTTGTTGCAGGACATGTACATCTGGCCGCACATGTTGTGCAACGAACATCTGTCGGAGCAACTAAACCCTAAAATACAAATTTATGCACCATTTAGCTAAAGTACAAATGTATGCACCATTCAGCATGCAAAACACATATCCTAATATGCTATCAATCAACAAAACAACAACTTCAACCATACCAAAATTAATTTTTATTCAACTCCAACCATACCAAAATTAATTTTTCTTTAAATTCGAAATTCTAACATAAATATCTATAGAACAAAATTGGAAAAAATTAGACTACTAAGGTCGTATGACATACATTTATACTTAAAAAACAAAGTGTTTTAATTATGATTTCTTGAACGGTTTTCAAAGGTTTATAAAGTTTTAGAGAAAAAATGAAGAAAAAAAAAGATATAGCAATCTATTTTTATACCTTATTTTCCTGAAAGTAGTAAAAATGTCTAAAATCTAATGAGAGATCTACTAAAACGGTATGAATAAAATAGTTTAAGATATTTAATAAAATACTAAAGAACAAATAAAATAAAGTTAAAATATTTTTAATATTTAAAATATAAAAACTAATTATATTATTAGTGAGAAAACACTCTTCCCGCTTTAGAGCGACGAGGCTTTTTTTATAAATTTTATATACCAATTTGAATTTTAAAAAAAGAATAATTATATTTAATTTAATAATAAATACTAATTTTAATTTTAAAAACAATTAAATTTGAATTTGTAGAAAAAATTACTTTATTTGAAATTTATATGAAAAAAATATATTTAATTGTCTAATAAATATTCGAATTTATATTTTTAATAATTGGTAATAAAAACATAGATGGTAAGGCTTGTCCTATTAAATTCTAATCTATAAATCAATGTTTTAAATATAATTTGACATAATAACATTTATGCATGTTTTAGGCATAATTTTGAAGTAAATAAAGTCGCAACATGAACATATAAAGTTTAAAGTTTTAAAAAAAAATATTTATTTTCATTTTTTTATTTGGGGTCTTTCATTTTTAGAAAATTACTTCTCTTCGTAAATTACTTTTTCTAGCCTTAAACTTTCATTTTTTTTACTTTTAGGCAACGTTCTCAACTTCTTCATATTTCTCTCAGTCACTTCTCCTTTCACTCTTAGCTACGTTCTTGCACTTACTCCACTAGTTCCATCATTCATTATATTTCATCTCGGAGCTTCGGCAAGTTAATCATTGACATGCATAACATTCCAGTGAATTTTTAGTTTTTCATTGACATATATAACCTTTTAGCCACCTAACCTAACTACTTTTTGGTTACCATCATTACTCTAACAATGTTATATTATCGAAATATAACCATCTATAAAAAAAGGAATATCACGAAATTGGTGTCATCCATAGAAACTGAGGTTCCGCAAGAAAATTTATTCAAATCTCAAAAAATCACTTTTATAGTCTATACCATTGTCCAAAAAAAACCAAAAAACTAATGTTTATCACTTATGCAAGTTCAGAGATAATCCTTGTACCAACGGTTCTTGTTTTCCCTACTACTGACATCCAATAATAGATTGATGAGATGATAGAGAGGTTGTTTGACAGAAACGAGGATGATTCGCAATTTGATCATGAATATAGGCATGGTCCACCGAGAGACTTTGTGCTTTATCATTCATCGCTCCGAAAAAACCAACAATTATGAGGATAAATATGATATCACTTATATCTTGCTTATGAACATTTAATACGATCCTTCGACAGAAGAGTGTATTATTTATCAATCTCATACTCAGCATTTGAATGAAGAAAAATCCATACATCACTTTGATCGTGAGTCATCGAGTAGTTGTAAAAAGTGTCGGTCCCGTTGTGACAACTCTATATATGGTATGAGGAGTATGATATTGTCCTCTCGTCATTGCAGATATAAAAATAAAGAATTGCGTGAAACTAAGCCTTTTCGGTGCAACATAAAGAAAAATAACAACTTTGTTCATCCCCTATGCTCCCTTATGGATCAGTTGAGGTATCAAAACAACTCTCGAGTTCTATTCCCGAGTTAAAAAAATCAACACAATGTTCCAAGGGTTCTTCCAACAGGTCAACCAAGTGCATAATGTACATGTCTAGTATATTCACCATTTTCTCAGGGTGACCACTTTGTAGACAAATGAACTATGGTTTTGATTCAGAGTGAAACACAAGAGAAGCCAAAAGGGATAAAACCCTAATTTTATTAAACAAAAACAACTCCCAGAACAGTGTATAGAAGATAGGTTCATATAAGGGTTCAAGCGAAACCCTAAAACTAAAAATATGAAAATTACAAAAATAGCCTAAAGTATTAAAATTGCAAAACAAGAGGATAGATGAGCCCGAATGCCCAAAAAAGCCCATAGCTCACAAGCAAAGCTGGTGACTTGCGTTCGTGACGTCATTTCCTTTGAAACAAGGTGCTGTGGGTCAAAATCTGACACCGGAGCTCCAAACTGTCAATTCACCGAACTGTCTGCATCAGGTTTCCCCTCTACAACTAAACAATAGTTTAACTAGCCACCTCAAACCATGCATCACTTTATTAGACCAATGAACCCATATCACCTTTGATATGTTACTATCGAACCGATATTCAACTTGGCTTCTTCTGCTGTTGCTCCATATATTTTGTATGAAGATATGCCGACAAAGTTCAACTAGCATAAATGAAGAAGTAAACCGATACACGAGACACCTGACACTATATGAAATATAGTATAAATGAAATAATGGGATTCGTAAGTGTTGACATGTCTTCTGCTAATAATTTTCAATAAATTTCAGAGGCAATGCTTTGATATTGTTCAACTAACTTCCATAAAAAAGCAGCGTAAACTTCAATATGTTGTGGAATTTATTCCTAAATTAATCCATCGGCCTCAAGGTCATCAAGGGAAATGGTTAATCCAAACCAAGAACAATATGAAAGGTTGCCACAATTTAGTGGAATATATAGTTTAAAAATAGGGAATAATGCTGATATTTTTAGTGGAAAACATTATGAATAATAAGGTCATGAACTTTGGAGATGTGTTGGATCAAGTGGAGGAGAAATCTAGGTGGGCGAGACAATGTGAGTAAGATTTCGGGGGTTCTAAACACTTACCCTCTTTACCATCCTCTAGAAAAATTGAATGATACCCTCACAATGATTCCAATCAAAACATCAAAGACCCTTCTCAAACTTCTTGCAAAACCTAAGAACCATAATTAAGGTCAAGGATTCTAAAGAAATTTCATAAGTAAATTCAACAACAATTATAACAACGACCAAAAAAATAAGCAGATTAGAAGGGTAATTTTCACAAAGCTAACAGAGAATCTAGGGGTCATCTATAAAAAATATGAGTGATGTAATCAAATCCATAACAACAACAACCAAGCAAATGAGTAGATTAGAATGGTGACTTGTACTGAGCTAATAGAAAATGTAGGGGCAATCTATGAAAAATGTGAATGATATAATCAAATTTCTAAAGGCCTAAGATAATATGGACCTCTAGGTAAAGGCGAGATGGAACTAAATTCTTCAAATTCCATTATGATGTGAGGAATTATACTCGAGACTGCATAACTGTGAAAAAAGAGGTGCATAACTTAATTGATAAAGAAAATCTAGTATAATTATAAAAAAAAGACACATTTGTGATTTGATACAAGTTTTACCCAAACCTTAGCAACCAACAATGATGGAACAATAACGGGTGGTAAAACTTTCCAAACCTCATAGGATCATGGAATTATGGTTATCATGGACATGTTTGACGAGTACCTACATTTGGATCTAAACAGAGAGGTTCGTCTTATAATAACATAAGGCAACACACTCTCAGGTATTATAAAATATTCAAGGAAAAACATAAATAAGACTTAAATGTTCAACACCAGCGTCAAACATTGGTGAAATTTTATAAAATAATCATACTTTAATATTAGTTTTGATGTTGATGACCTTCGAAGGTGTAGAGAAGGGAGGGGAGGGGGTCGAGGCATCATATAAGGATGGTGTAATAAGTTTTATAGATATTACAAGGATAGAAGTTAAAATAATCATGATGGATATTTTTAGTTTAATCAATATTTTATTTAAGCATATATATGAGAAGATAATTGATGTGTTGCCACATATGCCATCAAAGAGAGTTCTAAATGGGTTCACCGAGAGAAACATGATGGTCAAGTGTGAGCATAAGTTTGATATGGTATCAGGATATCAGGAGAACATAAAACATGTATAATGTTTGTTTATGATAGTGGACGCTTCCTTTTCGTATAGTACCATATTAGGTAAATCGTGACTGAATCAAATGTATGCAATAATTTTAACTATACACTAGTTCTTTTTTTTCACTATCAACGGCCGGTTCATTGTGATCTGGAGCAACCAAAAAATTGCAAAGGAGTGTTACTATGCCACAATGGCTATCAAGAAGTAGAAATACCAAGGGGTACCGATCATCCATAAGGATATGGATGACCCAAAATAGGCCCTACACCTATTCGAGTCGGATGAAGAAGTGAAAAGTTTAAAAGTTGAAGAAAACAAAGTCCCTTGCTTTGGATGAGACATAATAACTAATTATCGAGCCGAACTATTGCAATATTTATCAAGAGCTTATATATCTTGGTCTCTACTCCTCAAAACTTTGTTGGCTTCCATGCCGAAATGATATTCCACAAGCTATTCATATATAGAAGGTTTCAACTTTATTAAGTATAAGAGAAGACTATTCTCTCAAGAAAAATCTGAATTAATAGTAGTTAAAGTGGATATGCTAAGAAAAGTAAGCCATATTTGAGAACAATTTTATCCATTATGGAAAACCAACCCAGTGTTGGCTACGAAGAATAATGACAAGTAAATGGTGTGTGTAGACTTCACTTATATTGTTAATGCATGTTCGAATGATCCATTTCCCCTCCCATGTATTGATCAAATAATATATACAACTTATAGGAACATTTTTTAATCTTTTATGGATACATATTTGGATTGCAACCAAAACCTACTTCATGAATTAGACTAGAAGTGCACTATCTTTATCACAAAGCGATAATTACATTGTTACAAATTTATACCTTTCGCACTAAAAAATGTCGGAGTACATGTCATAAATTAGTTAACATGAATTTTATAAGATGGATTGGGCACAGTCTATATGCCTACATCGATGACATGTTCGTCACAAGAAACAATAATGTAGATCATGTGAAATATCTTGCCAAGAATTTTTTTAACATCTACACAGTCAGCCTCAAGATGAATCCTGAGAACTATACATTTGATGCCAACTTAATAAACTTTCTGGGTACATTGAAAACGATAAAGTGATAGAAGTAAACTTTACACAACTATCAAACTCAGTTTCGATGGAGCCACCGCGCAACATCAAAGAATTCCAGATTTTGGCAAGAATATTAGATGCTCTAAACTCACTGATCTCCATTATTCGGACATATGCCAACCTTTCTTCCATATACTTAAAAGGATTGGTTGATTCAATAGGACTTTTACAAAAGATAATTTTTTAATAAGATCAAGGAGCTTTTGTCATCACTTAAGATGTTGACGAATCCCGAAGTAGGAGAAATTTTATTTGTGTACTTAGTTGTATATGATTATATAGTTAGTGCAATGTTATTTAAAGAATAAAGATATACATCACAAGATATATATTCTGTTAATTAGTATTTTATAGGTGCTGAGACACGTTATATGTCGTTAGAAAAAAAACATACTCTGGTTTTATGTCACATTTGAGAAATTTTAAGGGCATAGAATAAAAAGGTAAATGTTATTGTCACTTCAACCTGTGTATACCCACAATCAGAGGTAATCACTCAAGAAAAAACCCTTGGTGACTTTGCAAAATGGAATTTTGCCAGCGCTTTGATATCTGAAGTAATTATCATTGAAGATAAGGACGAATAAAGACCGATTGTTAAAACATATCTTATAGAAGGAAAATTTCTAGAAAAAACACTGAGGCTAGGCACATCAAAATCTAAGCGGTCCGATATGCATGGATAGTAAATACGCTATACATGCAGGATCTTACCACAACCTTATTTTGATGTCTTGGGCTAAAAGACTGTATTGTTTGTAGAGGAAATTCACGGTGGAGAAGTCACTCGTCATGGAAACTATGAAGCATTGCAAAGAAGAATCATATTAGTACGATAATATTAATCAACCATATTGACATATGCAAAACACTTCGTAAAACACTGTAAAACTTGTCAACGTTTTGTCAAATCAATCAGAATTCTAGTTGTTCTTTATAAGAAAATCTTAGAATCAATTTAATTTGACAGATGGGCCTTGAAATTTTAGGACCCTTATTGAAGACCTCGGGAAGAGTACAATATCTTTTGACAATAATAAATATTTTTCAAAGTTGGTAGAAGCAAAGCCTTCAGCAAAAGTTATAACTCCTTGAATATCAACATATGTTGTAAATATGAAATATCAAGGGTCATCACTACCATCTTACGATTCCAGAACGATCGTTTGGAACTATTTTATCGAACCCAAAATATAATATAAAATTTAAATTATTCCTTTCAATTATAAGCGAACGAACAAGTATATATTACAGAGATTCATATTAGAAAAAATTAAAAGTGTTGGAAGGTGTAGCTGGGAAATGGCCAGACTTCCTACATGAATTTTAATGGTCATACATGACCACTCCATAACTACGACTATTGAGACATTTTTTCCATTTAGTTTATGGGTTGGAAGCGGTAGTGCCAGCGAAAAAATATTTTCCTATATTTATTTTTTTACATATGAGAAAGATTCAAAGGACGAAAGCATGATATCCGAATTAGATATAGAAAAATAGAATCAAATAAAAGATTATTTATAAGCAGAGCACTATAAAACTTTTATTAGGAATATATTGCTTCCAAAGCTTTGACATTGGCGATAAATGTCTAAATAATTCCAATCATAATCCTAAACACTCCAAGAAGTCCACGTACTCCCACAAAAAACGTAAATGTCTTGATGATTAAATATAGTCAAACACGCCAAGGAGTAAATGCATTCCCACAAACTACAAAAAATATATGCCTTTGAAATTGATCATTCCGCTTGGACTAACGGAGTCTCAACAATACATTAACCATCCTCCATGGTATAATAGGCTCGAGTTCTTAATGCACTAAGATTATCACGGCTGAATAAGTCTTCATACAAAGTTATCAACAGTGCATTACCCAACATCATGACTATTTATAAGGATCCAAGCTCTAAGGCTTCAAGTTTAAAGTAAATTAAGAAAGGTAAATGAGAAAAATGCAATCTGAAGCATACAGTTAGCTGAATTTTATGCAACAAATTTGAAGCCAAAGACAAATTCTCCTTCAAATGAAAACAAATTTATAACATAAAAGAGAAAACAAAATATTTATAACAAGGTGAGATTTATATAGCTACAAGGTGATGTCTTTGGTTTAAAAAATATTGGTGTTACTTATCAATGACTCATGGATCAAATTTTTGCTAAACCGTTATGAAGGAATATGGATGTTTACATTGATGATATAATAGTAAAAATAATGAATAAAGTAGTCATGTATCGACATTCTTTAAAAAACATCCAATATTTAAAAGTATTATTTGAAGTTTATCCATCGAAGTGTATTTTTAAAGTGAAGTGGGGAAGTTTTGGGGATATGTAATAAGTAAAAAAAATTAAAATTGATTAGGTTCAATTAAAAATTTATTGGCAATGACTTCATCTAAATCTATAAAATAAGTTCATAAGTTAATCGGGACGTTGACAACATTTTCGAGGTTTATTTATAGAACATCACATAGAGTTCATTTATCCATTTATATTTGGAAATTTTAAGTTATAACGTCAATTTTGTTCTTGTGCAAGAAGACGATAGTATTCAAAGATCAATTTATTATCTTAGTAAGATGCTGGATAATAATGAAACTATATACTTGAATTTGGCAAAAAAAGATGGTTCTTAGGTTTGTTTTAGCACCAAAGAAAATGCAGTCATACTTTCAAGCTCATATTATTATTGTACGAACGTCTTTTTTATTCAAGAAAATTTTCTAAAAGTCGGATATTTTCAAGATGTTTGACATGATGGTCAATAGAATTAAGTGAGTATGAAATACAATTTAAGCCTCGAACGACAATAAAAGGAAAATAAATAGCCGATTTAATTAATGAATGACAAGATGAATGACTTGGTAATAAAAATGATGAGTTAAATAAAATTAAATCTACATAGCAATAGAGGAAATCCTGAGCCAATGAAGCATCAAGTTGAAATGAGAAAGAAGCTCGTATTGTCTTAGTTACTCAAGTGAACCATGAAATTAAACAATCTATTATTTTTATTTTTATCACTACAAAGAACGAGACTAAGTACTAAGAAATTACGGTTGGAATACGTTTAGCTAATATTTATGGTGCACGAGTGATTGGTTTAATTTTAGATTCACAATTACTAGTTGAGAAAACTCAAGGTTATTTGGAAATTATAAATCAGATTTAAAACAAGAAAAGTATCGTATGAGCGAGTACCACATTTAAAAATACAGTGGCAGATGTTCGAGAAAAAATTGGTTATTTAAAATATAATCCTTTAGTAATTTTCAAGAGAAAACTTTAGTGTTAAATGATGTGGATACTAATTAGGTTTTGTATATCAATTAAAATAATGACTCACGTAAAAAATACTTCAAATATTTGCATCAGATAAAATGTAGGCTCGAGTTATACGTTTATGAGTTGATAAATATGTTATTTTCGATGAAGTCTTTTATAAAAAGAGTTTTACAGCATCTCTGTTAAGGTATTTAGGATTTACATCTAAGATATTTGTATTAAAAAACATCATTTATACATTGTAGATGTGAAAGCTTGATACAATGCTTTCTCTGAGCATAATTTTATTAGCCGATGATAGCAGCTAATGGAAAACTAATGGTTCAAATATTTAATCATTCCCAGTATCTTGTAAATGTAAATTATTATCCCGGTGCAGTTATGAGATCCAATTCTTCCTGTTGTTCATTTGATAGATGAAGGATTAATTTGGTAGACCATTTACCAACGAAGATGGGAAGATGATAACTTTTTATAGTTGTTGTTGATTATTTTACCAAATGGGTGGAAATAACCATTAGTATGGATTTAGTCTCAAGAGGTATGTGAGTTTTTACAATGTAATATTTTAAGTTGTTGTAAGATTTCAATAATATTACTGACTGATAATGGTTCTCAATTTCAAAACAACATGGTAATAAAAAAATTCAAAAATATGGGATAAAGCAGCATTTTTCTACTCCGTATTATCTACAAGAATATGGAAAAGTAGAAATGACAAACAAAAATATTCCAAAACAATATTAAGCTTGAGTAAACTAAAGGAAAATGGCATAATTTTTTAATATAGTTTTATGGTCGTACAAGACTACTCATTGAACAACAACTAATGAAACTCACTTTGTTTTGGTCTATGGGATTGTAACAATCGTGCTAACATAGACGATGATTCATAATCATAAAAATCCATTTCAATTCATAACAAACAATGATAAGGAAAATAAATATGCATTGATTTGACAAAAGAGCGTCGATAACAAGCACGAGTAAAAGCCGAATATTATAGGTTCCGATGAAAAGTAGCTATGATGCAACGCTTAAAGTAAGAATTTTTAAAGAATGATATCTAATGCTAAGAAAAATATTGCATGGAACTTGATAAGGATAAAATTCATTCATAGTGAATAAACCAGCCCGATGTGATTTAGATACCACTGGGTTGAAGCTTGAAGTCCAAGAATCTAAGGAAAGAAATCTCTCAAATCGTGCAAAATTACGACCTACAAGATATTGTGTAAATAATAATTTATTATATGTGGCATGGATTATTTCTGACTGAGGGTAATTTCGTAAAGTATTTTTGGAATTTAATGTTTAAGGTGGAGTGTGATGAAGTCGAATATTTTAGCTATTGATTCCAGTTTTAATCTGATGGGCAGTTCAGAAAAAAAACACTATAAGATGAAACCAAACATAACTAACATAGTGGAATATGACTAAGCTAGATGTTGGTCACTTCATACCAAATTACTAATGGGTCCTTAAACTTGACCCGACTTCACAATCCGACCCGATAGGCCCATGGGGCATTAATTAAGTATAGATACCATAACTACTTTCATTAATGAGGGTAATAAGAATTTATTACTAGCACGCAACTTAATTATCTCACTACTTTCTACCCTAAATGTTGAATTCCCAAACCACTTTACAAAATTACCCTCAAACAGAAATTAGCCACACCAAATTGGGAACCATAGTGGGAGCACGGCGGTGCCTGAATTTCACAATTCAAAACCAGCAAGCAAAGTAGTTTGGATGGATCCGAATGAGCAAAATGTTCCACCTCCTGAGGTGGAAGTTGCAAGGGAAAACAATGAGTATACTATCGAGGAGCGCAACCAGTTGAGAGATGAAATAGAGGCGCTGAGAGCAATAAAACAGGAAGCGAAAAGGGTTAAGGAAAAATCTGGTTCGTCAATACTTCATTACACTGACAATCCTAGATAAAACGAGCAGTCTTTGAAGACCCATCTCAGTTCTAAGAAGACACAATGGTCTAAACCTGTTGAGAGTTCTATATATGAGTCATCCAACAGCTCATCAAATGAGGCAGAGCTTGAAGAATCATTATCTTCAAGCAGTGATGAATGAAGGTCAAAAAATAAAATGAGGTTGACTAAAAACATTCAAGGAAAATGGATAGGCATGACAGGCTTAAGAAGCACTATGGCAAGGGTAAGGGGTCAGCCAATCAACATATTGATCAGTTGTTGATTGATCCATTTGCTTTTCAGTCTGAACCGGGTATTTTTGCAACCCCTAATGAAGACACTGTTTTTAGACGTAGCAAAAATTTGAGGCAATCGCCTTTGTCCATAAAAATACTCTTCGGACATCTTTCTAAGAGGTTTGATAGCTCCAAGATGGAGAAATATGATGGGAGTCAAGATCCAGAAAACCATCTGGAGAAGTTAAGAACTTTATGATGAATTTCGACGACGATGAAACATTACTGAGCATTTTCCCAAACTTTCACGGGAAGCTCTCTTAAATGGTACAACAGTCTCCCTCAGGGGTGCACAAAACCTTTTGATACGTTCTGGGTTGCCTTCCAGAGGAAATTTATTAGAAGTAAGGAGCTCAAGGGTAATGGGGACACCACTATCTATTGTGCTCAGGAGCCGAGCGAGTCCTTAAATGAGTACATCAATCGTTTTGTGAACACCAAAAATGGGCTAGCAGATTACTTTGAACAAGTTACAATTGCTTCCCTCAGACAAGGTTTGAATCTAAGTAATCTAGCCGATTCAGTGACTCGGAAGAAGGCTATGACCTGGGGTGGTTTGTTGAATCAAGCGGGAAATCAAATCAACATTGAGGAGACCAAGAAAACCAGAGTACACCGCCATGTTAGGTCTACTGCTACAACAACAACACCTCCAACTACTAATCAGTCCGGTTACAGGGGAAAAAGACTGGACATGAATCTAACAGGTCGAGGCAGAGTCAGTCTAATTAGACTCATAACCAACAGGTCAGAAATAAGAGGAGGGCCTGGGTTCAGCCTGAGTGGTTTTCTGAATTGGGGGAGAGTGTGGCTACAATCTATGACAAAACTAAGAATGAGGTGCACTTTAGAAAGCCAGCAGCTCTGCAATCTCCCAGAGAAAACCGGAGCACCCGTTTCTGCCAATACCACAATGACATAGGTCATGATACACATTATTTTGTAGCCTTGAAGCAGGAGGTTTAGAACCTCATTGAAAGGGGCAAGTTGGGAGCCTATGTCAAAAAACGAGGGGGAAGCAGACCGGATAATACACAAGCTAATACTCCCCGAACTGGTCATTCGAACCATCCTGGGACATCTACACAAGAGGGTGCAATGGTAATTATTAAGAGATTTGATAAAGACTCTGAGTATCTTGATCCAGATTCAAGTTAAAATCGGGTAGGGGTGATAACAGACAAGACAAGAACTATCTCCGGGTTGATTGACTTCTTTTAATCATTGACCATTTTCGGAGAGGATACTGCAACTGCACCTTCTACTTCTTCAAGGAAGAGGCATGTTCACAATTTGGCCACCGAGTTGGATGGTGGGATGTCCACCCACCAGTGTCCTTCCCTATCTCACTTTATAGTTTTCGATGAGGATGAGCTGAAAGACATTGCATGGCCTCGTGAAGATGCGGTGGTAATAGGGGCATCAATAGGAGGAAACAATATACGGTGGATTCTGATTGACACAGACAGTTCGACAAACATCATGTTTTTAAGTTCCTACAAGAAGATGAGAAACCCTTCGGTTATACAACGTTCGAACAAAATCATCGTAGGCTTCACAGGGAGTTCTGCAGATGTGGTTGGGGAGTTTGAAGATGAAGTGTTGTTGGGAAAATGACCCTTTAAAAAAATGGTAAGAGTGTTGTTTGTTGTGGTGGATTTCCCAACATCTTACAATGCAATATTTGGGAGGTCTTGGCTCTCTAGGATACATGATGTGGCCTCTACGGTCCACCAACATTTGAAGTATGCTATCCAGGGACAAGTAGGTGTTGTCCGGAGCAGCCAGAAGATAGCCAGGAAATGTTATGCAACACCATTTTCCCCTAAGACTTTAGGGATAATCAGAGTTAACATAGATTAGCAGCTATTGAAGCCTTCTGCTGAGGAAAATGAAATTGATAATCCCAAGAAGGCTCCAAATGTTATAACGCATATTGAAGAGGTTGAAACCCACTCCCTTGCAGAGGACAAAAATGTTCCAAGGTGGCACCGTATTTAAAACACCGGTTATTATCCTTTTTAAGTAATAATCAACATGTTTTGTGTGGTGTAATACTGATGTCACTAGAGTGCCAGCTGATATTATTTCCCATAAGTTGTCGATCCGAAGTGGTATGGTGCCAGTTATACAAAAGAGAAGGTATTTTTATAAGAAAAAAACAGATGTGATTGTTCAAGAAGTTCATCGTTTAACCAAGATAAGTCACATTAAAGAATCTCAATACCCTTTGTGGACTACGCACCCTGTTCTGGTTAAGAAAAAGAATGGAAGTGGCGTATGTGCATTGATTTTACTGACCTTAATAGAGCATGCCCCAAAGATCTTTATCATGTTCCTCGGATAGATTAGTTGGTGGATTCTACCTCTGGAAACAAGCTATTGTCTTTATCATGCTTTATTCATGGATAGATCAGTTATTTCGTCTTCAATTTTCAAATCTAAGTTAACCGTGTTTTGCATCATCATTTGGCGTTGTTTGTGAGAATCGATTTTCAACACAAGTTCTTGATTTTTTAGAAATTTAAGGACCCAATAACATTAAAATAAAAAAATGTAAAATTCACACGTAAATCTCCTATTAATAACAAAACAGTGATCGAGATCTCGAACGTCACGCTTTCAGCTCTAACAGCTTTGCTAGTTTAGCTTTCCGCTGGGACAAATCTGTTGGTTCCACTTCCCATTTTAGCAGATATATTGGTTCAATTTCTATTTTTGACAATTACTTTGATTTAGCCCCCGACTTTGGTCATTCCAAATATATCTACTTCAATCGTGAACTTCCAATTTCTAGCGCAAGACTTACATGAGGAACATTATAATAATTTTAAAATCTTGTAGGCTTTGCTGAACGCACTTTCGTAATGAATAAAATAAACAATCCAATTATCAGATCCATGATAGAAAAATACCATAAATATAAAGATACAAAGTCCCATCATTGAAAGCTTGAGCTAAAACCAACAAGGACGACTCAGATCAAGCATCTTCAAGAAAAATAAAAAATCATCATAACACGAGAAAAAAACAAAGAAGCGGAACCCCAATGTCAAAATATTCCACTCACAAACAAAAGACAAGAGCCCGAGTATCAAGATAATTTGATTATGAGAATGAGCCAATTGGTGTAGCTGGCAAACCATCCTAGCTTTAAGAATAAAATATTTCCTATAATAATAGAGTATAACTGAACCTCCACCAATAGCCTAGACTCCATCCTAACCTCTAGTAGCAGCCTGGATTTGAGTCAACCCTCTAGCAACAGGCTGGAGTCGAAACGACCTCCAGTAACAGCTTATAGACTAGTTGGCCCTCGAGTAGGAGCTTGGAGTTTAACCAAACTTCCAGAATCATAGAATCTAGCCGAACATCTAACTGCAACATAGAGTCCAGCCAAACCTTTAGCAATAATCTAGAGTCCAACCAAACCTCCAGCGGTAGCCTCTAGCAACCTTCCATCAACAGTATGGAGTTCAGTCGCACCTCCAGCAACAACCTAGATTCTAGTTGGACTTCCAACAAAATCCTAGAGTCCAATCAAACATCTAGTTAGAACATGGAGCCCATTCGAGCATCTAACCTAAAATATGACCAAATCTTCAGTTGTAATATAGAGTCCAATCGGACTCCCAGCAGAAACTTAGATTATAGTTGAACCTCCAACACCAACCTGGAGTCTAGCAAAAACATTAGTAACAACTTTTAGTCCATCTGAATCTTCAACACCAGTCTAAAGTCCAACCAAACTTCCACCAGCATCTTACAGTACAATTCAACGTCAAACAACAACATGAAGCCCGTGACGATTATCAAAAGCTATAATGAAGAAAAAACCTTCAAATTTTAGGATCTACTTATGCATGTGAAGATTCACATTGAGGTGGAAGAAATCACAAGACCAACAATGAATGAAAACATTGCTTATCATTCTCACAGTATTATGGAAAATGTTAATGATATCTTGACTATGGAATAAGTAACCACTAAACAACAACAAGATTTTCTCCAGAGTCACACCGAATAACCAGAAGAACCAATAATTCAAGTGGAAATTATACAAAGATTATGGGGCGGCCAAAGACAAGATCGTCGAACACAAGGTCCATTTATTAAATTAACAAAAAACTTTGAAACCATTTAGGACAAAATTAAAGACATGATCAGATATATAAAATTGGAGAAAATACAAGCACGAAAGAAACATGGGGGAAAATTCAAACACTGCAAGTTCCATGACAAATTTGGGCACTATATAAGTGATTGATGACCCTTACAAGACCAAATCCAGAACTTGTTGGGTCACGCGAAACTCTCGAAGTTTGTGAATAGAATGAATAACAATAAACCATGATGTATTTTTCCTGGTCAAGAACCCCTACCAAAACAAGAGAGACGGGGGCGAACATGTAAAAAGGGAACCAAGAGAGCTTGACAACAATGCTAGTGTGGATAATAATCGCCTGAGGGTAGGCTGGTAATTTCAGTTGGTGTTTTATGGTGGCGTGTGGGTGTTTTAAGTGTTTAGAGTGTAGAGAGATAATTAAGCAGCTTGGTAGTAGTTAATTTTCATTACCCATAGTTAATGCAGGTGGTAGGGTATTTATAGTGTGATGTTTGGGCCCTTATGGGCTTTCGGGTCATGTTTAATGGACCCGGGTCATGTTCAAAGACCCATGAGCTCTAAGTAGGAGAGCAAGCTGCTTAGTCAAGAAGTGTTTAGGTTTTTTTAGTACTTTTGTCATAGTTCGAACAGTCCTATGGTCATTGTGTTCGAAGTGATATGTCTGGTCCACGTGATCTATCCGATCTGTCCGGTCCGGAGGCCTTGGACTGATCTGTCCCTGTCCGGGGAGCATGCTGAATTCAGACTCATCAGGAGCCCCTTTTTTAGGTGTTTGAGCAAGTATTCTTGTCAGAGACCTGAAAAACAGTCCGATGATAGAAGTAGTTTTCAATCCGGACAAGTTTATGGGTTTACCCGGACAGATGAAGCTTCACGAATTCAAAACGGTTTTTGCCAGAGTTCGTGGGACACGTGTCACACTCTGATTGGTTGCTTTTAGCCGTTTTTTCACCTTGAATTTTGAACCCATCTTCTTCGAAAATAAACCTCTTTAATTACAAATGATGACATCAGCGCCGTCTTTTAATCATTGCCAAACTTTTCGAATTCTCCTAGGAATCAACTTCTTTTTCAGATTTACTATAAATTCAGACTCACTTTCTACTGTTTTACTATCTCTTTCATATTTACTCTGCATATTTACTTAGAGCTTTCTCTCTCCAAAGCAAATATTTTCTTGGTAGTTTATGTTTACAGCAAGGACTGCATTGATCAAAGCCGGGTGGCTCAACCTTTCTGAGTTGGAGAAGGCACAAAAAGTTGAGAAGGAAAGACGAATCGAAGCAGGGTTACCTACCTCGCCTGTCGAAAGACAAATCTCCTCTGCTACAGAGTCAGATCGAGGCTCGTCCTCTTCCAAAGGTACTAAGCCCAAAAAACTATTTCAATCCACTCTCTCCCCCATAGTCTCTGGTTCCTCAGTTCAGGAGTCAGTGTCTACTGTCGAGCCAGGAGTTACAGTCACAAGTTTTAGGAAACCTTCTCCTTTTCTCGCAATGGGATCAGACACAGAGCACTCTCCGGAGAAACTGGTTGTTAAGAGGACAAGCCGGCTGGTTAAGGGGCAAGCCTCCAAGAACACTCCCTCAAAATCGGGGGCAAAAAATAGCAGCTCTGGGTCTGGAGTGCCTATCAGAGGTCCCCGGGAAAGGCCATCCGGTCCGGAGGCTAGCAGCCCAGTACTCCAAAGAGAGACTTCTGCCTCAGAGCCCCAGCCTGAGACTAGAAGTCAAGAAAACACAGAAAAACAACAGTCCGGAAGCCATGCTGAGCCAAGTTTAAATTCTCCCCGGGCCACTGCCACTGATATTCCTCCTTCGATCATGGAGGAAAGAATAGAGGACTCTGTTGAAGAAGTCCCTTTTGAGTCTGAGCCATCTGGTCAGACTAGTAACACTGCTGCTGTCAAAAAAGATAAGGGCAAAGAAAAACTATGCTTGAGGCATCCGGAGCTGCTGGAGTGTCTCGAAGGGAAGGTAGGGCCTTGTTTTCACAGGGTCGAACTTAAATATCTCTTGGCCTTACAGAAGACCAAGTATGCTTTCATCCACACGGCTGAGCTAGGTCGAATGCGCACAAAATGGGGGATCCCAGAAAATGTGAAGATAAGGATTCCCATAGATCCTGAAACTCATATGGACTGCAAGCTGAATGAAATAGTCATCTTCACGGAGCTATTCAATTAGGGACTCAGATTCCCATTGGACCCAGAGATTGTCAGATATTTTCATCTGGTCAAACTCTGTCCGAGCCAGCTGAGCCCCAACGGCTGGTATACTCTGATGTCATGCATCATGGCATCAAGGCTGTCCGGGATCCCTCTTCCTATGGAAGAATTTGCAGAAGTGGCCAATCTTTGCAAACATCACCAATTCCCCTTCTACCACTTCAATATGGGGAATGATCTCAAAGCTGTTGATGATATGTTGGAGTCTGAGAGCAAATGGAGGAGCCAGTTTTTGTTTGTCAGTGGCGCTTGGGAAAACGGACATTAGATCAAGTCCGGAGTGAACCCAAGCCTCCTCAGAAGCAGGTGGAGGAGTGACCGTAAGTTTCCCATTTTAAATCTTTGTCTACTTTTTCCTTCTTATAGCTGGTTTTAAATTAATTGATCTTTTTTGTCTTAACAGAACTGCCTAAGGAGTTCGGTGATTACTTGAAGGCCGGACAGGTCACTTGTGGCAAAATCAATGCCTAGGCCGCAGAGAACTGGGGGAACCGATTCCACAATGCTTTCACTAGTGGAAATCTGGCAAGGTCTCACCTGTGGAACACCACAGGTCGGAGAGACTTAACTTGGGAGGAGCTCACCACCCAACCTTCCCCGGACACAGTGCTTAAGAGGAGCCATGAAGCAGATGGGACACTCTTCCTGCCCGGCCGGGCCAAAGCCCCAAGAAAAATGAAGGGCAAGAAGATGGTGAGCGATTCTAATCCTGCTGATGCTGAGAAAGATGCTCCAACCGACCCAGAGGGGCCGGCTCAGAGTCAAATCGATGCTACTCTTTTGCAGGTTGTGGAGCAAGAGACCGAAAGGCAGGAAGCAGATCTCCCAAAACCTCCAAGAGCCTCCAAGAGGAATCGCAAGCAGGAGAGTGAAGGAGCAGACCGGGCAGCCAAGAAGAAAAAGACTGCTAAGGGAGATGAGCTTGCTCTCCGGGATCCGGAGCCTTCTGCCCAGGCTGACCCTTCTGACCCAACACATGCTGAAGAGATCCCAAGGGACTTTCATACTGATGAAGTTGAGGGAGGAGAGCTTAACATTGATGAAGTAGACATCACCGGTCTTAGTGACCTTGGCGAATACTTCCTCAACCTCCCCAGAGACGACTTCGCAAAGCCTTACATTCCTCCGAGCAGCTCTAACACCGTCAACTTCAATGGTAAGACTTGCATTGTCTCTAGTGAAAAAGACACCATAGCCCACTCCTTGCTAAGCAATGTGCAACCGGTGCTTACACTGGAGAGACAATTTTGGAGTCAAGCAGACACCATCAAAGACCTTAAGTCTGAGAAGGAAAAGCTGTCCGAAGACCTTTGCACTGCTACTGCCAATGCTGACATGCTAAAGGAAGCAAATGAGGAGTTGAAGAAGAATCGGGAGGAAAGCGACACAAAAGTTGCTACTCTAGAGGAAACCATCAGAGACCTCCGGGAAAAGCTGTCCGGAGTGGAGAAAGACCTTACTGCCTCAAAAGAAGAGACCAAGGCAAAGGAAAAAGTCATCACCAACTTAACTACTGATAAGATTGCCCTTGAGAATACAGTGTCCAAGGCTATCGAAGAGAAAAATACGTTGCTAAGGGATCAAGAGGCTACGATCCAGGCCAAGATCAATGCCTATGCCAACCAGATGATCAAGAGCGAAGAGCTACTGCTTGAGAAGGTGAGGTCTGACATGGTTCTACTCTTCCATGAAAAGTTTCCACAGAAGAATCTAGGGGACTTGTGGCTTTATGTTGAGCCCGAAGACCTCCCATACCACACGATGGCTGAAGGTGACAGGTATGGCTACTCTAGTGGCTCCTCTGATGATGAGGAACATACTAGGGAGAGCCCAGATGACAAGAAAGACGATCCCAAAGGCAATAAGGTAGATGAAGGGAAGGATGACCCTAAGGGTAAGAAGGTAGTCGAAGGTGAGCCATCCTCAAAGGTTCAAGCTTAACTCATGATCCACTTAGTTTATTTATAATTCAGACTAAAGTCCTTGGAAGGCCAAGGCACTCTTTTTGTAATGTTGTCCGGAATTTGACCGGACAGGTTTTTTGTGTTCTACTTTGAATGTTTAAAAGTCCTTGGAGGGCCAAGGCAAGTTTAAGTTATTTCATTCAATGAATATCTCTGTTTTGTACAACCATCGTCTTCTTTCATTGTTCATTTTAATTTTGATAGCCAGAGTTTAAGTAGCCTTTAGTTGTTGCATTGTGAGAGTGTTTAAGTTCTCCGGCTAGAATTTAAATAGCCCTTAGAAATTTCAGTCTGGATAGTATGACAAGGGACAAAACTTTAAAAACACTTAGAAAATTTTTAAGAATGCATCAAATTTTATTTAACAGCGCGGACACCTCATTAAAACCTCTCCGTGCCACCGGGGAGGAAAGAGTATGCCCTCAAATATTTACATGGATGTTTAAACAAGTAAATATTTACACAAGTGCTATTCCAAGTACATCCGGAGATGCTCAATATTCCAAGGATGAGTTAAAACTCTGCCATCTTTGTCTTCCAACCAATAAGTTCCAGGCTTAATTCTTTCAACAACCATATACGGACCCTCCCAAGTTGGGGCCAGCATTCCGAAGAGCTTTTCTTTAGTGTGTAAGAAGACCTTCCTTAATACTTTGTCCCCTGGTTGGAAATCTCTTCTTTTGACTTTGGAAGCAAACCTGCTCCTCATCAAGCCTTGATAGTGTGCAACTCTAAGGTGAGCTTTAACTCGTCTTTCTTCTATCAAATCAAGTTGACCTCTGATTGCCATTTCATTAGCATGTTCGGAGAAGTTATGAACACGAAAAGAGGGGAGATTTGCTTCTATGGGAGCTACTGCATCCATCCCATAGACCAGGGCAAAAGGTGATTCTTGTGTTGCAGCCCTAGGTGTTGTCCGGTAGGCCCACAAGACCTATTGTAAATAACTAGGCCACTTCCCAGCAGCCCCTTCCAAATTCTTCTTTAAACCGGACAGTATAGTTCTATTAGCCACTTCAACCTGCCCATTTGCTTGTGGGTGGAAATGTGAAGAAAAACAGTGCTGTATACCCCTTGAGGCACAGAAGCTCTCCATTTCTCTATTGTCGAACTGTGGCCCGTTGTCTGTTGTTATTTTCTGTGGGACACCAAATCTGTAACATATGTTGGATATAATGAATTTTATTAACAGCTTTCGATGTTGTCACTGCTAGAGCAGCTGCTTCTATCCATTTCGAGAAGTAGTCAATAGCCACAATTATAGTTTTGCGCCCTCCGGATGCCACATGGAGAGGCCCCACTAAGTCCAATCCCCATCGAGCAAAAGGAATAGGCTCAGAAATTGATTCTAAAAGAATGGCTGGTACATGAATTTCATTGATGTACCTCTGGCATGGGTCACACCTTCTTACCAACTCCTTAGCATCTTTCATGATTGATGGCCAATAATAACCGGAGAGTAAAACTCTTCTTGTCAAAGCTCTAAACCCACAATGGGCTGACCCCTCACCATCGTGCAATTCGGAGAGGACCATTTGTGATTCTTCATCCCCCAAACAGCGCAAGAGAGGTTTACTATAAGACTTCTTGTATAACACTTCTCTCAATATGATGAAACCACGAGCCTTGTGTTTCAATGTTCTGGCTTGTGATTTATCCGGAGGCACAACACCATCGGAGAGATATTGTATGAGAGGAAACCTCCAGTCTTGAGGTTATTTCACTTGTATTTCAAAAATCTCTTCTTCTTTACCCTTACAAAGTTGAATGGAGGGGCTTTCAAGCACATGGATCCATGGGTACGACTCCGTATATGCTATGGTTGCCAGTGAGTCTGCTAGCTCATTTTCTGCCCGGGGAATGTGTTCATAGGCAACACTTTTAAATTTAAGCGCTTCATTTTTTAGGAGGAGTAAATATTTCACAAGTTGCTCTTTCTTAGCCTCAGATTGGCCTTGGGCATGGTGGATAATCAGTTGGGAGTCACTTAGCAGCTTGACCCTCTTAGCCCACAAATGTAGGCCAATTTTAACCCAGCTATAGTTGCTTCGTATTCGGACTCGTTATTAGATGCCCTGAAAGCAAAACAAATAGCCTGGTACATTTTGTCTCCATACGGGGAAGTTAAACATACTCCTGCACCACATCCCATTGTGCTAGATCCACCATCTGTTCGGACGACCCATACTTTTTTTATCTTTTATATCAGTAGCTTGCTTCGAATCCCTATTGGAGTGGAATTCGACCAGAAAATCGGTCACAGCTTGGGCTTTGACTGCTGTTCGGGGAGCAAAGTCTATGTCGAAGTCCCCCAACTCTACTGACCACTTAGTCATTCTGCTTGAAATGTCTGCTTTTTGAAGGACATTCTTCAAGGGAAAAGAAGTCCGGACGATGATGGGATGAGCCTGGAAATAAGGCCTCATCTTCCTGGCTGCTATCACCAAGGCCAATGCTAACTTTTCAAGTTTCAAGTAACGCTTCTCTGCATCTATCAAGCTTTTGCTAATGTAGTATACTGGATGGGGATGTCCACCAACCTCTCTTACCAGCGCAGCACTGATGGCACAACTTGAAACTGCCAAATATACAAAGAGAGTCTCCCCATCGACTGGCTTGAACAAAGTTTTGGGGGAGGATAGGTGTTTCTTGATCTCATTGAAAGCCTTATCACATTGCGGAGTCCAATCAAAGCCCTTTGCACCCTTCAAAGTTTGAAAGAAAGGAGCACACCTGTCCGAAGATCTTGAGATAAATCTATTTAAGGCAGCTAATCTCCCCGTTAACCGCTGTACTTCTTTGATGTTTCGAGGAGGTTCCATTTAGAAAAAAGCATTCAGCTGGTCCGGATCGGGCTGTATTCCATGCTCACTTATGATATAGCCTAGAAACTTCCCGGACTGCACTCCGAACACACACTTTTCAGGGTTTAACTTCAAATTCACTTTCACCAAGTTGGCAAAAGTTTCTTGGAGATCGGACAAGTGCAACTTCTCATCCACACTTTTCACCATCATATCGTCAATATATACCTCCATATTTCTTCCAATTTGATCAGCAAATGTCTTGTTGACTAATCTCTGATAAGTAGCCCCAGCATTTTTCAAACCAAATGGCATTACTTTGTAGCAATAAAGACCTCTGTCAGTGACAAATGTGGTATGCTCTTGATCCTTTGGATCCACTTGAATCTGATTGTATCCGAAGAAAGCATCCATTAAGGAAAGCAGCCTGTTCCCAGAGGTAGAGTCTACTAACTGATCAATCCGGGGAACCGGATACAAGTCTTTTGGGCAAGCTCTATTGAGGTCTGTGAAGTCAATGCACATGCGCCACTTGCCATTCTTCTTTTTCACCAAGACAGGATTGGCAGTCCACAAAGGGTATTGAGATTCCTTGATGTGCCACATCTTTGTGAGCCTGTTAACCTCTTGCACAATGACATCAGCCTTTTCTTTGGAAAAAGCTCTTCTTTTTTGAACCACTGGAGCTACATCTCTCCGGACGGACAGGTGGTGTGATATTACTTCTGATGGAACTCCAGTAACATCAGCATTGCACCAAGCGAAGACATGCTGATGGTTCTTCAAAAACTTTAACATTTGATCTTTCAAAACAGGGGGCATTTTAGACCCTATCTTGACACATTTTCCATCTTCCAACCAGTGCGTTTCTACCTCTTCAACTGGTATCAACACTCTGGGGGTCTCTCTGGGGTCATCAATTTCACCCTCACCCCCAGAAAGGCCCTCAAACTGCTATTGTTCATCAATACGGACTGCCCCCAGCGTTCGAGGAGACAAGGCAGTGGCATAGCATTCTCTTGCAATCTTTTGGCTGCTCCGGACAACTCCAACATGCCCCTGAACAGCATACTTCAAGCATTGGTGGACTGTTGAAGCCACTGCATGCATCCTAGAGAGCCAAGACCTCCCTAGAATAGAATTATAGCAAGTGGGACAATCCACCACAATAAAGAGTATTCTGACAATTTTCTTGAAAGGGCCCTTGCCCAATAACACCTCTTCTTCGAATTCCCCGATCACATCTGCTGAGTTGCCTGTGAAGCCCACGATTGACCTGTCCGAATTCTGAATTACAGATGGATTTTTCATTTTCTTATAAGTAGTTAGGAAAAGGATATTGGCTGAGCTTCCAGTATCAACCAAGATTCGACGTATGTCATTGCCCCCTATAGATGCTCCTATGACAACAGCATCCTCATGAGGGCCAACAATGTTTCTTAAATCATCTTTATCAAACATAATGAAGGGAAATGAGCTTGGTGACTGATAAGATGGCATGCCTCCTTCTAGCTGGGAGGCCAAAGTATGAACATGCCTCTTCCTCGAAGAAGCAGTAGGAGCTGTCATAGTGTCCCCTCCGAAAATTGTAAGCGACTCGAAAAACTTAATGAGCCCGGAGACCGACCTAGAACATTCCTCTATAGCACCCACTCTGTTCCGAGTTGGATCAGGATCCAAGTACTTAGATTCCACGTCAAACCTTTCAACTATAACCATATCCCCCTCCGGAGCGGCATTACTTGGACCAACCCGGTGAGTGTTGTTAGGCCTGTTACCCCCTCTTCTTTTCACATAGGCCCCCAGCTTTCCCATTTCAATCAAGTTCTGAACTTCTTGTTTCAATGCTATGCAATCATCAGTGGTATGACCAATATCATTGTGATATTGGCAAAAAGAGTTGTTGCGATGCTCTCTGGGAGACTGCAGTGTTGCCGGTCTCCGGTAATGCACCTCATCCTTTGTTTTATCAAAGATAGTGGCCACGCTTTCTTTTAACTCTGCGAACCACTCCGGTTGGACCCATGGCCCTCTCTTGTTTCTGGATTGTTGACTTTGAGCAGGATCAGCTAGCTGAGACTGAGCTTTTGCCCTACCATGCCCCTGTCCGGTCTCTCTTGCTTTGTTCCCGGACTGATTCTGATTGGGATTAGGTGTCACCGGGGTAGACCTCACCTGCCTGTGCACCCTGGTTTTCTTTGTTTCATCGACATTTATCTGTTTGCCAACCTGATTCAACAACCCTCCCCAGGTCATGGCCTTCTTTCTGGTCACTGAATCAGCTAGATTGCATGGGTTCAAACCTTGCCTTAGGGATGTTATTACCACCTGTTCGAAGCAATCAGCCAACCCATTCTTAGTGTTCACAAAACAACTTATATATTCTTTCAAGGATTCATTTGGTTCCTGGGTACAATGGATTATTGTGTCTCCATTGCCCTTCAGCTCTTTACTCCCTACGAACTGCCTTCGAAAGGCCACCCAAAACGTATCGAAATCTTTAATACAACCCTGAGGCAGGCTGTTGTACCATTTCAGAGCACTCCCCGTAAAGGATTGGGAGAATTCCCTACAAAGTAGTTTATCATCATCGTCAAAGTTCATCATGAAGTTTTTAAATTGCTCCAGATGGTTGTCCGGATCAGTACTGCCATCGTACTTTTCTATTTTGGTGCTGTCAAACCTCTTGGGGAGGTTTCCGGACAGAATTTTAGAAGACAATGGAGATTGCCTCTAATTCCTTCCACGACTGAACACAGTATCCTCATTGGGAGTTGCAAAGATACCTGGTTCATCGCGGAAGGCAAAGGGATCCATCAGCATCTTGTCCACATGCCTCCGGTTATGAGATGACCCCTTGCCAATATGCTTCTTCATTTTTCCATGTCTATCTCTTTTTCTTGAATATTTTTTAATTTGCTTTTGCTTTTTCCTGGTTCGACCCTCATCGCTGCTAGAGGATAAGGATTTTTCAACTCCATCACTGTCCGAAGAGCTATCAGAAGATTCTGAGCTTGACTCAGAACTCTCCACAGGCTTGGATCGGTGAGACTTCTTAGAACTGGCATGAGTCTTTTTGGTGCTCACATGAGTCTTCGAAGACTCATGCTCTCTGGGGTTATCGGTGGGATGAGCAACCGATGCTTTGGATTTTTCTTTCACGCCCATCTTGGCCTTTTTAGCCCTCAGAGCTTCTATTTCACCCCTGAGCCTATCACGCTCTTCGATAGTGTACTCATAGTTCTCTCCCACCACTTCGAGCAGAGCTGGTGGTGCTTCTGGATTGTCCGGATTCATACAGACAGATTTTCTTAGCTGGTTTTGAATGCTTGATTCAGGAACCTTCGTGCTCCCACCGTGGTCGCCAATTTGGTGTGGATAATAATCGCCTGAGGGTAGGCTGGTAATTTCAGTTGGTGTTTTATGGTGGTGTGTGGGTGTTTTAAGTGTTTAGAGTGTAGAGAGATAATTAAGCAGCTTGGTAGCAGTTAATTTTCATTACCCATAGTTAATGCAGGTGGTTGGGTATTTATAGTATGATGTTTGGGCCCTTATGGGCTTTCGGGTCATGTTTAATGGACCCGGGTCATGTTCAAAGACCCATGAGCTCTAAGTAGGAGAGCAAGCTGCTTAGTCAAGAAGTGTTTAGGTTTTTTAGTACTTTTGTCATAGTTCGAACAGTCCTATGGTCATTGTGTTCGAAGTGATCTGTCCGGTCCACGTGATCTGTCCGATCTGTCTGGTCCGGAGGCCTTGGACTGATCTGTCCCTGTCCGGGGAGCATGCTGAATTCGGACTCATCAAATGCAATCATCAAATTTTGGATGACAAATATTTTGATCCTGACCCCAACCGAAAAGTTATAAGAATCATTGTTGGTGGGGATCATTTTTCATAAGTTTCACACAAATTAAGGAAACGACATGCGAGTGAGATGTAAATATAATACCAATGACATACATCTCCACATCGTTAGTAACCCATACCTTATGTTGGGATTTACGGACGATGGCTTGAGAAACATTATTGCACCATACATTAATATCGTGCAATTTATAATTGAGCTAACATGATAGCAATTACAAAATATTACAATTGACGCATGAAGCTCAACCAACATACTATGCAAAAGCACATATAACAAGATGAGAGGCATCCCGATGATAACCCCCTCGCAGAAGGCTATAACAGGTTTCACTAGAGTTGATCCCAATTTATTGTGAGAACTCATGTTAGACTTAGCCCTTGGCATAAATAGGTTAAAAAAAGGTTAAATCCATATTTATGACTGTAGATACTCCATCTTCATATAATGTCATCTTGAGCCGATTATAGTTGGATCAAAAGCACAACGCCATCTCCATAATACACAAATACTTTCGCTATTCAATCAATGACAAAGTAAGGATCGTATGAGGAAATCAGATGATATCACGGGAATGCTATGCAGCTTTTATATCTCTATAAAAATAGCAATTAGCGGATGAGTCGATCATCTTAGAAAGCATGCATGATTTAAGAGACCCCCATACATCATAAAACCATAAGAGGAAGTAAAAAACATCACGATAGAAGACACAAATACATTAAAGCCGAGGTGATACATCCCCACCGTATTAAGGTACAAACTACTATAATTCTTAACTAAGCCTCAGTAAGAAAGACCGATCCTTACAAATGAGCAGTCAGAATCAGATTAAAAAGCACAAATGGACGAATGAAGCAATAGAAAAGATTCAGGCGTATGTGTCTATCTAATCTCACTAACACACAATATTCTAAAATAATTAATCAAACTTGGCTTTCGAACCACTAAAAATAAGGTAAAGTACAAATATTTAATTTTTGGCCCGCAGTGCCAGAAGTGTTCAACTATTTACCTACTCTCAAAGCCTTAAGGCTAGGCAAAGCTAATAAAAACACTATTATCTAACACTTAAACAATCTATGACGCCAGATCATATTATTTCATAATATTATATTTGAAAAAATCCTCAAGGAAAAGAATAATGCAACATAATCTTAGCCTCTCCTATATGTGCGATAAAAAAAACTAGGATTGATATTTCAAGAAAAACCTTCTATTAGCTTATCAAATATGTTGATCTCCAAAGTATTGGCGAAATGAATCATGGTAATTGAAGACAAAAAACAATCAAATTTTTAGTGAACACCTATCATCTAATACCTCACGCAAGGAGTGCTCCAACAAAAGCCAAAGTAATAAAAATTTGGGCCTAATCGACCAAGTACACCTGGATTGCTGACATAGTATACCCATGAATTTTTACAAAACCTATGATTTGTTACCTTGGCTCTGATGCAGCCGCCTTCATAGTGTAATAACTTCATGATGTGGAAAGAAGTGCACATTGAGGGCACAATGCAATGCAAAGAAGTTTTTTTATTATAATAACATGATTGGCCTACAATTGTCTCGGATGCAGAGAAGAAGGAAATACATGTTAACACTCTAACTCAACTCATATTTTTCTTGTCATATTAAAAACCATATATGAAACAATCTAACTTGGAAAGAACATATTATGATTGAAACCAATGTCAAGTCAGGCATGTAATGTCACACTAGATGATGAAGTTACATGTTACATTAAAAATTTAAAATTGTATCTTTTTCATTGAGCTTCAGCACTTTTTTATACTCATGTTACTTGTAAGTGGTATATTATACATAGAATGTATTTTTTATTACCTAAGTGGCACAATAATATATTAAGGAGGAATTTATATTTAATAAATGTTTACTTTTGCTATCAGATGAGTCTCATTAGTTTATTGGTGTTCATTTATAATCAAATCGTAAATAAAATCATTTAAAAAGCAACAATAGGAGTTTCGACATTATCATCATACATTAGGGATTCCCATGGCATTTTGTAATGTATATTCCAGCATATGCTGATGCTCCAGCTTGCGATACAAGCTATATAGAATCATTATAAGGATATGACCAAATCATACAAGCTTTATTGTGTCACTTTAAGGTTACAACCAAAACATACAAGCTTTATTATGTCACTTTAAGGTTACGACAAAAAAATACAAGCTTTATTGACCCAATTTATGGCTACAACCAAAACATACAAGCATTATTGAGCCACTTTAAGACTATAATTAAAACATACAAGCTCTATTGAGCCACTTTAAAGTTATCACTAAAATATACAAGATTTATTGAGTAACTTTAAGGCTACGATCGATCAAAATATATCAGCCTTATGGAACAATTGTAAACCAACGGTTAAAATATATCACATATATGTAACATATTTGATGTTACGGCTCATATACGACTTTTGACTTTACACAATTGTCAACTTCAGGTATAAGCTTCAGCTATGCCATTATATATGTAAAGCATGTCTTGACAATAGTACACATTCTGGAACAGATAACATGAAACATTTTAGGATAAGTCTGGCTTATGCCGATGTATGTTTCAACATATTTTATGTTATTGGAACAATGACAAGCACACACGATATACTATCATGATACTTGTTAAACTACTCCCAATTCACGCATCCACCATCACGCATAATACAATTTAAGTTTGGTTATTTATAAATATCGGATCTCACGTGGTCTTTCTTTTGGTTAATTCCCTCTAGAATTGATCATTCTAGTTGGATCATCATAGTACTTACTTTTCATATGAAGTTCATACAAGTAAATAGACAAAAAAGTTTCATCTCGATTGAATAAATTATTACGCTCAAGTATTCTAAAAATAAGAGACAATTCAATTACGCATATGAAAAGTACAAAATAACAAAAACATGCCACAACTATAGAGACTTGTGTTTCACAACTGTCTTATGGCTCACACACCAACATAATAAAAACTATCATAATTTTAAAAAAAGATAAAGAAGAGAACCGCGATATGCAGGATCCATCACCTCTTTATCGAATGGCTAAGTTGCACCTTCACGAACTACATAAGCCATCATCTCTTCACAAAATGGCTGAGTCGCACCTTCATTAACTACGGGTATAAAACAAGTTGTGAACTGAGTAACTTTAGCATTCTGGCCAGAGGTTAGAAGCAACACAATCACATCTGAAGGAATTATAGTGGATTCTTTAGCGCCATTGCCAACATCCACCTCTTTGGACAACCGATACAACTCATACTCTTCAGCTTCCATCAATTTTTCGTAGATATCTTGATCCCTTTAGCGAACGACTCATAATACAAGTAGCTACTCATAATATATGCATACATTATTTCATCGTTTGAAATTATACCCCACGATGATTCTAACCAAAGTTTGGAGAATTTCTAATGCAATCAAATTATAAATTTCTTTTCTATGATCGTGGTACAGTCCTTACCACCTCAGAGACAACACAATTCCCTTTTTTTTATTAAGACACACAACTTCTCTGGTCTTGGTCTTAAAATCCATCATCAACAATTATCATGGCAGCATGCATATAGTTATATTACAACTTCAACTACTATATTACATTTTTTTTGTCTACAATGCAAAATTCAAGTCAGCCTTCCCCCCTAATGGCTTGTTAACAGCTTTTAATAGTGGTTGGAGGTCAGCTATGATGTTGGTTGAACTCGTACCAGGTCGATGTAAAATGGTAAAAATATTTAAAATCATTTGCAACCATTAATCGATATGGAACATTAAGCTCAAATTCAAGGGAAATAATTATTAAATAGAAACAAATTTTGTTACCTATCCACAAGTTTAGTTGCATTTTGCTAACTCCATGAGTATCAGATCCATCTGAAGATCCCTTTAACTATATATTACAAATTATCTTTAAGTTATAAGTTATAAAATAAATAACGTAAAGATTGTAAGTCAAATGATTTCCATATAACTCTAAATGACGTTTAGAGATGACATAAATTTTGTAAGCCAAATGATTTTTGTATAAATCTAAATGATGTTCAGAAATGACCAGAAAGGTTGTAAAGACCTTAAAATCGATATAACTATAAACCAAACTCATCTTTTGTAAGAGGTCACGCTCCCAATCAAAACAAACATGACCATAAGCCAAACCCATATTTAAAAGAGTAAAATATTATGTTATAAAGATTGTAAAGACTTTTGAGAAAACTTATTGACACAAGTAAAAATACTAAAATGATATATATATATATATATATATATATATATATATATATATATATATATATATATATATCAGTTACATGATAGAATAAATAAACAATGAGTTTTTTTTTAAAAGTTTGACAAAGTTATTCCATATAGAAATTTATTTATGAAAATGTTTTTAAAAATTAGATAGAGACAAACAACAATTATAAATGGTCTTCATATTTTCTACAAACTTGGTTGGGCCATAACAACTTTAGCAACATTTGAAGTGTTGGCCATCACCAGAACAAGACCTCTGAATATTACTAGTGCACTACCACAATCTACATGCTTCGACTACTTGGCCTCGGAGGTTCCGTCACCTTCCTTTCTATTCCTCTTCTTTTTTAAAATTAAGTATATTTTGTATTCCACTCCATAAAAGGCTTGAGCTGTCATCTTTCCAGAACGACCCTGAACAAGATTAACCTATCCGTTTATTCCATATGAGAGTTCGTTTTAATATTTGACACTTTATAATTTTTATTATTCGACATTCATTCTAGTAGATAAAATCATAAACGAAACAATTTCTATTTAGTGAAAAGATTGTGATTTTGATATTTCTAAATATGATAAATTATATTGGAAAGTTATGTTAAAACACCGTTTTGAGATGCTTGATGTTTCCAACTCTTTGAGAGAGCACAAGTTTCTGTATTACAAGACAAAACTAAATGATGAAGATGATTATATTGTAATGGACTGAAAATAAAAGATAAAAAATATATTAAAGTAATAACACACTTTTTATACCTAAATTTGTTTGGTTTAACCGATTTTTTTGTGAGTCTAATTCCGAGTTACCATTAACAAAAAATAGTATATATTCCATGATTGACCGAAATCAGGAAATCTTACAATACGACGTTCAATGAAGGATTTTTATTGAGACAAATAAACTTCAAGACTCCCATAGGTTCAACCATATTTGACTCGGCATGCAACCAGTTTGACATGGACATTATCCTTTAAAGTATTTACTCAAAAAATCTTCGACAGAGAATGCCAAACATGAATATTGAATGACTTAAACTTAACAATGAATCAACCAACAAAATATAACTAAAAGCTATAATTCTCCATTGGTTATCTTGCAAAGACTAAAAAGCAATTGATAAGGTCATAAGTCTTAAATGAGTAGCCCATTAAGTCTTAGCCTGCAAAATAACGTTTTAGGTATATTTTTTCATAAATAAAGCTTAAGTAGACTTTAAACATAATTTTTTTCAAATAAGAGCTTTACATCAAAGCATGAACATCTAAAACTTAAAGCTATGTAAAATAACATTGCAGTTTAATGTTTAAAGTCCAAAATCCCTGATAACTTTTGGCCGAAGGTCATGCTTCCACATCTTCAATATAATGAGTTTTTTTTTTTGAGTTAATTACTTATCTCTCAACAACCCCATCATTTTAGTCTTAAGACCACAAACCATTCTTCATATCTCTCAACAACCCCATCATTTTAGTCTTAAGACCACTAACCATTCTTCATATATTTTAGACCATTATTTTCGTTTTCCCCTGTTATTTCAGACATTTATTTCTTCAGTTTTAGCCTCGATCTGGTTTCTACTGCTTCGCAATTTTCAAAACTTATTCTTAGAACTTAAACACGTTATTTGTTGACATGTCCAATCTTTTGGTCATTTTATCCGATTTTTTTTTCCGATTCTGATCACTTGACAACACCTATTAATAGAATATATATATATATATATATTTATAATATATATAAAAATATTTTTAATATATCTATTCTATAATATATATATATATATATATATATATATATATATTTGTATTATAATTATTTTTATTTTTCTCTCATAAATAAATTTTAAATTAGTTAAACTAGGAAATCGATATTTTTGTCATTTTAATTTTTTTTTCGAATTTATCAAATGTATTTCCCAACCATATTCATTTAATTTGTGAAACATAATCCACAACCAGACATGTAAATTACTAACCTTAAAAAGATAAATATAGGTCTTTCTAAAAATTATCGAAACTAAGGTCACAAAAATATATCACCCTATAATTTAAATAGTAACAAAAGAAATGTTAGTTCTAATCTAGATCGAAGTGTTACGACACTGGAATCAGTACGTAACTAAAATAAATTACGTACGTACTTAGAAAATTGGTAAGTAACAACTCCTTTTATTTATTACCTATAACCTATGTAAGTTACGAACTTACGATACACACAATACAAATGCAGCGAAGGCTTGGTTTCGTGCCATAGGCTACACATAACACGTGTGTCATCGTACTTCACGCTCGCTTTCGTTCTCAAAACTCTTTCTGTCTTGTAAACTATATTTCTCACTCTACCCATTTCATTAAAAAGGAAATTCATTAAGTCACCACGTTCAATTAACCCTTTAAATTGAAGTAACCATCGAATTCATTGTGGGTGTGCACCATCTCTCTCTTGGAAGAGTTTTGATGGCGAATTCTTTCATGCCGGCCACAAAGCTCGTAGCTCTCTCGCTCTTTCTCGCTTTGACTTTCACTATTACTGTTATCGCTGATGTCTCCATCGACGGTGAAGACCCTATTCGCATCGAAGAAGTGGTCGGATCTCATGGTGTCGATGCCTCGGCTTACAAAGCGGAGATCGATCAACTTAAGTCGAGAATTCAGTTTCTAGGTCAGTGTTTGTTTATGGTTAAATTGATTTCTGATCTTTACACTGTGATTGATTGATTTTGGTGAAACGATGTTGAATTGAACGTTTTTGAGGGATTTAGGGTTTTGAAATTGGTTGTTTCAATGTGATTGTGAAATTTGTCGGGTTAATGTGTCGATTTTTTGTCGGACCACTTGTATGGATTCTAATTGATCTTGTAACTTTTAGGGTTAGTGGGGTAATGTTTGGTAAGTGGAATTTCTCCTGTTTATGGTTTATCAGTATAGTATCCATACAATATTAATATCGGGATTTCCGCTGTGTAGTATTTGTTCTTGTTGAATGTTCACATAGTTGATTGATGTTTTTGCATTGATATAGATTTTTTCCTTAGTGAAATTTTGTTGTTTGTTGACGGCCACAACTTGTTTTCTTTTCAATTTGATAGTGTCTTTACATTTGTAAGTAGTTCTGAGTACAGCTTATGACTTGATGAGGTATTTTTTAATGTTCTTATGCATTGGCCCTAACTTTTTCTTCTATTTCTTATTTTTAAAGAAACCCAAATTGATGTGAAATCCCAAGATCTTAAAGGAAAGGAGGAGATATTAGCACAAAAGGAGAAAGTCATTCGTGAAAAATCAGACGGCATTGCATCTTTGCAGTCTGAAATATCTTCTTTACAGGTCTGAAGTCTAACAAGTAACAGTAACATGCGTAGTTACTTGCTTAAGCACGTTTGGGCATAGTATTAGAGTAGTTTTGCAATCATCCTGTCGATCAGATACTTTTGCTTGCTTGCACTTATAAAATTTTCTTTGGCTTATGTTTTGATGTGACTTTGTGGTTTATGCTTCATAGACAAAAGACGCAACAGCTACTGCAGACAAGGTGCGAACGGCTCATGCTCGAGTGGGTGAATTAGAAAAGCAGGTTGACAGTCTTAGAAATGAGCTAGAAGCCAAAAAGAAGGACAAGGAATCTCTAGAAATCAGGACAAGTGAAGCAGAAGAAAAAGTCAATGCCTTGACTCTAAAGCTAGAACAGGTGATTTCTTTGTACCATAGTTTTTAATGCTGCTACTTTTTCTCATGAATGTAGTTGCTTTCTATTTCTCAACAATATCATTATAGTCAACTTGGTAGGATTAGTTTTCTTTTATTAGCTTATGCTTATTTTCATAAATATTGGACCTCTAGTTAAGCACAAAATCAATTATGAATAATTTCTATTGTGGCAATTGAAATTTGAGAATTTGCATTTGTAGGTATCTAATCTTATATGTTAATGATTGCTTTAATGCCAATTCTTTCTCTCTGTTTCTAGTTATAAATTATGGGCATGTTGTGGTGACTATCCTCAAGATGTGTAGTTATTACATTTTTAAACAATGAATATTCTCTGTTGTGCAGCTTCAAAAAACTAAAGATGAAAAAAAGAACAGAATTGAAAAACTCGAACGTGCTCTCAAAGCAGCCGAGGTAAAATGGCGCCGTTGTTTTTTTGGTTTTCCGTCTGTATGTTGGGTTATCTCACTTGATTAATTTTTTGCATACTTTGAAGGAAGAAACCATGAAGGCAAGGCATGAAACAACTTCTAAAACTAAGGAATTGATGGAGGTAATAATTAGTCCTGCTTTGTCATTTGTCTGTGGGCATTATTATGCAATTCAATATAAGTTTGGGGCTGACGATCAAAATTTCCTTTTTCTGTGATGAACTCGTAATTGTATAAGCTATTTCGTTCATTGTTAGATAAATGAGGCATTTGTTTTTCTATGATGGCTTAGTTTGCACTTTGTTGAAAGGTTTTTAAGTCTCACTCAGCTTTAAGGGATAACTCAGATAAGTATATGCTGATTCATAAACTACAATTGTAAACATTTCCACTTCATTGTTGAGCATATATCATCATATATTCTTATGTGATAGATTGTAGCAACACTTTAAAGTATACTACGCAAGCAGAAACACAAATATGTTTAGCCACAAACAAAAGCGTATTGACTAGCAAATTAAAAAAACTGAGTATAATGAATGCTAGACTAATACACATCTATTAATGGTCAGGTTCATGGTTCGTGGCTTCCCCCTTGGATAAATGGACATAGGATTCTTTGTCAGGTAATAACACTACTGCAGTGTTAGACTTAATGTTGTGGATTCTCTCCTTATAAGTTTGGTTTATCATTTTTCAGTCCTTTGCCGAGATGCACTGGAATACGCATGGAAAACCAGTCATGGAACTGGTGATTCAGAAGGTACACGTGTAACGCGTTAACAATTTGCACCTTCTGCTATTACATGGCCATTGTATCGAATTAGATTCTTGTATATTCATCTCTTTAAGGACGGTTTAAAATGTATTCAGGTGATTGAGACAACAGATCAAACAAAAACATGGGCGGAACCTCACATTGAAACTATTAAGACAGTAAGCTGCTTTTTATTGTTTGTTATTTGCTTTGTCAGTCTTTATCTATCCACTGTACCCTGCCCCACCCCCCGCTTAACTTACGCCTGTTGAAAGAAGTGCATGCGAGAATTTTGCTCTCAACTCTCTCAGTATTCTCAACTTAGACTCTAGCACTTTCTATAGGCAAGTCAGAAATACTATATGACTTGTATTTGCAGTTAATTATTTGATTTAGGACGGTGCTGATATTATAGTCACTTCAGTGAACTAGGCAACATCTTCATCCTTGATCTATCACAATTGCTCCATTTGTGCTCTTAAATTACCCAATCTCGGTACTTTTGGTTCCTTGAGTCGGTCGTAGACTCTGCAATTCAGTTAATCCACTGTTATAACATGTAAGTTGTGAAAGGCTGCCTTTCTTATCTATGGCTATGATGCACCAGGGGGACTTTTTGATTACATCTCATACGATTGGCATTGTCAAAGAAAAAATGTGTGGGATATACAATTGCATTTCCATCTAGTCTACACACATGTGGTCATTTACTATATTGTCTTCTGATTTCTATAGTGGTGGAGTTTAAGAATTAGTTTATATGGACAAGAATTGCCAGTTGGAGAGAAAATTCTTAAGCGAAGTTTAATGGTTGATTTATTCTGTGTAACTTTTAAATGTAGCCCACTTTCAGAAATGGTTGATTGATTAAATTGAATTGGTTTTAATTTTTCCATCTTACCCTGTTTAGAAATATATCCCAGCCGTGACGGAACAATGGTCAATTGTTGCTGCACATCTTGAACCACATATGAACTCACTATCTGCAAGAGGAAGAGAAGCTTACGTGGCATCTATAACTGCAGTCGCTCCACATATTAGCAAAGTTCAAGAATTTGTAGAACCACACTTCAAGGTATATGCTTTTTAAATTACCGATTCACTGAAAGAAATTATACTTTACTGACTGGTAGCAACTCGGGTCTGTGTAATATCTGCAATATAAATACATCTTAATCTACTCAACTCTTTCACAGGAAGCTAAGAAGTTGAGTAAACCATATATCGACCATGTTGCCACTGCGACTAAACCTCATGTTGATAAAGTACGGGTGGTTATGAAGCCCTATACGAAGAAAATGGTTGATGGTTATGAAATATTTTTAAAAACTGCAATAACATACCATGATCAGGTAGGTGAATCTCTTTTGTTATGATATTCATAAGTTACCACCCTTTCATAGTGTCTGTCTCTGTTTGTTAATAAAGTTTTGGCTTTGCTTCTCGAGATTTCTTACAAACAAACTTCTTTATTCTTGATTTGTTATATTGATAACTTTGTTGAGTGTGTCAAAATTTGGTAGTGATTACTGACCTAATTTAAAAGTGACCAGAGTCCTATTTTCTGGCAGAAGTATGTCAAGTATATTAAAGTATATATTGTGTTTTATTGAGCAGGTCCGAGGTAGTGTGAAGGAATTCCTGAATAGACACGAAACGACAAGGCAGTTTGTGAACGAAGAGCTTGAGTGGTTTGTGGTATGTATCTGTTGTTGCAAAGGTCTGCTTTTGATCGTCTTTACCAAATTTAAACTTTATTCCCATTCACTGCAGGCCTCGGCATTGCTGGCTTTACCTGTCTTCTTCTTTTTTAGAGTCTTCAGAGCCCTCTTCTTGTGAGTATCAATTAGTTTATGTAAAGAAACTTTGTTTCCATTTTTGTTTGATGTTTGGTCCTTTTGATTTTATACTTTAACTCTTTGTACTCGCTCTATTCTCTGCAGCAAGCGGTCAAAGAAACCTGCTCGACATTCAAACGGTCACCACCAGTCTCGCCGTAAGAAACGAGTTCATGTTGTCGAGAAGTGAATTACTATAAGGCTTATACCATCTTTCCTTTTTGAAGTACTTAAGGTAATATATTAAGGGAACTTTTTGATTGTTTGCCGTATGGGAACTTTTTGATTGTTTGCCATTTAAATGTTAATACCCATATGATTCTCTTTGAAAATTTGAACTTTACTGTTGGGGTTAGTGACTCTATTATTAGTAAAGAGGCAATGGAAATTTGAATGGCCTTAAAAAGATGATATTAGGCATATTTGTTTCTATAATTCATTAAGATGAAAGTATTCTAGTTCAGCCAGATGAAAAGGTTTCGCCAAACTAAGTTATTTGTTGTATGAAGGGTAAAGTGCACATTGTTTACCTACCTGATCTCAACTTAAGTGGCTAGAAGATATAACTATTGAAGTTTCTGTACTCTTTGATCAATGTTTATTATTCGGTCAACTTTCAAATGTATCCATAAGATACTGCTGTTTGCTCAAGTCAAACCTAGACCTTTGGTTTTTGGTGCCAGCTGCTGGTTTTGTTGTAAACAACCCATTAGAAAGGCCTGTAGAACAAGATATTCCAAACTGTGCGACATAGTGAGTAGTAAAGAAACATAGATTAGACACAAGAGTTTCTATTAAATTGGATAGAACAAACTAGGGATGTTTGGAAACATCAGTAGTTAAAACCTAGGCGATTTGAGACAAATAATTAGGGGGTAGATCTGGAAACTAAGCTAAACAAAGTGTACCTTTGACATAAATGGAGTCCAATCTGTGTGATTTATAATGTAATATTTTGGAGGCTATGTTTGATAGAGGTATGATGTCGACATATTATTTGTACCCACTTTAAGGTTAGACATGAATGCAGCCATATTCATCTCTCACATCCATATCCACTTAAGAAACTGCTATAGAATCATTGATCAATCGGTTGGTTTCATCTTGGGGAACTTTACTACCCCTTCAGCTTTCGCCCCAGATTTATAACTACAAATGCTTACGACTGCCGAAATTCTATAAAAGCCGTTTCGCTTTTCTCACGCAACTAACTCTGATCTCTTTTTCTATATTATTATTGCAGGTAGGACCTGAGAGCTGAATCATTGAGGTCACTATCCTTTTTGAAAAAGCACAGGTTGTTGGTTAATCGTCTACGTGAACACGACATCCAGCTAGCTCAGATGTTTTGTGTAATACTTGAGTCTTATTTAGTTCGTTCATTTTCCTATTTGCTATCCTGTGGATATAAGTTTGAACAGTCTGGAGTCAACAGAATCAGAAAGAATCCCAAGTTTCTAGTTGGTGTAATTTGGACTCCTAGCATTAGTCACATATGTGGATAGACATAATTTTATTGTTTTATAGACATTTCATTCTGTCTTCCCTTTTATCCTTACCTTTAGATTTATGCGGTCTTCATTTTGTCCCTTAGTTTAGATTTATGCGGTGCTGACTCTTCGCTTTTTGTTTGGTGATTCATTTATCCTATATTCTAAGAACAAAGTAATTGTAGAAGCATATGCTATGCTGTAAATCCTCAGGCTAAAGACCATGTTGAGATTACAAACCAAATTTTATTAGAAGGATTGAAAATTAACTTAGAAGCAGTATGCAATTAGCCTAACTTTATTTAGGATGTCTTATGGGGCATATAAAAGGACACCCCCGAACAACAATGAGCAAGATTCCTTTCTGTTTAGTATGACATGGATGAGGTCTTCCATGTCGAGACCATCTTACTATCTTTTCAAGTTGCTAATCACTTTGCAGAACATAATGATGGTGAAAAATACTAGATTAGATCTAATAAAATAAAATAGAACTAAGGCTCACTTAAAGGTTTTAAGTTATCAAAATATAAACGGAAGCAAATATAATTTACGGGTCCGCTCCCGAGAGTTTAGTTTAGGATAAGTTCTTCGAGAAGACGTTCCTTCGTATTAAAAATTTCAAGGTCAAAAAAGTTCGGTTCAAACTATATCGACGTAATGAAAGTCATGCAATTGAGAAAATTATTTAAGCTCCACGATTTTATGAGTTAAGTGGATGATAGATTAGTTTAGTCTGACGTAATGAAAGTCATGAAAAGCTCCACGACTTTATGAGGATGTTAGATTAGTTTGTGTGATAAAATAGATTAACAAGTACATCTAATAACATCCAATAAAAAATACATTTAATTTTGTATAGTCAAGTAAATTAAAATTAAACAAACAAAGTCAAACTCCACCATACAATTATGGTTATAAAAAAGTATAAAAAATCATCTTTCTCTTTTCTATCTTTCTCAACTAAGGTGTCAACACCCAAAAGTCTTTCATAGATACAATATCCATGTAGGTGTTCTTAGTTTAGATAATATTTAGATTCATTGAGAGTTTGTTTGTAATTTAATATTTAGTTTAAGTTTAGATTATGTTGTGTTTAGTTTCATTTTGTATATTATTAAGTGAAAACAATAAAATGTTTAATGTTTTCATGTACCACTGTAAATTATGTAAAATTTAACGATCTCAATTTCACTTAAGTTGGGCCAGTTAGAAATTGACAAGTAATGATTAAGAGATTATTTCATTTCCGTGATCAACTCAACGGGAACCTAAATTTCATTTAAATACTAGTTAACAATATAATTATTATAGGAATTGTTACTCACGTATAAAAACATAATAAGTTCTCATTGACTCTTTGCTGACAAATGTCTAAATTGATAAGGCTTGTGGGATTGCTTGTAAAATAATAATAATATAACTGCATATTTTGGTGGATACACTTGAGTACATGAAATGATACAAGTGGAAGATTGTAAATATATCTTAAATTTAAATATTCCCATCCATGTAAATTTAAAGTATCCAAATTGCTCCCCGAAAGGGGTAGCCGAGTTGGTGGAGTAAGCAGAGCTCGTGACCAAAGGTCATGATTTTGATTCCCTCTACAAACGCCTTCTTGGTTGATCTTGTCACCTTGTATGGTTTACCTTCTGGCGTTGGTTTGCAGGTTATTGTGTCAGGTCGAGGGTTTACCCTGTGCACACTCACCCTATTTGAGTAGCGAGTGCGGGTTCCCTTAGTAAAAAAAGAGAGTAACCAAATTATTTTAATTATAACTCTAATTAATTGTAATCAACAATCTGTTTATTGAACCGATATATAAATGAAGTTTCATAAAATCTATAGTTTAAACACTAGTTAGATTTATGTGAGATCGTGAATGAGCCCCCATTAATATGAAATTATAGTTATTCAACCCTAGAGTCAAATACGATTATAGTCCCTAATATGGACAAAATCATAAGGTCTTATTGGTAATACTCTCTTGAGTATAACTAGTAGAGAATGAATTTTATGACTACATACATAAAAATAGATCGACTATTGAGTCAAAATACATTCATAAGTACTTGGATATACATAAGGATAAAAGAGAAAAAGAATAATAATATATTATTTTTTCCTATACCTTTATATAGTGTATATATTTTTCACTCACACAGACACACAAACTTTAAGTTAAAGGTATGCACTATTTTATTTCAAAATCAATAAAGAGCATATATAAATATTTTTTAGGTTACTATAAGAAAGCATTGCTCATATCCTAATTGAAAATTGATTACATTCAAAACCAATACTTATGCTTCCAATACAAACATACGAAAACATATAACCGATTAGTTTTTTGGTCCTCTTCCGTGCTTTAAAATATTCATATTAATAAGTTATGCAAGTATTTATGTTTAATCGAGTCTATGGATTACACCCTTAACTTTATAGTGGACATATATTCAGTGTTGTATGTTAAAGACATATTAATTTCCATAAACAATATAAATCTGATGCATGCCCCTAAAATATTTATGTTAAAGTAATTTGATGTAAAATACTGAGGTGAGACATCTCGTGTATTAAGAATTTAGATTCACCGAGATCGATCTTGTTGTATTTTAAGTTTATCACAAAAAATACATGAATGTTTCAATATTTTGTTATGAACAATAACAAGCTTATAGATGCGTTGATATAAATAAAATATATTTTTCTCTTGATCAGTGTCCCAATATTTATTTGGGAATTTAAGAGATGTAAAAAATTATATAATTCGTCAATTAGAAATGTGATGTATGTTCAAGTTTATTTAAGGTATATTTTAACATTTATAGTGTGAACAATAAGTAAATATTTAAATATTTTAGAGATAAACCATTATATTGTAGGTTATATGGGTCTTCCAATATTTAGAAAGAACATGATATCGCATGTTAATTCCACTAGGCTCAAAACGTCATATAAAGCCTTGTTTTAGAATTTAGAGAGATTTATTACAATATTTACACTTTGAACTACTCTTGCCAGACTTTCTCTCTATAATTAATATCCAAACAACTCAATTATCTCTCTGCACACTATCTAAAGTTTATTTATTTCTTGTATTACGAAAAGACCCTCCTGATATCAATGACACTGTCAAGTAAATTCACAAATATTAGGTTATGAAAATAAATTTAGGTATTTACCATTAAAGAAACCAAAATAAAACATATACGATCAAACTCTTAATTCAGTTATCACATTGCATAAAAAAACTCATCTCTCTCTGCTTATGCTATTTTGCTAAGATTTAATGCCCAAAGATTTTACGAACACAATAGTTTTAGATTTTATTATTTTTAGTTTTAAATGTATAAAATTAAAGTAAGTGATACAATATTTAGTTTTCCTTCCATATATTTTAAACATTTTGTACATATTCAATTTCAATGATTTTAGTTCAAATAAGAAGAATCAATTAGGTTTTTATATGTTATGATAACAAGATCATGTCATTTTCATATTGCATGTTATGATAAGACTAATTTTATTTAGATAATAGTGAACACTATGATTATTGATGGAAAATGTTTCCCTCTTTTCTAAAAAAACATATCCCTTTTACTACTTTATTAATTATCAAGTAAAATGAAAATACAGTTTCATAAGATATGCTATTATAAATTAATATATCATTTTAGTACCAAATATGATCCAAATGAAATGTTATAATAGTTTATGATGATAACTCATTATATTTTAAATATTATAAACACTATCTGATTATAAAAATAATTAGTATTGAGATCAAGTTTAACTATAAAACATTAATAAACTAGGAGGGTCTCATAATTGATATTTTGTTTTAGATATCCAATTGACTATAATATTTTGGAACGATAGGTTCCAACATTTTATTGAATCTAAAAAAACCCACTAAATGTAAATAAATGAGTACTTAAGTTAAATGAATAAACCACTCTCCATTATTATATATTAAAACTTCATAATCTTCATTATTTTCTCTAATTGGATACACGTATGGTTAATTATATTAAAAAACATTATTGCTTATTCTTAACAATTTTTTTACCCAAAATAATCCTAAGTGGTCATATGAAATTGTTCGAAAAATCCATAGGCCCAACAAAAAAACTCACATGAAATCTAGACAAATCAGCTTCATGTAATTCTAATACCTTTTTAATTTTTATACTTTTACTAAATTAGAGGATTTAGTCTAAAATGATTTAAATCTTACATAAAAGTTTAATTGATTACTGTTACCTTGATTATTTTAATTGATACCCATCAATTTTAATTAGATGGTTTACCATGTGTGCACTCGTTGAGTAGCGGCTGCGGATTTCCTAAAAAAAAGAGGTACGACTATCTCCAAAAAGACTGTAACTTGGAGGAAAATAAACAAGAAAACTTGTTGTTAAACACATGTTTAATGCTTGTCAAGTTGCCAAATAATAAAAAAAATGGGGTGTGGTTCATTGATAGTGGATGTAGCAACCATACTACTAAAAATGAAATCATATTCAAGGACACTAATTCACCTTGAAATTTCCAGATGGAAATGGGGAATGATGTCTCATCTGTTTAAAAAAAAAGTGAATAATCATTATATAAACAAATCATAATAGAGATATATCTGTTGCGAGTTAGAGACTTAACATAAAATTTGTTAAATCTTGGAAAATTTCTACGAATAACGATACACCGCTTATTTTGAGAACATATATGGAAATATATTTGATCAAAGAAAGTGCAAAGTGGAAAAAGTAAATATGAAAAAAAAATTCCTCTTATTTTTTTCTTACGGAAATATTTATCTCAAAACTAAGATGGTCGTTGACTCATAGTTTTGACATAAAATGCTTGAACACTTAATTTCGAAAGTATGAAAAATATTCGTTAAAAGACCACGTTGAAGACTTCCACCAATTTAAGAGTTAAAGTAATTATGTGAAGGTTGTGCACTTGAAAAACATCTCCGAGATGTATTTTCAAAACAAAAAACGTGGAGAGTTAAAACATGATTAGATTTAGTCCACACCAATTTATGTAGTCCAATACCACCAACATATTATGAAGCTAATAAATATTTTATAACCTTCATCGATCATTATTTTAAAATGACGTGGGTGTACTTTTTGAGGCAAAAAAATGAATGTGTTCTCTATTTTTAAAAAATATTAAGCAATGTGTAAAAAGAGAAGCACACACTTTATCAAAGTATCGAGAAGTGAACGAGGTGACGAGTACAAATCTAATGAGTTCATCAACTTCTGTGAAGATATTAGTTTAATTATGAACTTAAAGCTTGGATACATTCCACCATCAAATGGAGTTTCCAAAACAAATAAAAGAAAAGTGAAAGAGATATCAAAGTCAATGCTTCACGAAAAAGGTTTCCCATGTTATTTTGGATTGAATTTGTAGCCACTTCTATCTATCTGTTGAACCGATGTTCAACAAACAAAGTGGAATATAAAGCACAAGTTGAAGCTTGGGGTGGAATAAAACCTTCCGTAAATCATCTATGAGTATTAGGATGCATATGGTATGAACATGTTCCAAAGTAACTAAGCTAGAATCTTCAGAAGACATGTAACAAATGCATATTCATGGGTTATAGCCGAAAATCAAAGTGATATCGACTCTTTAATTTGAAGAAGAACAAGCTGGCGATTAAAATAGATTTTATATTTGATGAAAATTTATATTAGAAATGGAAACGAAACGAGCACAAACACCTTCATCTACCAAAGTGATCTTACGCACCCTAGTATTATGTGATACATTCTTAGATGATGAATACGAATAAAATAATCTCAAAGAGCCGACGTCTCCCATAAATACCCAACAAGCAAGTTCCAAAATCAATATCAAGATCAAAGTAACCGATTTCAGCCCTAAAAAAGATGAGGATTCTAAGAGATATGTATGATCATTGCAAATTCTGCATTATTGATTAAAAAATCTTTGAAGAAATTTTCATTGAGAAAGGTTGGAAGAAAGCAATGAAAGAATAAATTAAAGTAACTGAGAAAAAAAACACGAGAGCTCACTAAAAACAAAAAAGAAGGATGCGATTGGAGTGAAATGGATATACAAAGCCAAATCCAATCCAGATGGGTATGTTCTCAAGAAGAAAACAAAGATGGTTTCTAAGAGTTATTTCAACAACTCGAAGTCAACTTCAAAGAAAGCCTCTTCATAGTAGCAATACATGACACAATTAGCGTTTTTATTGTACTGGCCGCTTAAAATAGCTGGTTATTTCATCATTTTGATGTAAAATTAGTATTCCTGAGTATTATGTTGTAAGAAGAGGTGTATGTAAAGAAACCTCAAGGATTAGTGACACAAGGAGAAGAAAATAAGGTTTACGACTAAAAAAGCATAATTGGGATCAAACAAACACCCCTAACATGGTGCATCGATATTGATTGTTACTTTAGAGCCAAAAGCTTTTATATAGGTAAAAAGGAGCCGACCTTGCATGTCAAGATAAAATATATATCAAGAATTCCATTATCCCTATATGTGCCGATGATATAGTGATCAGTAAAAATAACAAAGAATGATCTCAGACTTCAAGACCGAGATGAAAAAATATATGCGATTAGTGATTTCAGGGTGGTGCATCATCCCTCACGAATCAGAATTAATAAAAACAATCGGGATTATTTATTGCCATAACAAGTATGTAAAGTATCTTCTTGAGAAATCTGAATGAAAAATTGTAATCAAGTATACACCCTATTACATGTGAACAAAAAGCTAAACAAAAAATTACAAAATCAAGGAAGTGAATGCGTCACTATATAGAAGCTTGATAAGAAGGTTACTATATTAATGAATACTAAACCTGATGTGACGTGTACAACCATTCAATCATCGAGGTTCATGTATACATTGAGTCAAATTCAGCTCAGAGCTGCAAAACGATTTATAAAGTACATCAAAGGTATTGTTGATCTCGGTATCTCACATGAGAAAAATACCAAGGTGAAGTAAGGTGAAGTTGTGTTAGAGATATTAGACCCAAGCCCATTAGCTCATATGTTTTATCAATAAATAAAAGTATATACTTTATGTAATCTGACAGTTGAATCCTAGGGTAAAGTTTCTCATATATTTTATTGTGATTAAGCTAGATGTGTTGACGACATGAAAAATGTTTTGGGATACGCTTTTAGTATTAGTTCGGTTGTAGTTGTGCGGTCTTCAAAGAAGCAAAAATGGTAGCATATTCATCTACTGAATCATAATATGTATCCGTTGTATCAACTACATTAACGACATCATATGAAATATGGATAAAGAACACACAAACGGATGTCGGAGAAAAACAAGAAAAAATGATCCCGGTCATGCGTGCCAATACATCTGCAATTGCCATGCCAAAAAATTTAATTCGTCACATTGTAGTCAAATATCACTTCATTAGAAATATCACCAAAAGATAAAGTCGATATCAAATATTACAACACAAATGAATAAGTGATGAACATTTTCACTAAAAAAAACTTCTAAACACCAATACTTGAGAAAGTTAATGAAACATTAGTATAATGAACTAATGTGGAAATTAATTCCTTAAAAAAATCTAAGTCAAACTCTATACAAATCTAAGAAGTGCTAAATAGTAGTAATAATTAATAAAGAAAATGAAAAGTCTACGCAACAAGGATTTCGTGTATCAAAGTAATCTTTGAGTATCCAAGTTAGAAATAATTTATTCTCAGTGACTCGTCTTCAAAATCTCCATCCTCAGCTATGTTTTAAGTAAAGGCTCAATCCAAACCAACCCTCAAAGTGGATCATGATTAAAAAACGTTTGATCAAATAGGTGGGCTTAAAGTTGTTGCTATCTAAGTTTCGCAGAATCACATTTAGGTTAACTTTGCAAGAGATTGTGTTCTGACTACCGAGTCATGTGCTACTCCACAAGGGGTACCATGTTTTGAAACTTATACGAGTTTATAGCTTTAATTATAAAAAAAAAGGCAAAATGGAGTTATGATTATTCTAGTAAGCGATCAACGAATCCCATTCCAAGCTGGAATAATGCACTTTATATGCATGTAAATTTTACTGGAAGTCTCTATGTTTCTCTTTAATTTGGTTCCTTGTTTCTAACCACAAGTCAAGTCTTAATATTTTGTTTGTTATAGAAGAGTCACTTAGGTCTGAAGCTGAAAGGTTGTTCCAATTTTGGTATGTATAGACATGACTATGTAATGTAATATGAGAAAGCGAAGTTTGATAAGAAATATTAAGTCTTTGGTTTGTCAAGAAAGTTTATCTATCCCAAACCAAATGTTTATTTTGTCTTTTATCTTAAAATTATTATTTTCCGGCTAAAAGATTATTGTAATAATACTTATGAATGAAGAAATGGGCACTTCACCCATTTTACATACTCCTTATAAAAAAAAAAAAAGCATACAAACAGAACATAGAGTAAATAAGAGAGTTACAGCATATTTATCTACATTGCTCTTCAATATGAGGGCCAGTAACTATCAAGATCAACACAATGATCCATACCCATGAACCTATTTCCACCACCATATCCATTCTCTGAAACAAACGAGACATTAGTAGGAGCACCCATCAGCGACGCTGCTGCTGCATCTTGACGTTGCTGTTGTTGTTGTTGATGATGACGATTCATTGCCGCGAGGTCCATTGTTGATCCTAGATTCAAGTTAAGAGCTCCTCCCCCTAATCCGAGAGCTGCTTGATAGTTACTGTGAGATTGCATAGGTAAATTGATTGAAGTGGAAGTAGTTGACGAAACACCATTCATTCTCAAAACCCTAGAAAGCTCTGCCATTTCGGCTGTGTTATTTGCTACGTAGTTGTTTCTTTCCACTACCGAGAATTGATAGTTGTTGTTGTTGTTTATATTTGTAGGTGGATTTGTATGCATCATTGGTGCTTGCATAACACTTGTAGTTCCTAAATCCATGTAAGGATTCATTGATCTTGTTTGGCTTGTATGGTATTTTTTAGCTCCTGCGCTTTTCTGGAATACTCGGCAGACTACCCATTCATCCTGTTCAAGTAAACAACATCTATTATTTCTATCATATGGTGAAATTGGTTGGCTAAAGTCTTAAAGTTTGAATTTACTATAAATTTCCGTATGAATTCAAGTGTGAAGCATGTCGGGCTAGATGACGAAATCAAGTATACGAAGCATATCGGTTAAATGGATATAACAAGACTTAACTTTGAAGCTTCGAATAGTCCATTAACTATCCACTTTTGTGACAGATAATTTCTCTAACTAAAAACGTCCATCTTTTTTTACTATGATTATTTATTTTCGTGACAAATAGTCGTCGACTATTCATTTTTGATAAAATTAGTCTTTTGTTATCCTTTTCGATAAAAATAGGCTTCTAAATAAACATAAACATGCACAATAGTCCGAAATGAATAGTCAATGCACTAAAACCGGACAGATTTTAATCGAAGAATTATATATAGGAAAGTGGATAGTTATACGATTAAAACGGAACGTTTTTTAGTCGAGAAACTATCTCTCACAAAAATAGATAGTAAATGGACCGATTACTTTTTAAAAGCCTAACTTATAATATGAACATCCTTATTGTGAGAGTTTGCTTAGGGCATAACTCAGATCGAAAAAGAGTCTGAGTGCCATTGTGTGCTGTCGACTTGGAATGTGAGGGTTCGCTAGGTTAATTATTTCTGGACTAAAACAAAATATCCGTAAGTTTTTTTTTTCTCATGAATCTCTCAGAAAAAGTCGATAAGGTTTAAAGTTTATAGGAATCTAGCCAAGTTAAAAGCCATATATATATACATATCCTCTTTTATGTTCATTTTAGACTTGGATTCAAGTCAGATTTTTTAAGACTCCCAGTAACTTAATTTGGTTACCTTGGCAGTTCTAAAGGCAGGTTTGGAGTGGATTCGATATTCATGCATGACCCAGTTGGTTTTCTCTCCTCTTGGAGCTCTTCCTTTGTAGAAAACCAAAGTTTTCTTCATCCCAATCAAATCGGAAGTCGTACTATTGTAGATCTCTTTGTCTTTTCCAGTCGTTTTCCAGTAGCCCGTGTTTGTGGCTCGGTTGGTTCTCACTCCGGTTGGGTACTTGCGGTCCCTAAGGCTAAAGAAATACCATTCTTTTCCTCCCATCTTTGCCTTCCCTGTAGAAATTTTAGACCTTTTAATTTAGTCAACAAATTTAGATGAGAAGTGAATACAACCACATATGTGTTTGTTGAGAAACTTTGAACTCTGGTTTTGAATTTCTTGTAAAACTACGATTCAAACTTTAAATTATGATAAGTTTAGGAATAAAACAGGTAGGAGAGGAATCTTAAACACCTTTTTGATAAATTAAGAATAATTTATTTAAACTTGGTAAGACGTATCAACCTTGAATATATTTTTGACAAGGATTGGAAAATTTAAACCTATGATCGAACAGATTCAAGAAATTAGCTAGCTAGCTAGAAGAAGAATTTGAATACGCATTTGATAGACTTTTAACATCACAATAAAAACTCACCCATAAAATTATGGGTTTGATCCCTAGCTCTTCTTCCGACTATCTATTTTCTAAACATTTAATCCTAAGGTATTCCATAGGCGTGCTATATACGTATGGACACTTAAATTGTTGAAGAATTTTTTTATTATCCCGCTTCTATTTTATTTAGTTTTTCGATTTTAAAATTCTCTGTACGGTTTAATTTATATTTTGAGTTACTAAATTTATAGATTTTGTCGGTCCAAAAAATCTATAATGACGATGGCCTAAAAAAAAAGCATAACGGAAAAATATTCTGCGATATAAACCTACGTATAAGATTAACGTTTGGACTTTAAAAGCTACCATAATATAGGTTTGGAAAAAAAAGGTAGACATAAGATCTAAGTAATACTAATTATAGAAAAGTTAACAAACCGGAAAATCAATAGGATACTTTTTAGGCCAAAGCTATTTCCTCCCATGATAATTTTTATTTCCTCCATAATTTGAAAATAACTTCATTTTGTTATTTCTTCCATAAAGGAAATTACACATTTGTCTTTCTATCCATTTATTCTATCTCTTTCCTTTTCAAGAACGCCATACTTTCTTTTGTTTCCCAGTTTCTTTTCAAACCCCTAATCTCTTCGGTTTTCTACTGTCTTTTGTTTTCCAGTTTCTTTTGGCTATGGCTCTTCTTGTTAGGTTAGGATTCTTATTTGGTAGATTTAGGGTTCGATTAGGGTTTATGCTTTTGGTTGGATCTGTTTTTGAGTTTTGTTCGATTTTGTGACTATATGGTTGTTCTTTTATATTCTGTTTTTTAGCGAAAGCATGTGATTCCGAGAGGCCATCTCGGAATCACATGCTTTCGCTAATGTTTAAATTTTTTGGCTAGCAATAGTTGCTTCTGAACAAAATAACTGATTCCGAGATACCGTCTCGGAATCAGTTGTTTTTCGTTCAGAACTGCAGAAATCGGGTTTGGCTGAAAAAAAGAAGTTTCGAAATGGTAAAACATAAAAACAAAGATTACAAAACAAAGATTAAATTACCTTGTTCGTTCCGGTTTAGTTTGGGTTTCTTCATTTTTCATGATTAATCTTCAATAAAATTGAAGTTCTTTGTTTTAGGGTTAATTTTAGAAGTAGAATCATTTACGTTGGATTAAAGTTAGGTTATTGGTGTGTTTTTTCATATAAGACTATCTATTAGATCAATGGTATCTAGTGTTAAATTTGAAATAAAAATAAGGATAATTTGGTAAAAGCAAGTCACTAGTGTTTTTAAAAATTTGAATGATGGAGGAAATAAAAAATAAAATGGAAGAAAATAATTTTGGCCTACCTTTTATTGTCCACGTATATAAACAAGTTTAAGAGATACCTTTTATTGTCCACATATATAAACAAGTTTAAGAGATATGTTAACGTTTTTAATGTCGGAAAACCAATTATCCAACAAATAAATTGTGGGAGGACCCATAACGGATCGAACCCTAATAACGGACTAAAACCTAAAATTATAAACAAGCAGGTGAAAGAAAACCCAGCTAAAAAATATACTTCAGTTTTGCAAATGATAAAACTATAAAAATATAAGTTTTTAGAGGCATGGTCATTTATTGTGACAATAATCAAAAGTCAATAGATATGTTCTTACCCAACCCTAATGCCAAATAGGAAAGAGCTAAAAAAAAACTTGTTGAACAAAACTAGGGATATTTAGGTTAAGATACCTGGAAGATCCCATGGCTCATTTTTGTTCAGATCAACATCAGTTACAGCCCTGCCTGTAAACTTAGGATCAGAAATTTTGGTCACAAGATAGCAAGTGATCAATTCTTCATCTGTAGGATGAAACCTAAATCCGGGAGGCAGTGTTTCTTCTTTTCTTTCTTCTCCTTCCATTTCCCTCTTTTTCTTCCCCTTTTCACTACTTTGCTTCTGTTATATGACCCAAACCACAAAGAAAAAAGATAAAATAGAAATCAAGAATTCAAGTTTCTTACCTATAATTTTTTTATGTGAAATAACTAATAAAGATCAGTTTTAGCCAAAAGTTCAGTAAAAGAAGAAGAAGAGAAAGAAAATTGTGGTTTAAGTAGCTAGGTAACTTACTTGCATGGAGAAGATAAATTCTTGAATTAGGTTATTTAGGGTAACTTGTGGGATTCTATAAGATGAAGGTGTGAGAGTGCATGAGGTTAGGGTTTATCAGAGAATTTATTTATAAATAAAAAAGTTGTCTTGGAAAAAGAATCTTTAAGTTGAAGCTGTCACCTAATATGAGTCTTCACATACAAGGTACACACCCATGTGGTTTTTCTATCGTAAAGTAATGTGGGTACTACTAGTCATAGAAGAATTAGATTTTCCATAGTGAGCATAGGGATCTCGAATACTGGAACGAGTGATACTATCCAATTTTACATTTGTAAAATCCAAGAATGAGATTCATGATTAATGTTGTGTTGTATTGCAGGCATAAGAAATGTGATGGTCTAGTAGTCCATCACATATGAATCTAATTCTTTGATTTTACTAATCTATACATATATGTATATGAATTATTGTAAAACTTTCCATTAGAAGACCTAGTTAACAGGACACTTTGTTCAGCATGATTTTCGTGATTTACCTAACAAAGAATCAAGGTTAATTGAACTGAAGAACGCAAACTTAAGCTTCTAGTTAGTTTTGCTTCCGTGTTGGTATTTTGGTTTCTAAGCAAGTTACTGCCATAGTGGCATTTTAGTATAATTGGATTGAATAAACGACCAATATAATCGTACTATATTATCGAACAAGTTAGAAGAATGCACGATTGTTAATTATATTCTGACCAGCGAGCATGGCGAGGTGTGCCAAGGAACGAAACACCTTACTAGGTCGAGTTTGAATTTCGCTATTTTGAAAATCTATTTGAATTTAAATTTTCAAATTTTACCCTATTTGTTATAATTTGAAAATACTTTGTTTTACGCAATGTCATTCTCTTTTTCAACATATAAAAAACATCTCCGATTTCATCTGCTTGAATTTTGGAGAACCACAAAAAATAATTCAATTTGAAATTATCTTTGTACAAGACTTCAGAGTTTATCTATAAATCATAAATCAATTCCCTAAAATATATGAAACTTTGATAAATGGAAGAGAAACAACGAAAGGGAACAACACAAGATTTATTTTGTTCAGATTATAGAAAAATCCTACATAGATTGGCAAACAAATATTATTTTATATATAAAACTTTTACAAAAAAATTACAAAATACTAGTAAATATGCAACGTCCAAACTTCTCAAAATAGAGTATCAAATTCCACTAATATCTTACAACCTTAATTATTTATCTTAAGTGTCTTTCAAGTGATTATCTTCAAAAATTTATCAACCCTGAAATCACTTGATTTATTAGGCATTTTCTCTCACAAACAAAGCTTTATCTATTTCTACAAACTCTCAATTCAATAAGCACACATTCTCTTTCTGATTTCAAGATTAAAGATACTCTTTATAGATGTCAGATCAATTGTATATATATATATATATGATCCAAATGCGTCTAGGTTAGGATAAACATACACCATGCTAAAAAAACAAACCAAAATTGTTACAATAAGATCTTGATCAACGAATTTGATCAAATCATACGACAATTTATTATTACAACATGTATAATATTTCAAATGAACAACTTTAATAAAACAATGCATCCAATTCACTTATAGCAAAATTAATCCACCTTGAGATATCAACTATTCTTTGATTAAACCTTTTCCAACATACCAAATCAATCTAGATTAATTTCGATATAGTTGAAGTTTTCAACTTTTCTAAAAGCAACTTCCCAAAGTCTCTTCTCTTAGTACCAAGACTTCTCTCCCATCGATACTGGTCTCATGCTGAGACTTGACTTCCTTTATAATAATCAAAATCATCCGGGACTAAACTCTCTGATGAGATCACAACCCTATAGTGACCAAAACCTACTAAACTGAATCCAAACCTTTCATAAGCTGAACTCTTTTATAAAGCCCAACACCATGTAGAAGTCAAAACCTCTAACACCGAGACTTTGTCTGTGAGCTTATATTCCATCTTCAGTAAATTCATTTAAAGCTTTTACTGAACAATATATATTAAAACAAAGTAATCTGGGTATATATTTCGAGTGATGTGGTATAAAAGAAATAGGTAGACAAAATATATTAAATTATTTTGTAATAGAAGTGAATCTTTAAATTCATGCCGGGTTTTATACATAAATTCGAATATTGCAAGTGATTAAAATTCTAACAACAACTTATCATTTCACAAGTTTGTATTATACAGAATTCATTCAAATCCAATTCGAAGTGTTTGTCCTCAATCTTGTCAAAATATTTCATAAGTATATAATAGTAACATATGATTCAATGATTTTGGCCCAATATATCTCAATTTATGAGAAATAATTTTTTAAAGAAATTTTACAAATGATAACAAAATTGATATTAGATTTAATTATGTTGATTGTTATAGGATTTTGTAAGAATTGATGGTTTGATATGAACCATCGGATGTTAATTTGATATACTTTAGGTTATTTAAATATTTATCATATAAAGAAAGTGATTATCTTAAATTAAATTTGAACTATCAAATAATAATATGATAATATTATTGTTTTTAATTAGCTATTATTTGGTTTGTCTATTGGTTTCGTGTGATATTGGTAATAAAACTAATAACTTTATTTATAATATATTAATATTTATGAGTCCCATAGATTATATTTTACGGATAGAACAAATTTAACATTCGGTAAATCTAACACGTACTCTCTTGACCCATAAATATTATAATTTAACTATTTATATAAATTGAATGAATAATTTATTATTAATTGTAATGATAATAATTTTTAAAATAAATAAAATAAAATTTATTTTTTTCTAACGTATTTTTAGTTATATGTAGGGTTCTTCAGATTCTAGTATATATCATTTTTTAACAAATTTTTAATGTGCGTATTGGCCGAAAGGCTTTTATAAACAACCAATGACTTCAAGGTTACATGATAGTATCTTTTTAATCTAATACATTATTGTTCATAATACGGGTTGAAGTGTTTGATATTTTAGTGTAATTGGATTGACTAGTCGACCAATGCAGTCGTAATATATTATCGAGCAAGTCGGAGAGTGTGGAGTACACGCTTGTTAGAATATATTATGATTAGTGGGTTCAAGGGGCGGTTCCTGGTTGTGGTTAAATTTATTTTAAATGATAAGGCTATTGTGAATATTCATGGAAATTTTGAATTTGGAAAATTAATTCAAATTTGAATTTGAATAATTTTTCCCGTTTTTATCATTTAAAATTATAGCCGTTATTGGACTTAAAACTGCTTTACAATTTTTGAAATTTGGTTGAATAAATAAGTATGGTTCTGTTGAAGAAAAGACAATAACAACAAAAATCTATTCTCGTTGTTCAAATGCATATGCTCTGATTTTATCCGGTTGAAAATTTTGGAGAACCACCAAAATAATTTCAATCTGAAATTGTTAAAACAAGACTTCAGAGTTTATCCGGAAATCTCTAAACAAAATTCCCAACAAAAGATTGAAATTATATGTTCTTGTTTTGTGAAGAGATTTGTACAAAGATGTTTCTGTTTCATGATTTGTATGAAGATTGAAATGAAGATATTTGTTGTCATCTTCAATCCATAATCAAGTATTAAAGCATCAATTATGGTCTCGCTGCAATAAAATTCTCAACTGTGGGAGGCACCAATGTGAGAAGGTATGCTATGTGGGTCCATGTGATCCTTGCCAGGTTTTGGTCAATGCTAATTGTTTTTGCAAAAAAAAACAAAAACAAAAAAAAGACGGAGGTTGTCCTTTGTGGGGAGATGACTGTGAAGGGAGAAGTGAAAACCGAAGATGGGGTTTTCTGCTGCAGTTCAACTTGTGGAAGGCAGCGTGGATGTGGTAATCACATTTGTGATGAAATTTGTCATCCAAGCCCTTGTGGTGAGTGTGACTTAATGTCGGGCAGGGTTAAGTCATGCTATTGTGGGAAAACAAGCTTGCAAGAGGCTAGAGAGAGTTGCTTGGATCCAATTCTTACTTGTCTGAATATATGTGGGAAGTCCCTTCCTTGCAGGGTGCATAGCTGTAATGAAGTATGCCATGCTGCAAGTGCCCACCTTGTTTGATTTCTGTAGCCCAAAAATGTGGATGTGGATCGACTTCTCGGACTGTGGAATGCTACAAAAAAACATTGGATAAAGAGAGATTCTCATGCGATAAACCATGTGTGCGGAAGAAGAATTGTGGGAGGCACAGGTGTAGTAAAGTTTCTTGTATTAATATATATTAAAAAGGAAATTGCTGGACTTTCCTTCACTAAAGAAATACGGCTCCTGGTTAGTAAAGTTTTATATATATTTATATAATTAGAATTTATATACTGTGTCATGCATGTAAAGTTTGTGGCATAATATTAGTGATTTATTGAATTATTTATGCAATTGAATATAACTTTATATATAATATAATTTATGAATTTGGTAAATTTTGATGTTATTCACATATAATATAATTTACGAATTTGGTAAATTTTGATGTTATTCGTAAATGAGTTATGATTCGTTTATATGTGGATGACATGTTGATTTTTGGCATTAACCAAATCAAGTTGATGAAACAAAGACATTCTTATCATCTAGTTTTGAGATGAAAAGTTTAGAAGAAGCTCATAGGCTTCTTGTTATATGTATGGCATGACTAACATTAGGACAGATATTGCCTTTGTTGTTCGAAAGCTTAGTAGGTATACTGGCAATCCTAGTTCACATCGGATTTCCTTCCGTACTTGAAGGATGTTTGGATGCGAGTTATATTTTGAATATGGAAGACCACACTTCCACAAGTGGATGTGTAGTTTTACTTGGGTGACGTGCTATATTTTGGGCATCTAAGAGACAAACTAGTATTATTGATTCAACAATGGAATCAGAGTTTGTGCCATTAGCAACAGCTAACAAGGAAGCTTATTGGCTAAGAAATTTAGTGTATGAAATTCCGTTGTGGCCCAAAAGATATCACCTAAATCTACCGGATGTGATAGTGAAGTTGCCTTGGCTAATGTAACTAGACAAGTTTACGAAGGCAGGTCTAGACAATTAGGTGTTAGACAGAGTATGATTCGTGAGCGCATCACGCATGATGTTATTTCAGTTGAGTTTGTGAGAACTCAATAAAATGTAGCTGGTTATTTAACCAAAAGGTTGAGTAAAGATCTTGTGCACAATCGGTTATTGGGATGTGATTAAAGTCCATTTGAAATCTCTGATGTTAAGATACTCAATTCCCATCTAATATGACGTTAGGTGCTGAATTCAATGTGGAAAGCTTAACATCTAGAGATTGGAACACATTAGTAGTATTATCCCAAAGTATGTGTTCAGACATGCAAGTTGTGGAGGTTGAAGTTTATCTTCTTAATAACTCTTTTGAAAAATTGCATATGCATGTGAAAGAGTAAAATATCTACCTATTTAAGCATGAAGTTTAGCCGCTTCAAGAAGCTAGTACTTGGCTTTGATATGCTTAAGAAGGATAAGGACACAAGGCTAGTAAAAGATAGTGTCAAGTAAGAACATTTGAGAATGTAAATTTATGTGTATATTATCTTTGAGTATTCATTATGGATAGTAAAGGTTCAGTCCTTAGTGATACCTTGATATTCGAATATTTGGACTGTGTAATATACTAATATGAAATTCAATCGTTACGATATTTCATTTATGCATAAATTTGTTATTTGTTGTGAGTTTGTTTTAGTTAATCATGAATTGCACTAAAATGGGGGAATATTGTTGGATATTTTAGTGTAATTGGATTGACTAGTCGACCAATGCAGTCGTAATATATTATCAAGTAAGTCGGAGAGTGTGAAGTACACGCTTGTTAGAATATATTATGATTAGTGGGTCCAAGGGACGGTTCCTGGTTGTGGTTAAATTTATTTTAAATGATAAGGCTATTGTGAATATTCATGGAAATTTTGAATTTGTAAAATTAATTCAAATTTGAATTTGAATAATTTTGCCCATTTTTATCATTTAAAATTATAGCCGTTATTGGACTTAAAATTGTTTTACAGTTTTTGAAATTTGGTTGAATAAATAAGGATGGTTCTGTTGAAGAAAAGACAATAACAACAAAAATCCATTCTCGTTGTTCAAATGCATATGCTCTGATTTTATCCGGTTGAAAATTTTGGAGAACCACCAAAATAATTTCAATCTGAAATTGTTAAAACAAGACCTTAGAGTTTATCGGGAAATCTCTAAACAAAATTCCCAACATGAAGTACAAAGAGAAAATCAAGCGATCCATTTTTACAGTTGGTACGAGAGTCACTCTAGGTATGGCGATCGTTTATTTCGGTTTTTTAGATTTTTTTTTAAATAAAACAATTGGAAAATATTTTTGTAGATAATACATATTAAAATATTTATAAAATATTCTTTCGATTTTGATTTAAATCATATTTTTAGCTATTGAGAGTTAATAACTATATCTATATTATTGTCAAAATATATGAATAAATGTTTCAGACCTTAAGTGAAGATGTACGCGTTATTTTTAAGTTTGATTTTTTTTTGCAATTTTAGGGAAAAATATATTGTCTCAACCTTCATTAGCGCGGCAAAAGGTTCTTTTTTGTTGCAGTAAATTGACAATTACGGAAATGCAGTGAGTGCAACAACCTAACACCATGACGAGATATGTGTTTACAATAATAATGAGCCAAATTATTGTAGTGATGAGTGAGCTTGACGTGGACGACTAATCTTTTTAGTACTATTTCAAAAAAAATATGTTTTTTTTATTTTGAAATTTTACAAAAACAACACGACTTTTATCATTCCTTATAATAAAAATATCATATTATACAACTATGAGTATAATACCATTTGTAGACATCGTTTATGAAAAACAAAATTATCACAACCGTTTTTCTAAAATCCAAATCCTATGTTTGTATCACTAGGCTCATTTTAAACCATATAAAACTTTTACAAATCGCATAAATTTATATTATTCATTTGAGAAATAAACCAAAATGGTTGATCCATATATATTTTCTTATTAAACACAAACTTATCACAACCGTTTTTTTTTTTAAATTCAAATCCTATATTACTAAACATGCCAAACCAAACACAATGACTCGTTTTAAACCATATAAAACTTGTACTCATCACATAAATTTCAATTATTATGTTAAGAAATAAACTCATTTGGTTGATCCATAAATATTTGCTTTTGATTTTTTCCATGTAAAAATACATTTTAGATATCTAATTGATGCAATGACCAATCATTTGAAGTTTCTAAAGAAATAAATAAATGAAGAGAGGTAAAATTTTGTTACCAAAAAGAAATCTCAGAATAGTCAATCCTATATGTATGAGTATAATATTTTGCTATATGTTTTATTTAGACGAGCTACCTTTTCCACGTAGATTCACTTTGACATGTAAATTAACCAAATTCAAGAACTAGTAATTCCTTTATCATTTCAAACGTTGCATCTTGCAAGCTAGAATAACATATAGTTTCTATCTCAGATTTTTTATTAGAAATAAAACCAAAAGATACAATAAAACATTTGGTTGAATGAGACAACTAATCACATTTTGCGAAAAATAACATTATATATGTATATTATATTTTAATTTTCTGAATATCAATTAGAAGAAAAAAAAGCGAACTCACTAAAGTTTGTAGTAGAATATAAAGACAAAATAAGTGATATTGATCCCTATTAGTCAGTTATTCATTCACAGAATTTGGTTGTTTACATCGTGACAAATTATATTTATCAGTCAGCCCCAAATAAAAATTATACTTACTGGTATCATATGTAAACACTAATGCATAATATATTTATACCATTATGCATTGAATTTTCATACACAACTCGATATCAAATGGTGAATAGTTTCATTCTATTTTACGATATGAGAGAATTGACCCAAATAAAGATATTGTTTCATATGTGCAAATAAACCAACATCAACTCTCTTTTAAAAGGCCTATACTATATAGCATATCGACCTAATGATCTCATACAATAACTATGACGAGATAGTTTTCATGAACACTTAGAAAATTAGAATTTAAAAACTAAATTGTTATGTCAACATAATCTAGAGATAAAAGAATTGCTAATGATCGTCATTGGTAAATTATCCATTCACGAGATTTGGTCATTCACATCGTGACTAGTTACTTTTATCAATCAACTCAAATAAATATTATACTTACATTCATCATATGTAAAGACTCATGTAATATATATTTATTTCATTAAGAAATGCACGTTAATGTGCAACTCAACATTCAATGATGATTGGTTTCATTATGTTTCACGATATGAGCAAATTGACCGAAATAATTTTTTTTTCATATGTGATAATGAACCCACATCAATTCTCTTTTAAAATAACTCTAGAAATAGTTTATAGCACAATAACCGAACGATGTCACACTAATAAATATGGCGATATATATTACTTGAACACTTAAATATGGTGATATATACGTGTCATGTGTATGTGATGTTTATATGCTATTTTTTAATTATTCATGTGCTTTTTTTCTTAGTTTTTCATTTTTAAAAGATTAAAAAATAAGAGCATGTACAATCGTTCGTGTTAAACTTACGTATTAATGGGTTCCACGTAGGAAAGAGAAACAATATTTACATTTCTTTTAGTTAACAAACCTAATTTTACTTTAAACATCTTTGTTAATATATTTTCAAAAACGTATTTTAAATAATGACTTCGAGTTTCTTTGTTGTTAATCAATATATACCGAAGATAGTTATGTTTGTGAGTCCATCATAAAAAATTGATATGTAAAAACCTAATTGTAAATCTTCAAAAAATTTACAAAAGGAAAGTTCAATGGATATGACGAAGAACAAGAAATTATGTTTAATCGTTAACGAAAACGATAATGTAAGTGTAATTTTTTATTACCTCCGCCTATGGTATCACATGTGTCAAGGATTATATAAAAAGAAAAGATATATACGAAGAAATTAAAGAAGATGAAGAAAATGAATAAGACACTAATGGAAAAAAACTGTAAGATGAAGAAGATGAATATAAAAAACGGGAGAGAGAGAAATCCGCCAAATGGTTAACATAGCTAACCTGGCTTTGCTAACTCGCTCTGGGAAATTAGCAAAACCGGTACCAATTTTTGGGTTCGTGTTAGTAAACAATATGACTAACACATTCATTGGAGATTTTTTTATTAAAAAAGTTAACATGTGCTTTAACATGTACATTATACATGTTCTAAGTTTAAATTACTTGTGAGGTTATTGAGTTCAATAAATTAAGAATAATCATACTTTAGAACAGATTCCCAAACATGTTTTTGAGTTTATTATCCAGTGAGATTAAATTTTCTAAGAACGTGCATTCCATATTGAGAACAAAATTGTGAAGCTTGGTTAAACATGCTCAATGTGTTTTCTATCTAAAATATAAAGTGAAATATAAGGTCTGATAGTACATCGTCATAATAACTTTAATTAACTCAAATATTAAAGCTCTTAGTATTGTCTACCCGAACGAGGCTTATGAGTTTTATTTTTATATTTTATGTCTCAATTTACTATGTTTGATACTTTATAATAATACTAGTCTAAGATAGAGCATCTTTGTATTTTGTCTCAGTTCTGCATTTCAAATCTTGTTGACAATGAGAAGATATACAGTCAAGGAATTAAGGAAAACCAAGCTTTGATACCATATTAGAATATATAAGGCTAACACTTTCCCATAAACACCTTTATAGAAGATGATATTTTATTCTTCTTGTGCAATCCAAATTAATATCATCCAACCGATATGGGATAAATTTAAACAAAAAGAAAAATCATAAGAAGAATGTTACAACTACATAATTATGATCATATCTAAAAAAAGGCAAAAAATAAACCAAAAAATGGTGTTCTTACACAACAAGGATCTATAAGAAGAGTTGTGAGAGATATAAAACCTATATGGCCAATAATGGTAAATTAACTTAATGGTCTATGCAGAGATTAATTTAGTTTTAGTGTGTGAAAATACATGATAGATTGATACAACACTAACCACTTATGTTTATATTTTTTTATATAAGACACTTTAGAAAAATCCACTACTGGCAAAATATTTTTCTATCTAAGAAAAAACCATAGTTGGCAAAATGTTTATCTATATAGCATAATTGAGATCATGCCAAATTGGATAAATTTATGTTTTTCTATCGTTATTAACTATTGCACACTTTTTATTATTATTAGAAGAAATTTTATATACATATTCTTTTAGAGTTTTATTATTATTAGAAAATTCTACTTACAAGCGTTCATTTAGAAATAAAAAAATTCATTTTTATCAAAATCAAAATATTGGCACATGCGTTTGGATTGTAATGATGATTTATATAAATTAAATATTATTATTAATTACAATAAAGGTGAGTTACCCAAGCATAGAGAGTCAAGTTTTCAAACTACAATCTGTACAAGGAAAAACCAAAAGTATGACTCTTGTCATTTTTTGAACCAAACCTTATATTTATTACTTTATATTTTTTTTAAAGTTCGTATCTTTCAAACCGTAGCTCAAAAAAAATCCAAAAGTACCATCGACTTTGTTTTTTAAGATGAACAACACTAGATCACTGAACGAGTTGTTTTTTCCAAACCCAACTAGGATGGTGTCGCATCTCGTATCATCAAATAACACATATCTTGCATATTTTTCTGTTGATCAGTGTCCCAATATTTATTTGGGAATTTAAGAGATGTAAAAAATTATATAATTCGTCAATTAGAAATGTGATGTATGTTCAAGTTTATTTAAGGTATATTTTAACATTTATAGTGTGAACAATAAGTAAATATTTAAATATTTTAGAGATAAACCATTATATTGTAGGTTATATGGGTCTTTATTTAAGGTTATATGACTAACACATTCATTGGAGATTTTTTTATTAAAAAAGTTAACATGTGCTTTAACATGTACATTATACATGTTCTAAGTTTAAATTACTTGTGAGGTTATTGAGTTCAATAAATTAAGAATAATCATACTTTAGAACAGATTCCCAAACATGTTTTTGAGTTTATTATCCAGTGAGATTAAATTTTCTAAGAACGTGCATTCCATATTGAGAACAAAATTGTGAAGCTTGGTTAAACATGCTCAATGTGTTTTCTATCTAAAATATAAAGTGAAATATAAGATCTGATAGTACATCGTCATAATAACTTTAATTAACTCAAATATTAAAGCTCTTAGTATTGTCTACCCGAACGAGGCTTATGAGTTTTATTTTTATATTTTATGTCTCAATTTACTATATTTGATACTTTATAATAATACTAGTCTAAGATAGAGCATCTTTGTATTTTGTCTCAGTTCTGCATTTCAAATCTTGTTGACAAGGAGAAGATATACACTCAAGGAATTAAGGAAAACCAAGCTTTGATACCATATTAGAATATATAAGGCTAACACTTTCCCATAGACACCTTAATAGAAGATGACATTTTATTCTTCTTGTGCAATCCAAATTAATATTATCCAACCGATATGGGATAAATTTAAACAAAAAGAAAAATCATAAGAAGAATGTTACAACTACATAATTATGATCATATCTAAAAAAAGGCAAAAAATAAACCAAAAAAAGGTGTTCTTACACAACAAGGATCTATAAGAAGAGTTGTGAGAGATATAAAACCTATATGGCCAATAATGGTAAATTAACTTAATGGTCTATGCAGAGATTAATTTAGTTTTAGTGTGTGAAAATACATGATAGATTGATACAACACTAACCACTTATGTTTATATTTTTTTATATAAGACACTTTAGAAAAATCCACTACTGGCAAAATATTTTTCTATCTAAGAAAAAACCATAGTTGGCAAAATGTTTATCTATATAGCATAATTGAGATCATGCCAAATTGGATACATTTATGTTTTTTTATCGTTATTAACTATTGCACACTTTTTCTTATTATTAGAAGAAATTTTATATACATATTCTTTTAGAGTTTTATTATTATTAGAAAATTCTACTTACAAGCGTTCATTTAGAAATAAAAAAATTCATTTTTATCAAAATCAAAATATTGGCACATGCGTTTGGATTGTAATGATGATTTATATAAATTAAATATTATTATTAATTACAATAAAGGTGATTTACCCAAGCATACCGAGTCAAGTTTTCAAACTACAATCTGTACAAGGAAAAACCAAAAGTATGACTCTTGTCATTTTTTGAACCAAACCTTATATTTATTACTTTATATTTTTTTTAAAGTTCGTATCTTTCAAACCGTAGCTCAAAAAAAAATCTAAAAGTACCAACGACTTTGTTTTTTAAGATGAACAACACTAGATCACTGAATGAGTTGTTTTTTCCAAACCCAACTAGGATGGTGTCGCATCTCGTATCATCAAATAACCCATATCTTGCATATCTCAATTTACATTTCTCTATTTCATCATGCACGGTCTCTTCACTTCATTATAAACGGTCTCTCCATTTTCATCATGTCATATCTCTCCATTACATATTTCCTTATTTCACATCTTTTCGTTCCATCATTCGTAGTCTCTCCATTTCATCATGTATTGTCTTGCATCTCTCCATTTCATCATGCATACTATTCACTCCATCATGTTTGGTCTCTCCTCAATATCATGTTTGGTCTGTCCACTTCATCATACCTAGTCTTTCCACTTAATCATGATTGGTTTATCCATTTTATCATGTCTCGTCTCTCCACTTCATTATGCTTTGGTTTCTCTATTTTATCATTTCGGGTCTTTCGCTCATGTTTGGTTTCTCGACTTCATCATGCATGATCTCCCCATTCCATCATGCATAGTCTCTCCACTTCATCATATATGATATATCATTTTCATTATGCTTGGTCTATCCACTTCATCATGCTTTGGTGTCTCCACTTTATCACACATGGTGTCTCCACTTCATCATGCCTGGTCCTGCATCATTCAATTTTATCATGTTTGGTCTTGCATCTCTCCCTTACATCATAATTTATCTCACATCTCTCCAGTTGATCATGAATGGTATCTCCACTTCATCATGCATGGCCTCTCTACTTCAGCATATCACATCTATCCATTTTATCATGCATGGTCTCTCTACTTCATCATATCTTATCTATCTATATTATCACGCATGGTCTCTCCACTTCATAATGTCTAGTCTATACACTTCATCACGTCTTATCTCGTATATCTCCATTTTATCATGCATGGTCTCTCCATTTTATCATGCATGATATCTATATTTTTATGAATTGTCTCTCTATTTCATCATGATTGGTCTCTTCACTTTATAATTTATGGTCTTACATCGCTCTATTTCATAATGTATGGTTTCGTATCCATCCATTACATCATGCATTATCTTGCATCCTTCAATTACATCATACGAGTCAATGGTAAAATAAAGTACGAGATGCGAGATCATGAAAACGTAATACGAGATCAGGGTTACTAGGTCTAGCAAAAAGAATATCATTCATGGATCTAGTTATGCTCGTCTTAGAAAAACAGAACTCATGGTCTTTTTATATTTTAACCTGAGTTACAGTTTGAAAGATACAGATTTGTTTATATATATATATATATATATATATACAAAGAGAGAATGATGTAGCTAGTAATGAAGCATGAGTATTTGAGATATTATGAAAAATGTTATGTATTATATGGCAGTTAAGTACCATATTTGAATACTATGTAGTTGTTTTTTATAGTTGGATATTCACTGGTAGTAAATTTAGGCTTAGGTACCTTTGCCTATAATACAATTACAATAAATAAATATAAATAAGTAATTTAAATTAAATTTAAAATTTAAAAGTAGCATATATTTGGGTTTATTATTAAGAAAATAATTGGTAAGCGAGTTTATTATAGTCTTATAGGTCAATTAATTATTATGACTTTCATACACGTATTGAATGTGTTAAAGGAAACAAACCAAACATATGAATTTTAATGTTTATAAAGGGAACAAAAATCAAAACTCATTTATAGAAACAACTACAATTTGTTTTTAACTTTTTCTAAAAAAATAATTATGTCACTTTGTTATTACAATGTTTATCATTATCTTTGATTCAACTATTTTTTTAACTTATTTTCTTGATTTTGTATCACAATATCATCAATACACGGTTTAACCTAATCTACATTAATTTTCAGTCATTAATTCTAATATTCGGACATTGGTTCCATTCTAACTATTCCTTATTCATTACTTTTATTGGGAAGTCGATCTTCTAAATGCAAGAACCGAGGTACGTCATCAATCTTTTGGACAAGAACAATTACCTTATTCTAAATTAAAAATAAATAAAAGAAAGTATAATATAAAACTAAGTATATAAGACAAATTCAACGTCGTTTAGATCATGAAGAAATCCTACATTTACGGGAAACAGACACTCTTTTATTAAACAAGGAAGTTACATAAAAACTCTCAAACACAAATGGCTTAATCACTCTTTTTTACAAAAATAATGTGATTCACAGAACTCTTTATTCAATGAATATTGATATCTATATGTTTAGTTTTATCATTGAACTTCAACTTCTTCATTAAATAAAAAACACTAGTGTTATCACAAAACAAACTACCAGACCAGTAAGTTCACTTAGCAATTCATTCACTCAATAACTTCTTTATGTCTTCCATAAAAGTCTTGCACTCGACTTATGTACATGATAACGCGACGATATTTTATATATAAGCTTTCCAACTAACCATTCCTCCAAGCACGATAAACAAATAACTCGAAGTAGACTTACCCGTGTTAAGGCACCCATCATAATCAGAGTCCACATACCATCGTAGCATTATAGCCCTATCCTTCTAATTATAACATAACCTACAACAACTGATCCCTTCAAGTATATCATAAGATACTTGAGGATAAAAAGCTTAAGAATTATAGATGGGCTCGTGTTGATGATATATGCATCCGTTGTCATGACTTCTCCTCAGAATCTTAAGCCCATTCCAGTTGTATGAAGCATACACCTAACCCGTTCCAGCAAGGTTTGGTTCATTCTCTCAGCAACCCCATTCTATTAAGGAGTCTCACTTACGGTTCGCAAACTAGAAATTACAAGCGTTGCATAATATCTAATGAACTCATTGTTTATATATTCAAGCCATTATCAGTATATAGCTTCTTCAACACTTTCCGCTTTGATTTTCTACCATATTATTATAGTTCACAAATGCAACAAACAATTTATACTTGGTTTTTAAAAGTATTACTAATACATTCCCGAATTAATCATCTAGCAACGACATAGAGTACCTTGCACCACCTATGGTAGGTTCGTATGTAGAATCACAATATTTTGAATGAAGATAACCAAGTATTTCATTGGTTGTCTGGTTGCTGGGAAGAAACTTCACCCTCTTAGCTTATGAATTGTGGTACCATCTGACATCCATGTTATATCATCTTACAAAGTCCCTTCTCACTTAAATGCCCCATCCAATAATTCCACAACCTGGTAAAATCCTTCACCACTAGACACACCCCCTACTACTATAAAACCCTCAATAACTAACGCATTGTTAGTCATATTGGCTTTCATATCAACATAAGATCCTTATAAGACCCTAAGTTTGTTAATTACCACCCATATAGGTAACCCTTCCTCATATAACATCCCAATGAAAACAAGGTTACGTATTGATAAGGTTGGATATTTTAGACACTGTATCTTATTCTTATCAGAAGGGTTTTTCGGACATAACCACTATTATAAAAAACCGAACAAGACAAATGTAATAGAGTGTGACTAAGCTAGGTGCTGGTCACCTCACATCTTGGGCTAATGGGTCCTTAAACTTGACCCGACTCCACAATCCGACCCGATAGGCCCATGGGTAATTAATTAAGTATAAATACCCCAACCACTTTCATTAATGAGGGTAATCAGAGTTTATTTCTAGCACACAGATTAATTATCTCACTAATCTCTACCTTAAACATTAAATTCCCCAAAACACTTTACATAATTACCCTTAGACAAAAACTAACCACACCAAAATGGCGACCACAATGGGAGTACGACGGTGCCTGAATATCACAATTCAAAACCAACAAACAAAGTAGTTCGGATGGATCCGAATAAGCAGAATGTTCCACCGTATGAGGTATAAGTTTTAAGGCATAACAATGAGTATACTATCGAGGAACACAACCAGTTGAGAGCTGAAATAGAGGTGCTGATAGCAATAAATCAAGCAGAGAAATGAGTTAAAGAAAAATTTGGTGCGTCAGTAGTTCACCACACTGAAAATCCTGGAGAAAATGAGCAGTCCTTGAAGACCCATCTTAGTTCCAAGAAGACACACCGATCTAAACCTATGCAGAGTTCTGCATCTGAGTTCTCTAGCAGTTCATCTAATGCGGCAGGGCTTGAAGAATAAATATCTTCAAGCAGTGATGAGAGAAGGTCAAAAAAGAAAATGAGACTGACTAAAAGACATTCAAGAAAAAGAGATAGGCATGGCAGGCTTAACAAGCACCATGACAAGGGTAAGGGGTCAGCCAACCATCATATTGATCAGTTGTCCCTAGTCGTAGCAAGAATTGGAGGAAATCGCCTTTGTCTACAAAGATACTCTCCATCGGGAGCGGTTTAAGAACTTCATGATGAATTTTGACGACTAAAACAAACTATTGTGTAGGGCCTTCTCCCAAACTTTCACGGGAAGTTCTCTCAAATGGTACAACAGTCTCCATCAGAGGTGCATAAGAAATTTTGATACATTTGGGTTGACTTCTGTTGGTAATTTGTTGGAAGCAGGGAACTCAAGGGTAATAGGGACACCATTATCCACTGTGTTCAAGAGTCAAATGAGTCTTTAAAGGAGTACATCAACCGATTCGTAAATATAAAGAATGGGTTAGTAGATTGTTTTGAACAAGTTGCAATTGCTTCCATGAGACAAGGTTTAAATCCAGGTAATTTAGCTGATTCAGTAACTCGGAAGAAGGCTATGACCTGTTGAATCAGGTGGGGAAGAAAATCAACATTGAGGAGACAAGAAAACTAGAGTACACCTCCGGGTTAGGTCCACTACTACAACAACAACTCATCCAGCTACCAATCAGTCCGGTTACAGGGCAAAAGAGACTAGACATGGGTCTAAAAGCAAAATCAGTCTAACCAGACTCAAAGCCAACAGATCAGAAACAAAAGGGGGCCATGGGCTCAACCTGAGTGGTTCGATGAATTGGGGGAGAGTGTGGCTACAATCTACGATAAAACTAAAAATGAAGTGCATTTTAGAAAGTCAGCAGCATTGCAATCCCCTATGGAAAACTGGAGCACCCGTTTGTGCCAATACCATAATGACATAGGCCATGATACTCATGATTGTATAGCCTTAAAGTAGGAAGTCTGGAACCTCATTGAAAAGGGTAAGTTGGGAGCTTATGTAAAAAATGAGGGGGAAGCAGACCGGATAATGCACATCCCCGAAATGGTCCTTCGAATAATCCTGAGACATCCACGCAGGAAGGGGCGATGGAAATTACTAAGAGATTTGTTATAGACTTTGAGTATCTTGATCTATAACCGAGTCGAAATCGGATAGGGGTGATAACAAACAAGACTAAACTGGTTTCTGGTCTGATTAACGTTTTTGAGTCATTGACTATTTTCGGAGGAGATACTGTGACTGCACCTTCTACTTCATCAAGGAAGAGGCATGTCCACAGTCTTTCCACCCAACTGGATAGAGGTATGTCCACCTACCTATATTAATCCCCATCTCCCTTTATAGTTTTTGATGAGGATAACCTGAGAGACATTGCAGGGCCTCATGAAGATGTTGTGGTAATAGGAGCATCAATAGGAGGAAACGATAGACGCCAAATTCTGATTGACACGGGAAGTTCGGCAAACATCCTGTTTTTAAGCTCCTACAAGCAGATGAGAAACCCTTCGTTTATACAACATTCAAATAGAACCATTGTAGACTTCACAGGAAGTTCTGCAAATGTTATTAGGGAGTTCGAAGAGGAAGTATTGTTGGGTAAATGACCCTTGAAGAAAATGGTAAGAGTGTTGTTTGTTGTGGTAGATTGCCCAACATCTTACAATGCTATATTTGGGAGGTCTTGGCTCTCTCCAGAATGCATGATGTGGCCTCTACTGATAGCGAAGCGGAAATTATACAAAACAGACAACGATAAAACCCTAACCCTAGGTTAGAGAAATAAGGAGACTCAGAAGAATAATTCTCAAAATTCAATTAATCAAAGTCTGACTGCAAAATAGGGTATATGATGCTTTATATAGCATGACCCAAAACCCTAATTCCAAATAAGGAAAATTACATAAATATTTTAAAATAAAATAACGCTAAAATATTAAAACTGGTTCTCGAAGGCTCTACAGGTCGAATTTGGGTATCAAACTTTGTGACATAGTCACATTTTTGAAATCTGATGGGCTCGTCGAAATCCTCGATTTGAGTACCTGTTTGACCCAATTTCGATACCTAGGAAAAAAACCAGTATGTTCGCAGTCTTCACTACATCATCCTTCCCCGGTTGGGAAGAATTCGACCTCGAATTCGGAACGCTGAAACATTGAAAGAACTGAAAAAACATTGGCGTGTTCACCGATCATAAGGGTGTAAGAGGTGAGAATCTGAATGCTGCAGCTCTTGTCAAGAAGTGGTTTCTCAGCTTTGTCCCTCTTTACCATGTCATCAGCAGTACCGTGGTCACCAGTATCAAGATATACTCCACCCACTTGTTCTATGTCCGCTTTTTCAACCCATTTACTAAGCACAACATCAACTTTGCACGTGCAAAAAGTTGTTTTCTTTCCAGTTCCAGACTGTGCTTGTTGTATCACATCAAAACCCTTGCAGAAAGGAACAATTCCTCTTTGTTGAATAGTAGATGGCTTCTCAAGCTCTTCAGAGTATATTTCTGCCAGCAGATTCAAAACACTGCAATCTTCTATTTTTAACTTGTAACACTTTCTTTTATTTCCCCAACCATCACACAAAAATCCTCCAGGTTCTATTACAAAACCTTATCTTTTATCCATTAAAACACTATTCTTTTCTTTTATCAATTTATTTATAATCTCAAACACAAAAATATCATCATCTATTTTTCCAATACGACAACATGTATCCACTGAAAACCGAATCAAATGTTTGATTTTAGGATAACATAAAATACATGGAAGATGCATCTCCACGATAAAATCTGCTAGTTTGCAGTGCTTCTTCAATAGAAGGTCTGAAGCGATGTAGTCTGGTGTATTGAAGCCTGAGGTAATATCTCGATCTACAAGTTTCTCCTCAATATCAATTAGATCTTCATCATCCCAATCACCATCATACTCATCGTAGACTGGTTTGTCAAATACCAACCCAGATATATCTTCAAAAATATGTGTATCATAGACTGGTTTATCAAACACGGAGTCAGACACGGTTTTACCATCACAACTAAGATCGGCAGCTGGTGCAATTTGAGCATGAAACTCCTTAACTGGCGGTGGTTTTGGAGACATTACTCTAGATGGCACTAATATAAACTTGATACCATCGTTCACAAAACTATATCAATTTGTTCTACTATCATAAGTAGAATTTCTCTTAAATCGCCATGGACTTCCTAAAACTAGATGATAAACGTCCATAGGAACTACGTCACACCATGTTGTATCTTTGTAATTACCACCAGAAAATGCAATTTGACACCGTTTAGAAACTGTTACCTCAGTGTACTCTATCAGTCCTGACAGTATGTACGGGTATGGAAGAGCTTCAGTCTTCAATGCCAGTTTCTGAACAGCCTCCTCTGAAATCAGATTCTCATAGATATCTGAATCAATTACAAATTTGCAAATTCTTCCTCCAATTGTGTAGGTAAACTGGAAGATGTCGTTCTCTATTCTAGCATTCAAATCAAGAGGTACCCGAAACATGATTCCTGTATCTGCGTAGCAGGAATTGTTGGGCTCTGATACCAATATGATAACGAAGCAGAAATAGAAGAAATAGACAACGATAAAACCCTAACCCTAGGTTAGAGAAATAAGGAGACTCATAATAATTCTCAAAATTCAATTAATCAAAGTCTGACGGCAAAATAGGGTATAGGATGCTTTATATAGCATGACCCAAAACCCTAATTCCAAATAAGGAAAATTACATAAATATTTTAAAATAAAATAAATAAATAAAATAATGCTAAACTATTAAAACTGGTTTTCGAAGGCTCTACAGGTCGAATCTGGGTATCAAACTTTAGGCTTAAATCGTTGTCTAGTCCCTCGACTATCACGTTTTTTATCATTTAGTCCCTCGACTAAAAAATCACTGGTGAGGGTCCCTCGACTATCCCATTTTCTTTCATTTAGTCCTTCGACTTTAAAATGACCGGTGAGGGTCCCTGGACTTTGAAAAATCTATAAATTTAGTCCGTGAATCTAAGAAAAAAACCCCAAATCAGGGACTAAATTTATAAAGTTTTGTAAAGTCCAGGGACCCTCACCGGTGATTTTAAAGTCGAAAGACTAAATGAAAGAAAATGGGATAGTCGAGGGACCCTCGCCGGTGATTTTTTAGTCGAAGGACTAAATGAAAGAAAATGTGACAGTCAAGGGACTATTTCCTGATTTAAACCTCAAACTTTGTGACTAAGTCACATTTTTGAAATCTGATGGGCTCGTCGAAATCTTCGATTTGAGTACCTGTTTGACCCAATTCCGATACCTAGGAAAAAAACCAGTCTGTTCGCAGTCTTTGCTACATCATCTACGATCCACCAATGTTTAAAGTATGCTGTCTAGGGACAAGTAGGTGTTGTCCGGAGCAGCCATAAGATAGCCAGGGAATGTTATGCAACAGGTCTTGCCCCTAAGACTTTAGAGGCCGTCAAGTTTAACAAGATTAGCAGTTATTAGAGCCTTTCGACTGATGAGAATGAATTGATGATCCCATGGAGGCTCCCAGTGTCATAATACTTATTGAGGAGGTTGAAACCCACTCCCTCGCTGAGGGCGGGAATGTTAAAATTGGTACAAAATTGTCACCAGATTTGAAACACTAGTTATTGTCCCTTTTTATGAATAATCAACATGTCTTCGCATGGTGTAACAGTGATGTCACTGGAGTGCCAGCTGATGTTATTTCTTAGAAGTTGTCTATCTGAAGTGATGTTGTACTAGTTGTACAAAGGAGAAGATCTTTCTCTAAGGAAAAAGCAGATGTGATTGTTCAGGAAGTTGATCGTTTAACCAAGATGGATCACATTAAAAAATCTCAGTACCCTTTGTGGACTGCCAACCCTATTATGGTCAAGAAAAAGAATGGCAAGTGGCGCATGTGCATTGATTTTACTGATCTTAATAGGGCATGCCCTAAAGATCTTTATCTTGTTCCCCGAATAGATCAGTTGGTGGATTCGACTTCTGGAATTAGGTTGTTATCATTCATGGATGCATTTTCAGGATCCAACCAGATACAAGTAGATCTGAAGGATCAAGACCACACTACTTTTATCACATACAGAGGTCTTCATTATTATAAGGTGATGCCGTTCGGGTTGAAAAATGATGGGGCTACTTACCAAATATTGTGAATAAAGCCTTTGCTAATCAGATTGGCAGAAACATAGTAGTTTACATATATGATATGATGGTTAAAATCTTGGAAGAAGATGCACATATATCTGACCTTCAAGAAACATTCTCTAACTTAGAGGCTGTAAATTTAAAATTAAACCCTGAAAAGTGTGTATTTGGGGTCCGATCTGGAAAGTTCTTAGGCTACATAATAAGTGAGAAAGGAATTCAGCCTGATCCGGATCAACTTAATGTCTTGTTAGCTATGAACCCTCCTCGAAATATCAAATAAGTTCAAAAACTGACAGGAGAGTTGGCTGCGTTGAACAAGTTTATTTCAAGATCGTCAGACAAGTGCGCTCTATTGTTCCAAGTATTGAGGAATTCCAAAGACTTCAATTAGTCTCCACAGTGTGATCAGGCTTTTATTGAAATCAAGAAACATTTGTCTTCACCTAAGACTCTCTTCAAACCTGTTCGGGGGGGGGGGGGAATTCTATGTATATCTAGCTATATCAGACTATGCTATAAGTGTTGTGCTAATAAGAGAAGTAGATAATTACCCTCGTCCAGTGTATTACACTAGTAAAAGTTTGTTGGATGCTGAAATAAGATATTTGAAGTTGGAAAAACTGGCATTGGCCGTAGTAACTGCAGCAAGAAATATGAGACCATACTTCCAAGCTCATTCCATTGTTGTTCGAATAACTTTTCCCTTAAAAAGTGTTCTTCAAAAAGCTGATGTGTCAAGCAGAATGATCAAGTGGTAAGTGGAGCTGGGTGATTATGATATTGATTTTGCACCCCGAACAGCGATTAAAGCCCAGTCAGTGGCTGATTTCTTAGTAGAATTTCATGTTGATAAATCCTCCGGACAAATGTCATAAAATTAGTCTAAGTAAGAATGGATAGTTCGAACTGATGGTGTATCAAGTACTATGGGTTGTGGGCTCGAATTTGTTTAACTTCTCCCTATGGTGATAATATGTACCAGGAAATATGTTTTAGCTTTAGAGCTTTTAACAATGAATCTGAATATGAAGCAGCAATAGCTGGTCTTAAGTTGACTCTCATATGTGGGGCAAGGAGAGTCCGGTTAATAAGTGATTCTCAATTGCTAATTCACCATGTTCAAGGACAATCTGAAGCAAAGAAAGAACAGTTGATCAAATACTTGCTCATCTTGAAAGAAGTTGCTGCAAACTTCAAGAATATCTGTTATGAACACATCCCTTGATCGAAGAATACTGTGGCAAACTCTTTGGCAGCTATAGCTTATTCTGAATCTTACCCATGTATTCTTGTGTAAGAATGTCCATCCGTACAGATCGGTCAAGATAAAAAGATCAAAGAAAGTATGAGTATAATTTTTATTCAACCTAAAGATTGGAGGTATGATCTTCTCCAATTTATCTCTGATGGGATATTGCTTCCAGATAAAGCCATGGCTAAAAAAATCAAGTATAAGGCTCGTGTTTTCTTGATTTTAAGGGAAGTTCTTTATAAGAAATATTTCAGCAGACCTCTCTTGCATTGCTTAGGATTTGAAAAATCGCAAGTTGTGTTATTTGAACTACATGATGGAGAAGGTTCTGCACAATGTGTCTATAGGGCCCTAACCAGAAGAATCTTATTAGCAGGGTACTACTGGCCAACCATAATGGCAGATGCTAAAGAGATGGTAAAAAGTGTAATCCTTGCCAAAGATATGGAAATGAAATTCATGTGCCAACATTTCCTATGTAAACTATATCCAAACCGATACCCTTTGACAAATTGGGGTAGGATCTAGTTGGGCCTCTTCCCATGGCATCCGGTGGATGTAGAACAATCATAGTTATTATTGACTATTTCTCTAAGTAGATAGAGGAAACTCCTTTAGCTGGAACCACCTCAAAGGCAATCATTAAATTTATTTTATCTAACATATGTTGCAAGTTTGAGGTTCCCCGAAATATTACCACAGATAATGGGCCGCAATTTGATAATAAAGACATTGAAATATTCTGAACCTCAAGAGGAATTTAACATTGTTTTTCTTCTCCCTTCCATCCTCAAGAAAATGGGCAAGTTGAAGTTGCAAATCGGACAATCTAGTCCGGACTGAAGAATAATCTAGAAGGAGCTGCATAAAAGTGGCAAAGTTATTTACAAGAAGTATTGTGGGCCAACCGAACTACATCTTGGGCTACCACACAAGAATCTCCTTTTTCTCTTGTGTATGTGATGAACGCAGTTACTCCCATAGAAGCTCCTTTTCCATCTCACAGAGTTCAAAACTATTCCGAACAGGCGAATGATATACCAGTCAGGAATCAGTTGGATGTAATTGAAGAAAGAAGAGTTAAATCGCATTTACGGACATCGGATTACCAAGGTTTGATGAGGAGCAGATTTTCCTCCAAAGTCAAAAGAAGATATCTTCAGTTGGGGGACAAAGTCTTAAGAGAAGTCTTTTTACACATCAAGAAAAAGAAGTTCGGTAAGCTGGCTCCAAACTGGGAAGGCCCTTATGTGGGCTGTGGGAAATTTAAACCACGAACATACAGACTCCAACACAAGGAATGAGAGCATTAAAACACTTATGGAACGTTGAACATCTCAGGTTATACTTTATTTAGACTATTTTGTAAATATTTAATTTTTAAATATAAATTTAAATATTAGAAGGCATACTCTTTCCTACAGTGGTGGCGCGGAGAGGTTTTAATGAGGTTCCCAACTTATTCAATAATATCTTATGCCTTCTTCAAAAGTATGGTACAATTATGTTTTTTATTTAGCCACAGTTTAAGGTGGCCGGATATTAAATGCTTATTAAACACCCCGTCTCTCAAATGTCTTTGAGTTGATCTGATGTATTAAACACTTGGTCACATTCATTAATAACATGTGATGAAGAATGTTTAATATCCTTATTTAGAACTTCTGAAATATTGAAGGCTATCTAAACATTGGCCATAAAGAGTTAAACAAAATTTAAACAAAGGAAAATATGATATTAAAATCTGATCGGACTTAAACCGATATATGATTCACCAGACGCCTTGACCATTCAAGGACTTTGAGTTTTACAGAACTTAGATTAAACGAATAATGCAACAAATTGGCTTGGCCATCCAAGGACTTTGGTTTTTCAAACAAAAAATACACAACAATACAGTACAACCTTAGGGCTTTTCCCTTCGGTACTTTCTTCACCACCTTTTTTTTGGACTTTTGAGTTCAGCACTTGAAATCTCACCAACTTATTCATCGTCTTAGGAATCTATCCCACTGGAATAGTTGTGCTTGTCACCATCAGCCATCGTATGGAAATGGAGGTCATCGTTGTCCACAAATTTCCACAAAGGACCAAGAGTCCTCTTAGGAAATGTCGTGGAACAGTAAGACCATATCGGATTTAATTCCATTATCTCTCCTCTCTAGGGAATCCCTTATTCTACTAGTATACTTTTTTATCCCTGCAACTATTTCTTGAGCTTGTTTGCGTACTAAGGAAGCATTATCTTTGGTCTTCTCTTGGATATTTTTCTTCAACTTGACTTTGTCATCGGATAAAGTCTAGATAGTCTTATCCTTACTTTTTAGTTGCTCCTTCAAAGTTGTGATCACTTTAGAGGAAGAAGTCTCTAGGTCAGAGTACTTGGTTTAAAGGTTTTTGCCGACCTCTTCTGACTTGAGCAGTTTGGAAGCTAAATCATCTTTCTCTTTCTTCAATAACTCTATGCTTTGTTGAGCGGTAGAAATATCGTTTGTCAAGCTTTGTTTCTCTGTATTCAGGGAGTTTATGATGGCAGTTTGATCCGTAACTTGTCTCTCCAGATAAACTATTGTACGAATGTAACCCAAGAGGGCATGACCCAAGGTATCTTTCTTGCTCGATATCGCATAAGTTTCACCATTGTGGGTCACAACGTTAGATGAGTTGGGAGAACGGTAAGGCGCCGCAAAATCATCATTTTCTAAATCATTGAAATGTGTGTTAATGTTCTGAAAAGCGTCAAGATTTACCTCTCCATCAGCAGTGGCCTGTTTAGAATAAAGATTGGGTGGAATTTCCTCTTGTAAGGTAGGCTTGGCAGGAGTTGGAGGAGGGACTTTAGAAGGACGTAGAATTACCTCTGATCCCAGAGTGACTTTCTTCTTCTTAGCAGCTTTTTCATCACTACTTGCTTTGCGTTTCTTATCTTTCTCCAAAACTTTTGGTGGGTTGTCCGACCCACCAGCCTCCTTAACAGTAACTTCTACTGCTTCCAACAGAGCAGCGTTGATGCCTCCTTGGTTCTCCGAATCGGTCCCTTCGGTGGTTGTTTGAAGTTGGTCTATTGTGGTTTTCTTTTTTCTTTTGTTCTTCATCTTGTTCAGATGACTAGGGGTTTTGGCCCTGGAAGGCAGGTAAAGCTTTGCATCTTTTGCCTCAGTTATCCTCAGGATAATATCTGCAGGAGGAGGGATGGTCAGTTCTTCCCAGGGGAGATCTTTTCTCACTGTGGTGTTCCACAAATGAGACCTCACAAAGTTCCCTGACGTGAAACAGTTGTGGAAAGCATTGTCCCATTTCTCCAAGGCCCAAGCGTTTAGCTTGGCGCATGTGTCTTGACCTGCCTCTACATAGTCTGAAAACTCTTGCGAAGAACTGAAAATAGATATATATCAGTTCCGAGTAACTACCTAATATTTGAAAGATTAAAGAAGACATGAATAAAACTTACCAATGCTCTTCCAGCGACTGGTCAGCTGACTTGGGTTATAGTCAACCTTGATCTTCTTCCCATTCTCCCAGGCCCTGCTGATGAACAAGAACTGCGTCCTCCACGGCTTTTCTGACTCCAAAAGATCATTTACTACCTTGTAGTCATTCCTCATATTGTAATGATAGAAGGGGGTATGATGATTTTTGAAAAAAAATAACCACAACAGCGTATTGTCTCATTGGCAATGGAATCTTGGATAGTCTGGAAGCCATGATGTCAGTCATCACGGTGTACCAGGAATTTGGGCTTAGCTGACTTGGACATAGCTTGGTCAGGTGGAAGTACCTGACTATTTCCGGATCCAAAGGAAACCGGAGTCCCCAGTTCAGCACCTATGTGTAGACAGCCAGCTCGTTGGGTTTACAGTCCATCGGAGTTTCTAGGGTGACTGGGATTCTCACCTTGACAGACTCAGGGATTCCCCACTTCGTACAACTACGACCTAATTCAGCGGTATGGGTGTATACATAGGCTATATTCTGAAGAGATAGCAGGTATTTCACACTTACCTTCTTGAAATTTGGCCCTACTTTCCTTTCTATGCACTCCAGAAGTGCGTCCGGATGACTCAGATCCATTTTGGTCTTGCTTTTTTTATCTACATATGTGTCCTCCATTTGTCCGGACGCCTCAAAGGGGTGTCATCTAAACTATCCTCCATATTTTCTTCCATTACAATGGAAGGCTGTTCGGATGGCTTGGCCTCTACCACGGGTTGCTGTTCGGATAATTTTATTTCTGGCAAAGGTTTTACTGTCTCTAAACTGGTGTTTTTCGAAGAGATAGAAGTCGATTTAGATTTATATTGATGAGTGATTTGGCGTGGGGTATGTTTCTCAGGGGATTTCTCAGTATTTGAACCCATTACAATGAAGGGTGAGGGTTTTCTAACGCTAGAAATGGCTTTCTCTTTAGGGAGAGGGTTTTGAGACTCTTGGACATAGGACCCTGATTGAAGAGGAGAAAGGTTTGGAACAAAGGGTAATTTTCTAACCTTAGGTGCTTTTGAGGACGATGAGACTTGGTCTGTATTCGCTTGAGATTGAGTGATTCATTCACCAGGAGAAACGGGAAGGCTAGCAGCAATTCGTACGTCTCGTACAACTTCTCTCGCTCTCTCTAACTCAGAAAAGTTTAACCAACCTCCTTTTACTAGAGCGTTTCTAGCTGTAAACATAAGTAACTCGAACATAAATTGGAAAATATATTGCACTTTCTCTCACTAGAAATGCTTGTAATTTGTGAAGACAATGAAACAATGAAGGAGATTTATATATAACAGTGAAAAGTGGGAGTTACCTAGGATAATGTAGAACGATCTAAGAAATGATTAAAGGCTATAAAGTATGGGAGTTAAAACCTAGGTAACTTTCTAGCCTAATAGGTACGAGAATCTAAGAGAAAAACGACTGAGAGGTCAAACAAGAGCCTGACACGTGTCCCATGTTAAAACAAATCTTGAAATTCTAAACGGTAAAATTAGTCCCACCAAATTTCGAACAGAATAACTCTTGAGATTCTTAACAAGAGAAGTTAAAGTCTGCGGTTCAGATACAGAAACATATCGGAAAAAAGTGATTTTGATTCTCAAAGGTTAGCTCTTCCAAAGCTTATTTGCAAGACGTAAAGGGGCTACTGATGAGGTCGGATATTTTAGACACTGTATATTATTCTTATCTGAACATAACCACTATTATAAAAAAAACGAACAAGACAAACGTAATGGAGTGCGACTAAGCTAGATGGGTCCTTAAACTTGACCCAACTCCACAATCCGACACGACACGCCCATGGGTCATTAATTAAGTATAAATACCGCAATCACTTTCATTAATGAGGGTAATTAGAATTTCCAGCTAGCACAGCTTAATTATCTCACTACTCTCTACTTTAAACATTAAATTCCCAAAACACTTTACAAAATTACCCTCAGACAGAAATTAACCACATCACCTACTGCTATGCAATTTATCCTTGCATACTCAATAAATTAATTTAGAACTCGTCTTAACCCCTTTGGACTTTGACCGATAGTTATCTCCCCAATCTATCTTCCATAACTGACCCCTCACACTTAGTTTATGTCCTTTAGATTCACCCTTCAGAATAGTCTTTCTCTGAAGATATTTAGAAGGTTCTCTTGACTTTGGTCATTGCAAGAGAGTCTTTGTCGTAAAGGATGATTGCTTGGTCTTTCTCCTCCACCTTCATACCAACAATATTCAAGCTGAGTATGATTTGGTTTTAATTATCTAGGTTCCTTTGGATTTCTGTCATACTATCCATAGACATCGTGTAAATATATTTTTTCATATACGATATGTTCACTAAGGACTTCCTCGTGTAAATCGCCTCCAGACGATTTCATATTCCCAACATCTTAGACTCTTCAGATACATTACATAATACCTCATTTACCAAGTTCAATATGAGGCACTATAAGATTTAGACAATACCACGACATCAACCTGTGTAGATTTATCATTAATAGGAACAACCAATCTCTTATGTACTAGGTAAGCCTTGACCGTAATTCTCCAAAGGTTAAAGTCATTCGATCCATCGAAGTTTTCTAGGTGAAGCTTCTATGGAACTTATCTTTGTGGCTTTCAGTTTCCATGCAAGATCTTCTCTCCAACCTTTAGCTCGACAATCAATCTACTTCACAATTTCTCCACACTTACCCCACCACTTGCTAGGAAAGTCGATCTTCCAAAGGCAAGAACCAAGGTACGTTATTGATCCTCTTAAGAAGAACATTTAACCTATTTGAGATTAATCACAAATAAAATGAAGTGTAATGTAAAACCAAACACATGGGACAGATTTAACGTGGTTCAGATTGTGAAAAAATCATACATCTACATGCAACATACACTCTTTTATTAAATAAGTAGATTACAGAAAGACTTTCAAACATAAAGGGCTCAATCATTCTTTGTTACAAAGATAACATGATTCACAGAACTTTTTATTCAATCATTATCTCTCATCTCACTTCTCGCTTAGAATACCTATAACTTTATGTCACTTCTTGCTCATATTACCTATAACTTTATCTCACTTAGAATATTTGTCACGCACGTCACTCTTATCACATCATAAATCCTAACATTGTGTATCTTCTTCTATTTATAGAGTTAGATAAAACCTTAATTCTTCAACAGATGCTCTAAACTAAATTTCATTAATCAACGACCATAATTATGTCTTTTATGTCTTAATCCTTTTAAATATGAAACATCATAAACATGAAAATCCAAATTACTATGAAACCTAATTAAGATAGGATACCCAATTAATATGAAATTTAATTAATAGGAAATGGAATCATATAGGAAGACATGAATAATAAGTCCAAATAAATAAGACATCTAGCAAGTAGAAAAGTAGAAGAAGCCCAATTCAATTTAAAACTTAAACCTTACACCATTTGAAGCATCCGGCGAGAAGGCACTCGAGAGTCTCGATAGCTTCAGTTTAGAGGCATCGACTTAGTACCTACACCATCAGTCATGTCTTCAGCTCAGTAGAAAACAACATGTATGTGGTCGACCAAACTCGCCTTTAAATTTCAGCAAGCGTAGTTATACCTAAGTCTTGGCCACATATCTATCTTGAGAGAATCCTACCGTTTCTAGCTATACATGTTTGATGACCGCTCCATTCTTATGTCCTTTAGCAATACATTTGTCGTAATTCATTTATTTATATTCCCAAACGCGACAAAAAGAACTAAATATTAACTTCCATTCTTGTTGGTAATTGCTAAGATGAACTTGAATCAATTACATTTTCGTTGAACTGGTGACTGTTCCCTATGTACGCGGTAGCATCTTAGATTTGGTATCCGATTAAAACAATAAAATGACATTATAGGTGTAGTTTGAAAAGGTAAACAAGTGTACAAAAAAAAATCAGTTACCGTACTTGATATAAAAGTGAAAAAGGGTCTCCATTGCTACAATATCTCGATTAAAAATTACTAAGATCTAACACTAACTACTCAGCACCACACGATCTTCTTCTAACTTATCAAACACTTCAATGCATGGAAATTTCTCAAGTGTCTTCGTCACCACACCCACCCTTGATCTTATTATTCTTATATGGAATGGTATAATCTTCTTACACAAATTACTGACCATCGTTTCATAATCTGACTCGTGATGGACAAGCCTCCAATATGTTTATATTTTTTAACCAAAACGTTTACTTGCAATTTTTGAAAGGTAACACAATAGGTAATATTGCTGAGATTTCACATTCAAGAAGGTTAGGTTAGATTATAGATGATGAGTATTAAGATAACAATAAAAACTTAATGATTTCACAATCAAACCTAATGAGTATTAAGCGACTCTCTCAAGATTGTTGAGCCAGCCTTCTATCATTGACCAGACAAGATCAACAGCTGAAAATTTCAAAGGAGAAGGGTTTTGAAATGTGAAAAGTAATAATAGAACCAATTAGAAAGAATCACTTGTTAATAAGATATATATCTTGATGAGACTCACATACTAGTTGAAGTTGTACGATCTAGATTATATATACTTTATAACTCAAAAATAGGTGCAAATGAAGTACAGAATGTTATATATCCAATAATTCACATATATAAATGTCATCATAGAATATATATAGTAGTATGAATTGTTACATTTTTTGGTCGATGTTACTCATTGGATCTTAACATGTTGCATCCCAAAAGAAGTTGTCGGAACCAACGATGTGTATAAGCTACACGCATTTGACTCCAAGAACTACATTAAACGTTCATGGTTATGTTTTTGTGACAACTGATCCGCCGAGTCTAACGTATAAATAGCACTAGAAAGTTGGACTTCAACTAAACTTATGATTTGTACTATGATTGATTCGGTTTCTTGCAAGTAAAAACATCGGACATAAGAATAAGAAGGCCATAAATAAATGGTTCATAAGTTCATTTTTAATCTAATCTTTTTCTCTTTTTTTCGATAAAGATGATCATGTTTGGACTGTACATGATGAAATAACATTGATTGATCTAGGGTAAGCTTTTACGTAAAAGCGTAAAAAGACATAACTTAGTTAATCTACCACGCCTGCCTTATTTTGATCCACAATACTAACTTGAACATATATGACTTGTTTCCTGAAATAAATGAGGTGTGCTAAACATCTCTTTCTAAGAAGCTGTTTAAATCCTATTTGAAGCCAAGAGCATGAATCAATGAAAAAGTAATTAGATAGCTGTCTGTTGTAAGAACAAGCTTGTTAATCACTTCTTATGATTTCTAATAAAAATACTGCGGTTCTTTGGACTCACGTATGACTTTTTGCGTCTAAATATGACTCATATCGTTAAAATATATGCGTATCTCTATCACGCAGATATTTTGTTTAATATGGTGACCAAATATATCTAGTCGTACAAGAAACATCGCGGCGCCCTCGTTCAAATAATCCTGCTAGTATTCAACTATAAACAAATTTTGCATGTCATATCGAGTAAACAAACATTTTAGATCGTTTTAGAGTTGACAAATTCGTTTGAAGAATCTCTCTAGAAGCAACTTCGAAACTTTAATGACAGATTTTCGTTTCATACTTGGATTAATCAAACTTACAAGAAAGAAATAGAAAAAGATGAAGTAGAGCAGGAGATATTGATTTTGTTTGTGAAGGCGGGTCAATACAAAAGAGTAGTTATATGTCCAAATTTATGAGATTAGTTATATATCCAAATTAGAGCAAGCATGTACTACTCTAGTTCATATGTATATTCCTCTTTGTTTATACAGATTAGGGCAAGCATAAGCTACTCAAGTTCGTTTCATCAAATTCTTGTTTAATTTAACAAGCTAAAACATTATAAGTTAACAGATGTGATTAATTTTCTTGAGATTGGTTAAGTAAGAAAACAACCTGATCTATGTTTACTTTGTTTGCATGTCAAAATAATCTTAAAAGAAGGTGAAAATCTATTGCTTAATTTGCTAAGGCGAGATTGTTGAAATTTGGCTGTTGGATGTAAATCATCTGTTAATATTAGTCCGTCTATTAAAATGATTTTGAACTTTCAATGGGATTATATTAGTATTATGGCCCAGCAACTTAAAATATATGGTTAAGAGTCTCTAATAAAATAATTGGATTATAATTTCCTCAATAGGCCACGACGCAAATCTAATTATTATCAAAATATTTCGATCCTATGATAGGGTTAGCACATCTGAAAAAGAATCAGCCGAGTTCATTGTAAAGAATATGTGACCGGTGAAATTTCAAGGCAACATTGAGTTGCTTGAAACTTCAAGCTGATCTTTCATGGTTGCTGGATTTTAGGTGTGTACAAGAGATACAAAAGAGAGAAGGTGTTTTAGGGTTTCTTCAGACAACCCTCATCTGTGTCGAACTGGTTTCAAGGGTATTAATGGTTTGGGCCTCCAATCGGGTCGGTCTAGCTATTCACACAGGCCCATGTCGAGTCCAGCAAAGCCTATGAACTACATCACACGTTATGATGTTGTTGTGGACTAGTTACTCGTATTAAACTACCTATTGAATAAATTAGAGGGTGTAACAATCTTTGTAACAAACTACACTAGCTGGCAAAACGGCCTAACCAATTAGATTCCTACTGCTACTATAAAAACTTTACTATTTGTTACAATTCAATTAAGAGAATCAGTTATACAATTTTAAATCATTTTCTTCTCTCTTCTTCAATCTTCAACTTGGTATCAGAGCATCCAAGGCCTTCAATGGCGAATCCTGATTCACCTACGCTAAGCAATGAGTCGCTAGGCTCAGTTCTTCCTGGCTGCTTCTCCACTGCAACCAAGAATGTTCACCTGCAAACAATCAACAACAACAACAATCAAATCAGACTTGACAGAAATAATTGTCTACTATGAAGAACAATGGTTCTACCTATTGTCAAAGGGAACAAACTAGGAGGTTTCATCACAGGGGACAAGCCTTGTCCTCCTAAGTTTACTAATGATTCTGAAGGAAACATGGTTGAAAATACTGACTATGAAGACTGGATCGCTAAGGATCAGCTTCTACTTGGATGGCTGTATTCTACTATGACTTCTGAGATGGCTACTCAACTTATGCAAGAAGGTACTTTTAAGGAGTTATGGGATGCTGCTAGCAAGCTTTCTGGCTCACAAACAAGAGCCAGAATCACTTACTACAAGTCAGAGTTTCAGAGGACACGTAAAGGTACCTCTAGCATGAATGATTATCTAAGTAAAATGAAGAGTATAGCTGATAATCTTGTGTTGGTTGGTTGTGGTGTGTCTGTTGATGATCTTGTGACTCAAGTCCTTTCTGGTTTGGACTCTTAGTACACTCCTATTGTTGTTAGTCTAGCAGATAAGGAGTCAGTTGGTTGGCTAGATCTACAAACTAGTCTACTCACATTTGAGAGCAGACTAGATCAGCTTTTGAGTCTACAAAACAATGTTTCTAATCTAAATTTAGCTTCTGCTAACTTCACTCAAAAGACAGAATATAAATCACAAGGCAACAGCAACAGCCAGAGAGGTTCTTATGGACAATACAAGGGTGCTTACAGAAACAATAGAGGAATGAGTAATTACTCTAACAATGGAAGAGGAAGGAACAATTTCTTTAGAGGGAGAGGAATACATTTCTCCCAAAATAAACCTACTTGCCAGATATGCAGTAGGTATGGACATTCAGCTCCATTTTGTTACTATAGAGATGATCCATCTGTTATGGGATCTACCTCATCAGAACAACCTAAAGGAGATGGAGACCATGCTGCCTATCTAACAACTCAAGACTCAACTGGAGATTTTGCTTGGTATGCTGACTCTGGTGCTAGTCACCATGTAACTGGAAATTCAGTTGTGTTGAGTCAGAAGACTGAGTATGCAGGTAACAAAGGTATCATGGTTGGTAGTGGTCACAGGTTCACAATACAACATATTGGGAACTCTAGTTTGCAATCCTTCACTAAAACACCTATTTCCCTAAAAAATGTTCTACATGTACCTAAAATAAACAAGAATTTGTTGTCTGTCTCATAACTTACTAATCATAACAGGTTATTTGTTGAATTTCATGATGGTTTTTGTCTTGTGAAGGACAAGGTGTCAGGGACAGTGCTTCTCAAAGGGACTACTGAGAATGGGTTGTACAAAATGGAGAGTTTTCCTAAGTCACAAGCACTGGAGGCTCATTCTATCTTTACAAAGCCTAGTTCTCAAGTCACTGATGTATTTTCTTCTACTGCTTTGTCTGCTGGTCTTTCTAATTCCCTAAAAAATGGATGGCATAGGAAGCTTGGCCATCCATCACAGCACGTTCTAAACACTATTCTTAAGATTTGTAATCTTTCTTCTGTTTTAAGAGATGAGTGTAGTTTTTGTGAAGCTTGTCAGCTTGGTAAATCTCATGTTCTACCTTATCATGTGTCTCACTCTTATGCTAACAGTGTGTTAGACCTCATACATATAGATGTATGGGGTCCTTCTCCTATTCTTTCCACTCAGAGTCACAAATATTATGTTATTTTCCTAGACGACCACACTAGATTTACTTGGTTCTATCCTATCAAGCATAAAAGTCAGGTTGTTGGTGTGTTCAAAGTGTTCAAATATCTAGTTGAGAAACAATTTGACAAATCTATAAAGGTTGTTCAGTGTGATGGTGGAGGGAAATACTTACCCTTGTCCACTATGGCTCAAGAACAGGGCTTTATTCTGAGAAAATCTTGTCCTTATACGTCACCTCAGAATGGCAGAGCTGAGCGTAAACATCGACATCTTGTAGAGACATGACTGACTCTCTTAGCACAAGCCAGTCTGCCCTACAAGTTTTGGGTACAAGCATTTGAAACTGCTTTCTATCTTATAAACAGACTTCATACACCAATTTTGTCTAACAAATCACCATATGAATTGTTGTTTCACAAAGTTCCAAACTACCTAGTTCTGAAAACTTTTGGATGTGCCTGTTTCCCTTGTCTCAGGTCATATCAGACCCATAAATTTCAGTTTCATACTACAAAGTGTGTCTTTTTGGGGTTTATTCAGTCTCACAACAGTTACATTTATCTCAGTTCTATGGGCAAAATCTATATATCTCGAAATGTGGTTTTCAATGAGGCAGATTTCCCTTTTAAAAAGGATTTCTTACACAGTTCACAATCCGAGTCTCTTAACAGTTTCCCCCTAGAGTTGTGGTTTCCTAGTTTACCTACAGGGCTTGTGACTAATGACAACTCCTCTACATCTACTACCCCTCTTGGTGTCTCTCATGAAGTCAGTTCTCTACAACAGTCTCCCTCACAAGGTAATGATCTAAATTCATCTAATCCTGGTATTGACACTTGTGCTGTTCCTGTCACTCACACTAATCCTATCTCACCACATACTCAGAAAAAATATTCTCCCTATACTTGGTATGAATTAAAGTTGGATTGATAGAATCAAGAACATAAATCTTCACAGAGAGAGTTTTTAGTGGTGAAAATAGTACTGTGCTTCTGATTATTTCATGAGTGTAACCGTCTTCCCCAGCCTCTATAAATAGGCCAGGTGAATCAGTTGCAAGAGCGGTTACATAAGTGAATATTTACAACTTAGTCCCTATATCTCCTATAAAAACTTAATCTTACCTTATATTTGTAGAACTTATCAATTTAGTCCTTACTAATTACATTTAGGTCCTCGTAAAATATCTTTCCTTATCAATACTAACACCTTTAGTCCTAGTTTATCTACTCACAAACATGCCTCAAACACTGCACTAAACCTTGACTATTCTTCTAATCCTAAAATCTCTATCTGTCTGCCATTTTCTTCACTTGATCCTTCTCTCAAACAACTGTCTGTTTCCCACACTCATCATATGCAAACTAGATCTCAAGATACGACTCGTATACCTAAAGTCCCTTATGTATGCTCCTTAACTACTACTGACCTATCTACCATGGAACATACTACTTATTCTAAGGCTGTTCTTAGTCCATACTGGGTCACTGCTATGGAGGCTGAATATCAGGCTCTTATATCTAATAATACTTGGTCTTTGGTTCCGTGGAATCCTAATCTGAATGTTGTAGGTTGTAAATGGGTTTACAAAGTGAAACATCACATGGATGGTTCTGTTCAGAGGTACAAGGCCAGACTTGTTGCCAAGGGGTTTCATCAAACCCTGGCATTGATTTCTCAGAAACATTCAGTCCTGTGATCAAACCATCTACAGTCAGACTTGTTCTTACTTTGGCAGTGTCTAAAGAATGGGAGGTCAGACAGCTAGACATTAACAATGCATTCCCAAATGGTTTTCTTACTGAGGATGTATATATGGCTCAACCAGAGGGGTTTCAGGATCCTGCACAGCCTACACATGTGTGCAAGCTCTACAAGGCCCTGTATGGTCTCAAACAGGCTCCAAGAGCCTGATATTCTAGGTTGAAAGATACATTACTACAGTGGGGCTTCAAAAATTCTCGGGCTGACTGTTCTCTGTTCTATTTCATCTCTAAAGCTACTGTGATTCTAATTTTGGTCTACGTTGATGACATTCTTGTCACAGGCACACAAACAGAGTGTTTGCAGGGTTTTGTTCACAATCTTAATGCTATGTTCTCACTTAAAGACATGGGGCCACTCCATCTATTCCTTGGAATAGAGGTTCATCGTGACCCCACATGTATTTATCTAACTCAGCATCAGTATATTAAAAACTTAGTGATTTCGCAGGGGCTCTCTCAGGCTAAGCCATGTCCAACTCCCATTGTTGCTGGTGTCTACCTTTCAAGCACCTCAGGGACTCCTCTTGCTAATCCTACACCATACAGAAGTTTATTAGGTACTTTACAGTATTTAACACACACCCGACCTGATATTGCATTTGCTGTCAATAAGTTATGCTAATATCAGCAGGCACATACTACTCTACATCTACAAAGTCTAAAGAGGGTGCTTCGTTACTTATCTGGATCTAGCTGGGTTGGTCTTCATATCAAACCCAGTTGTAATCTTCAACTCCAGGGTTTCTCTGATGCCGATTGGGCGTCTTCCCCAGATGATAGAAGAAGTGTTAGTGCGTATTGTGTTTACCTTGGAGACTCTCTGGTTTCGTGGTCCTCCAAGAAGCAAAATGTAGTTGCTCGATCCTCGACTTAATCTGAATATAGGGCTTTGGCGAATTTGTCGGCAGAACTGATTTAGTTGCGTTCTATCCTCACTGAAATCGAATTCCCAGTCACGCCTCCCTCAGTCATCTGGTGTGACAACTTAGGGGCGAGTTCTCTTTCCTGTAACCCCGTCTTCCATGCGAGGACGAAGCATATCGAACTCGATATCCACTTCATCCGTGACCAAGTTCTGCAGGGCTCTCTTCAAGTTCGATTCGTCCCCTCTCACGAATAACTCGCTGACTGTCTCACAAAGCCCCTCACTCACCACCGCTTTTCCTTCCTCCGGGACAAACTTGGGATCATTGAGTCGCCCCTTCGTTTGCGGGGGGATGTAAAGAATATGTGACCGGTGAAGTTTCAAGGCAACATTGAGTTGCTTGAAACTTCAACCTGATCTTTCATGGCTACTGGATTTTATGTGTGTACAAGAGATAGAAAGGAGAGAATGTGTTTTAGGGTTTCTTCAGACAACCCTCATCTGTGTCGAATTGGTTTCAAGGGTATTAATGGTTTGGGCCTCCAATCGGGTCGGTCTAGCTATTCACACAGGCCCATGTCGAGTCCAGCAAAGCCTATGGACTACATCACACGTTCTGATGTTGTTGTGGACTAGTTACTCTTATTAAACTACCTATTGAATAAATTATAGGGTGTAACAATCTTTGTAACAAACTACACTAGCTGGCAAAACTACCTAACCAATTAGATTCCTACTGCTACTATAAAAACTGTACTATTTGTTACAATTCAATTAAGAGAATCAGTTATACAATTTTAAATCCTTTTCTTCTCTCTTCTTCAATCTTCAAATTTCATGCCACACATATAGACTCCAAAACTTATACAAACTATATAAAAACTCATAAGATTTTTTAATATAGTAGGTGTTTTGAGTTTTAATGTTTAAGCGAATTTTTTGTGGTAACATATTTTTGTTCAGTGTAATCTATTATTAAATTCAGTAAAATAGGTTCACGTAGTAAGGAAATCTTGAATTGTACTAAAATCTTGAATTGGTACGTTTCATTATCTCATGTGCGCATTCAGAATATTCATTTGATATATGTACAATTAATTAAAGTAATTCATATAATGGATATTCGACGACGGAATAATAATAATAATAATAATAATAATAATAATAATAATAATAATAATAATTAGTGTAGTGGAAGTATATAAAGTGTATATACCCTTAAAACTTATACAATTTAGTATTGAATCCTCAAAATTCATTAAGAGTTATGATCCTCCGTAAGGCTAGTACATCGTACAAGAAGTAGAGGTCAAGTGAGTAATGATTAAAGAGATAAAAGCAAAACCTAAAACAAAAGCTTAATTCACGGATTGTTTAATAATTTAGTGAAATATTTTACTAAGTAAATAAAAGTTCACTTAAACCCTTAGTTATGTTATGCGAACAACACTTCACAAAAAATTAGGATTACCAATTTTTCTCATCTCTTTCTCTCTTTTCCTATTTGCAGGTTTTCTCAATCGTTCAATGCGTCAAGTAGCACTAGCACTCCCATTCTATCTTGTAGAAATGGGATTCATTGCGCCTAACCAACCTGCAGAAAGAGCATAATCTATCTCTCATAAATTGAGATCCAGACTTCTGTTGTAGTTCATCAATCGTAGGAGACAAGGTGCAAACCTGTAAGTTTATTACTTTTTTCTTAATGTATATCTGAATCTCAAGAATCAATTCTAGGGACACTGGATTTTATAGCCCAATGTATAATTTTATGCGACAATTGGTATGATAGTCAGTCTGATTTTTATGAGATATGAGATGCATGATTAGACCTATGATCGAGTCTTCCAAATCTTTAACCTCATGATTAATTTCAGTTTGGGAGAAAAGCCCCAAAATTTTATATGTTTTGATTTTTAAGACCTAAGTATAATTAGGTGTTTGAAAATTTATAATTGTATGCTTGGGATTTGATTATGCGATTGAAGGCACATAATTGAACATATGTATATGTATGTTTGAAAGTGCAGGTTCAAAATCGTAAGGTTGGCCACAATCAGAGGTATGTTTCAGGTACATAAGTTTAGTTAGCATTCATCTCATTTCATACATCTGAGGCTTGAAGAGATAGTTTACATATTTGAACTGCTTCAAATGCTCAAAAAGTATTGAGATACATCGTGTTAAAGTTTGTTATGTTACAAATAAATGATTCAATAACGTTTTTATAATTATAATACGAGCACTTCATATGACCATTCTCTAGACTGATTGGCAACCTAGTATCCCACATGGGTGGGAAATATAATGCGAGTCATAAAACAAAACAATTTTGGGGGCTCACAACTTAAAGAACAGTTGTTGTATGTGTAGGTCGTCACCCATAAAAGACTACGTCACATATTTTGTTAGCACATATTGTATGATGTAGTTGTTGATTTTACATGTATCATACTCATGCATAATATGTTTTCTTGTGGCAAAAGGTTGGTTCAGTTACCATGAATCAGCCAGGTATGGCCCCCACGGAAGGTTTGGCTGATTTCATATATGCCATAGAATCAATATTGTCTAACCTTAAAGTATTGACTCTACTGTCGACTAAAGATTATGATGAGTGCATTACATATGAATGCCCAATCATAATTTATAACCTGATAAAATCAAGTATATGTATTTAGATAAGTTTGGTACATGTTTCACTAATTCATATTTTTTATTAATTGATTTCTCAGTTAATGAATCTCAACTAAAAAACTCACTTCGGGTTCTAATTCATGTTGGGTGCAAGTTATATAGTGGAAAAAGAAACTTTTATTCATGTTGGGACTTACTGACATTGATAATTAGTTTAGAGAGGTCCAACCACTTGCTCCTACAAAAAAAATCACTCTTGAGGAAAGGATGTGCTCGGAGCGGTGGGAACACTTTAATCGCCTTAGTCGATATGTCTTATAGAGTGGGGTCAACATGAAATTGGCTAAATACATAGATTTCCCATTTAGAGAATATTTTTGTTAACTCCCCTCAAATTAAAATTAAAAACTTAATTGTGAATATCTCTACTATAAAATAAAAGGGAAATGGTAAGATCTGATGGCTAAGATCCATGGAAAACTCAAGGTATTAAACGTTGAGTAGCATGGGACTGTTATAATGGCTTATATTTTTCTATATCTCCCTTCAAAGTTTAAAGTCCTTGATACTATATATGATTTCCTAGAGAATAAGTGGGACATGACCACTCTTATTGCAAATCTGGTCAATGTGGAAGAAAAATATTAGTGTAAGCAAACAAAGAGGCCAATATGGTTAGTGTCGGCAGAATCTCCCCTCGAAACAATAGAAAGAATTCATATATTGAAGATTTACATGCTACACCTTCAGGATCTAGAAAAGAGAAGGGAAAAGAAAGATAATGACATGTTTTTACTGTAAAGGTACGAATCATTGGAGGAGAGACTACCCTAAGTCAAGGAATGGTTGGTGAGTAAGGGAAATCTCTGTTATGTAGTAAACTACAGAAGTTAATTTAATTTCATTGTTAAATGACACGTGGTTGTTTGATACAACGACTCATGTATGTGTTTCTTTGTAGGGCTCAAGCCAAAGCAAGCCTCTTAGTGAATGATATATCCAAATCTTCAATGTAGAGGATGTGGCTTGCTTGTTGAAGCTAATTATCAATTTAAATTATGTTTAAATTTGGGACATAAATTACATTTAAGACGTTTTGTATGTTCCATTTTTAATGAGGAATTTACTTTTCTTTTGTTATTGGACAAATTTTGTTATACTTGTCATTTGGAAATGAAAAACTATAGCTCTTTTATGAAAAGTTATTAATTATCTCACGTGTTCTTGATTTTAATGATAATATATATATGTTAATTATTATCTTTAATTATCCTATTTCAATGAATGTAACACATACAGTAGCTTCTAAAAATCCAGCTTCTCTATGACATAAACGTGTATGTCACATCTCTAAAACGATAATAGACAAGCTTGTTATTAAGGAATTTTTAGGTTTTCACGATTACACTAATTTAGACAAATGTGTTGGGTGTATCAAAGGGACACATACCAAACAGAGCAGGTTTGAAGTCTATCATACTAAAGACATTTTGGAGTTAATCCATACATATATTTAGGGCATATTCCCTACAAGATCTTGTAATAACCAAATTTACTTCATTTCTTTTATAGACAACTTTTCACAATACAACTACATATACGTGTTTCACGAGAAATCGAAAGTCATAGAAAAATTAAGGTCATTTAAAGCCGAAGTTGAATTATAACGATACTAATAGATTAATCATACCAGATCTGACTATAGTGGTAGATACCATGGAATATATAATGGTTCAGGAGAACAATGTAATGGCACATATACCTCTCTACATCCATGATTTAGAATTCTTCATCAATAGACCATGTCGAGCTCGTTCACTATGAATGGTGTATTTAAATGAAAAAAGTGCATATTAATGGATATAGTTGTGAGCATGATTGCTCGTACATCTCTTGTGCATTCATTGTAGAGAGAAGATCTTCAGTGTGCATCATATATCCTTAGTAGGATAGATACTTCTGCGACAACTAGAAAATTACATGAACTATCGGAGGGCGTAACCTTAGCTTTAATCATTTTCATGTGTGAAGATATTCATGAGAAGCGAAGCTTTATAGGCCTATAGAACAAAATCTAGAGTTTAAAATAGTTAGTTATAATTTCATAGGGTACCGAGACTACTATAAGGGTTAAAAAATGTACTCTCCTATTAAGGGTTCAATTTTTAAGATGGGAGCTATACTATTTTTTGAGGATGCAGATTTTGATGGGAAGCATAACACTATCTTTGAAGAATAATTGGCACCAACACATTCAGTCTATGATATTGAAGTTTCAACTACAGCTAGTATACCAGTCATCAATAGTAGGCTATGGAGTTCAGTTTTAGTTCCTCAAACTAATATTGTGTATTTACTACATGTAGAAAATTTTCATATTAGTTATGATGACCAAGTTCAGCAACCTCAAGAAATAGAACAACATAATGACCCATCATTGCGTAAGTCGAATTGAGAGAGGACAAAATTATATATCTTTGAACTATATGACATTTTTTAATGAACATGAAGATCATTCAAGTATTATGGAAGAGGAGTCAGTCACCTTTTAGGATGTTATGAAAAGTTCAAACTCGAAACTTTAAATTTAAGCAATGAATGAATAGTACAAATCGATACATGAAATTTCGTTTGGGATCTTATCATTATACATAAATGGATGAAAGAACTATGATACAAATGGGTGTTTAAATCAAACGTGATACTTAATAAAATAGAATAATATAAATCTTGTCTTGTATTAAAAAGGTATAATCAAACTGAAGGGGTTGTTATTCAGATAACGTTTCTCATGTTTTATCAAAAAAACTCATTATGAACAATCGTGGATCTTGTTGCTCATTTCGAGTTAGAGCTCTACCAAATTGATGTTAAGATAACATTTCACAATAAAGACATTGGAGAAACAATTTACATAACGTATCCTATTTTTTTTTTTAATTAGAGATCCAAATTCAATGGTGTGTAAACTAAAAAATCAATCTATGGACTCAAGCAGGTATCTCATCAATGGTACCACAAGTTCCTATACATTGTTACCTCATTCGGTTTTAAGGTAAAACTTGTTTAATATTATGTATGCCACAAGATCGGTGGGAGTAAATTGATATATTTAGTGTTTTATATCGATGACATACTCTTAGCCACTGTAGGTTTATTGCACACTTCCAAGGAATTTATGTCAAATAAATTTCATATAAAGAACCCTGGTAAAGCTTCCTCTGTGTTAAAGATTTGTATTATAAGGAAATTCCCTAAGAGCATCGTGGGTCTCTCACAAGAGACATACATTGAAAGCATATTGTGTCGATATGTTTGGATAAGAGAAAACCTATGGATACCTCTATAGTGAAAAAATAAAGATTATCACTGCATCAGTTCCCCAACAAAGGTTATGATCTCCTGCAACGGCCAGTATATCGGATTATAGTGGATTAGGAAACCTTGAGGTTAAAAAAGAAAAAATAGAATATGTAAATTCAAAATCTAAAGCAAGAGTTTCATTCAGGAACTGTTTAATAATTTAATGAAATATTTTACTAAGTATACAAGGTTCCACTTAAACCTTTATTCATTTACGAGAATACAAAACTTTAGGCAAAATTAGGATTTATGTTTTTTCTCTATTCTCCTTCTTTTTTCCCATAATTGTAGGTTTTATCAATCATTCAATCCATCAAGTAGCACTCGCTTCCTATCATCATAAGTGGTATTTATTGCAGTTAGTTGACCCATAGGAAGAGCATAATCTATCTCTCATAAATTGAGATCAAGACTTCATTTGTAGTTCTTCAATTGTACGAGACAACATACAAACATGTAAGTGTATTGCTTTTTTTCTTATGTATCCCTTAATCTAAATAATCAGTTGTTGGGACAGTGAAGTTTATAGCACCATCTTATAACTTTATACAACACTTGTTACCTATATTTGAAGTTTAAAGTCATAAATATTTTGGATTCGAATTAACTTTATGTTAGTATTTTCTTTTACCAAATCTAAATAACCCGATGAGAATCTAATATGTGACACAAATTAGCAACCCTACTCCATACGATATAATTATCAATTTAGTTTTTGGGCTTAGAAGGATCAATTAACCTTTTAAATGAATTATATATATATATAACAGAAAACTGAAAATTTTATATTTTCTTTCATTTTGTAAAATTAAGTTTACAAAAAAGCAAGTATCAAGACATTTTAATGATGAAGATAATCTATTGAGATCTTTAAAGTCTCAATTTTTAAATTAGTTTGCATAAATTAAGACTTAATTTTAGCTTATAGACTATGCATTACTTCGTGTGGCACATGATTTGTTTTTTAAATGCATGATTTAAGATGCTTTTAGATTTATAAAAAAATCACTTATATAGTTAAATTATGTATTATTTTGATATTTGGATTATGGTTTTGTGCATGTCTGTAAACTTGGGATATATTTTTTTAAAACGTTTTGTTTTTGAAACCGTAAAATTATTTGAGAAAAAATATGTATCTCATAGTTCATCGTAGTGATTCAGGCCTTATGTTACGGAAATGCTCTGAAAATACCTCAATGATGCTTATTATGATACTGTTTTAATTTGAACAATAAGTTTTAGCAATGGGACCAGCAATAAACCACATGATCCATTATACTAATTTATAGTAAGTATATAAAATTTATATGTCGGAGGCGTATAATACTACATACTTTATAATATATAAAATTATCATGTTATTTGTGTATAATTGGTGTGACTACAATAGAGATTTTAAAAAGAAAATAGTATTTCATGTTTAAAGTTTTAGTATTCTTTTCTTAAATTGTTTCAAAATTTCATATTATTTTAAGATGAATGAACATCATAAATATACTAATAATGTTAAAATATCACAAAAGTAATCTATATGAGTGATCATTAAAGATGTTTTAAAGTATACATAATGTGACATGCTTGAGCATTAATTATTACAAAAGAATATTGTGCTTGTATTTGACATAGGTGAACATCAATGTATGATAAAATCATAAAATTGAAAGATAAATTATATGTCAAATGGTTATATAAAATTAATATTTCAACATATATTTCTTGATTTGGGTTCATAAGTTAGAAAGTTATCACAAAAAATATAGTTTTACCTTACGATGAAAACAAACTAATTGAAATCTGTTAAAATGATATTGTTAGAAATCGAGATTAGTGTGTTACGAGAAAAATATTGCTTAAGGATTTCGATGAACCATTTATATATAAAATGAACGACTCCACAATGATAAAATTAAGTTTATGATATGAACTATATGGACATAAGAGTAAAGTTTATTTATTATTAGACATGTATCAAATGCTTCTAAACACAACCTTTATTATGATCCAAAATATAAAAAACAGTCATCAATATTTCATATAAGAACACTCATATGAAAAGTAGATAATTAAAAAGATATTATTTTGATCATACATTAAAAATACATTCATGATATATATCGAGGTTATGTATCTAAATAGATTAAATTTTCTATTAATTTTTTCACCGTGCCTAAGAAAGCTTTGATAGAAAAAAATAGAAATTAAGATGATAAAACTAGTCTTAATGAAATTGAAATATAAATGAACAGTTAGTGATCATATCATGAAAATAATAGGCTTAGGAAAAAAACTCAAAACATTCAAAGTTATTGTTACTAGAATTTCATTGTAAGTTTGGTTTACACTCTCACATCTTAGCTCAGTTTGTTTGAAATACCATATGGTTTTTACCGTCAAAATTAACTACACATAATTTCATTTTATTTCAATTTTATAAAGGGCTTGGAAGTTATAAATTGACTGCAACGGCCAATATGACGAACATATTTAACGATGTAAACAACAAGAGGAAGCAAATATATAGAATTGCAGAATGTTTGAGAACTAAAAAGACTTAAATAGCTCCAAAATCATGCAGTTTTTATTTTGAGGATCTTGATCATTTTAAAAAAGACTAAGAGAAATACAACGCATATGGTCATGAAAGCTTATCTTACTTATAGTTTGTCTTACAAAATTAATTTAGTTTCAACATCTGAAAACACTTGATGGGTTGATTCAGTCATAAATACTAATTTGTGTGTTTGTTTGTAGGATACATATCAAAGTTATTTTTCACTATTAAATAATTTTAGTTATTTTTATTTTTAAATGAAAAACACATATATTATGACAATAAATATTTAGGCACAAATAAGTTAGAATATGGTAATAATTTGTGTACGTTGAATATTATTGTAACCTACTCATAGAATATAAACACAAATGTAGATAATTTATCTAGAAGTGTAAATGACAAACTAGTTGCTAAAATCTTATTAAGATCTCTTTGTTGTTAACATTTTCGCATTCATGTTGAGTATATGAAATAGAAATATACCAAACAGAAAAAATATGCACACATAGAGCAACAAAAATATTAGAACTAATACATACTAATATTTGTCAACCATTTTTCAACTTTATGAAATGGTCAGAGGTACATTATATCGTTCGGAGATAACAATTTAGGCTCATATACTTACTTCATGAGAAATATGAAGTTATTGATAAGTTTAAGCCTCTAACACTAAGAATGAGTTACAACTTGGTCAAACGAATAAAGTATGTCCGATCAGACCATGATGGTGACTACTATAGAATGTATAAATGTTTTGCAGCAACCTCATACCTATTTTTATACCTAGAGGAGTGTGGTTTAGTTCCTAAATATAAAATGTGGAGCTTGTCTAATATGAATGGGCAACTTTAGAGATAAAACTATATTTTAATGATATGATAGGGATTCTTAACCATTATATATCCTTACCGACATTGTTTTTTGGAAGAATTCATTAGGTCTATAGCAAAAACTTAGTTTAAGGAACTTGCACATTTGGAATTTTCAACTTAACCTAAGATTTACAAGTGTAGTGAATGAAAGTTGGAAACAAGACCCAAATCATAATCATGTATCGATTATGATCTTTCATAAACTAATCTCTAGTTTTAGAGTCTTCTAATTTCAAACTTTATAAGCATAAGTGTATGTGTTATTTTACGTCGTGGAAAAGTATGGCAAAAAACTTGCATGGGAACACGAACATTTTAACTATGTTTCTAAACTTCAAGAATTTAGAGGAAGAAATTGTTTCCTATTAAAAACTTATAATTTCCACATTAAGATATAAGAGATTTAGTGGTATCCATGTTTCTTCCTAAGCATGCTCCAAATCTAAGTTCCAAAATTAAAAAAAAAATTATTCTTCTACCTTGCAATGGTTTGCTTTGTCGTACCGATCCAATTGGGCCAAATCTTGATTCTTTATTTTTATGGTAGTCAATAATAATCTTCATTCCCACTATAGAGAAAAAAAACTTGGAGTAACATCATAGAAGTATCGTAGGGAGGTCTTCAAAAATTATTGGACGTGAAACACGTACTAAATACGTTTTCTAAAAAACATTATTTCCATCTCACGATTGCTTATGTATCTTACAAAAAAAATAGGATATATCAAGCCTTTTACTTTCGATATAAACAATGGGAAATTAAAAGAATGTTTGACAAACTTTTCTAGATGATCATCAATAGATATGAAAAAATATAATTATCCAAGAATACTTTTTTCACCCATAGAACATACATATGTATGAATTAGTTCAAGAATATGATTCTTTTTGTATGATCGTCGTGCTAATACAACTCTATTTGTTTTCCTACCAATCAATGAGGTTTTAAAGGAGTGTTTGGATAGTTTGGTAGAAGATTTTATTTCGTGAGAATTTAAAGTCATTTCTCACTTATTTGACCAAGTCTGGTATGCATGCCACAGATTAGTCGGATCTACATTTAGGTTGTATGTACTTCAAATTTCAATTAATTGTTTCATTTTCATTCAATACAAACAATCAATCTTTTTACCTCTTACCATAACTAAATTATCTTTCTTAAGCTCTCAAACTCCATTTCCAAAGGTGTTTTTATATCTCATATCATCAAGCGGGCTAGTAGATATCAAATAGATGCAGATATTTGGAACATACATAATATATTTTAATAACAACTTGTAACCACTTCTAGTTTCTATGGTTCACATTTACCAACAATTTGGCATCTCGCTTCACTTTCCATCTTGACAAAACCAAACTCAAACTTTTATAAATGGACACGAAGGGCTTATATCGGATTTTATATGGAATGTTAGAGCATTCCCAACAGCTAATCTATAATTTAGGTAGATATAGATTAAATTATGACACTTTATAATTCTAGACTGTTAAATAAAACAACTAATCTATAATTATGTTAGTTTTTTAGTTTTGTAAGTGGTGAGAAAAATAAGGAGAAAATCTACAGATTGTGTAGCCGCCTATGTAAATATAAATTATCAAAATAAAATCTGTAAATTTAGACTATGTTTTAGATTAAGTGTTGGAAAACATTTTTTTAAAGATAATAGGTATTTTTAAAAATAGCTGTGAAATAGCGTATCTGTTAGGGATGCTCTTACTTCATAATCAGTCATCTATATGTCTTGGCATGCTACGTTGACACGTTTTCATAGAAAGAAATGAGGTATAGTTCACCATCATTGGATATGACAGCCTCTATTTCCTCTATCGTCTTCAATATTTATTTAGACACGTTTTTCTATCTTCCATTTATCCTTCTTGAATTTTTAGGTTTATGATAATAATTGAAGGTGGATTTTCCTGTTGACTTTGATTTACCTCTTAACTTATTTTTCTTCCTCCCTCTATATGTTAGTGTTTGTCCCTGAAGATGAAGATGATTGAAAGAGATTTGCTCAACTTTTCTTTTACCTTCTATTGCAATACTTTCTTTTTACTATCCTTAAATTCACATTTCTTTGTGGTCTTGAATTTCTTAGAGCTGCGACAAAAGTTTCCCAACTATTTGGTAAATAAATTTTACAAGAAATTGAATTTTGCTCAAAAGATATTTATCATTGATTTTTATATTATTTTTATACTAATTTATATGTTAGTTTAATTAATAATGAATAAAATACTCTCATTTGTTTGTTTGTTTGTTTAGTAGTAAATTCAGAGTAAAAAAAAGTAAATTAAAAAAAAGAACAAATAAAATTTAAAACGAAAACCTTAAAAGAAAATAAACGAGAATTAAAAAATTTAAAATATCGTTTGTTAAAAAGAATTAATCAAAAATTTAAAATACTACTAAATCCAATTAAATGAGATTTTGAATCTCAAAATAGATTTAAATAAATGAGAAATAAATGACTTATTTTGAAAATCAAAAACCAAACGTTCAACTCAAAGTCTATGGTAAATTAAGTTTCTTTTGTTTATAGTTGGTGGGTAAATATATTTGGCTATAAATTCTCCTACATATAGACGGAAAGAAATCATTTTGGAAATAAATAAAAAATTACAGAAGCAACGTAATTTTAATTTTAATTTTAATTTTTTTGTTTTATTTTTATATTTTTTATTATAAACATGATTAGTATGAGGTAATCTTTTATTCTTTTGAGGTTAGAAAATCTGTAATATATGAATTTTTATTTTTATTTTATTTAATTTTTGACTTATATTCTTTAGTATTGGTCGAGCTAGTATTGCTTGCAATTATCTAAGGTTCAATTGTCTATTTATAGATCTCATGCCGAGAGATAAAATCTATTTTTGAATTGTACCAATATCACTTAATTGAATGAATCCTACGATACGGATATGACCCAATGAATCTTGACGGATATGACCCAATGAATCTTGAACTAGATATTTAGACCTTATGACTAAGTTGTACGAGGTGAAAAACTAGAGATCTCACATCCTAAAAGATAATCTCACTTTAGAGAATAATTGTTTAATTTAAATTATATATTATACGAAAAATATTTAAATTATTAATACATGTATAAATAAATCCGAAATAATTAAAACATTAATTACTTTCCAAACTATTTTTTTATTATTATTGATAAAAAAAACTTCACTTCGATCCTTTTAATTAAAAAATTAAACTCTTTGTTTTTATTATTTTTATTATTAATTTGATACTTTTTTTATTTATTAATATATATATATATATATATATATATATATATATATATATATAAAGACTTAAATAACAAAAATATACCAACGTTTCTTCGAGTTAATACGCTTTATAAGTAGAACAAAAATTATATAATGCAATTTTTTAACCAACTTTTTCACAATGTTGTTAGGGAAAAGTTTCTATTTTTAATGTGGGTTTGTTATATTTATACCAATTAGTTTTTTTTAGTTTTCATATTTTTGCAAATAATTGGGAGAAAGAATCTTCTAACTTTTGATCCGGAGATCAAAAGAACTTTTCAGAGAAGAAGAAATGAGCTCAAAATGGCTCAAGGACCACGCAGGTCCTGATATGAGGAAGATAAGTGATTTTGCAAACTCATCATTAGTGAGGTTCAATCACCAGCATCTTGAGGCCAGAGGTGACTATTGAAAATTCAAAATTAAGACAGCACTAATTACTATGATCTGGAACAAAAAAATAGACAGCACTAATTACTATGATCTGGAACAACAAAATATCCTTCGGATATCCCAAAAAATTCTACAACACTCATCTTGTTGGTTTCCTTGAGATGTGCGATACATGCCAATAGAATAAATTCTCCCTCATTTAAAAAACAGTTTGCACAATCATACTCCAATACAAAATCACTTGTGACATCCAGAGTCTAACATTTTAACAAGCTGAAAGAAATAGAACTATCTATGTAAAATTCCCTTCTAGCTTTCTTTAAATCCATTCATAACATGCAATAAGAAATATGTAAACCATAACCGGATTTGACAAGGATTTGAATGTTTTTGGAAGTGATATCATTTATTGATCTAAAACTATTAATTATCTTGTTTGATATCAAATCGGGCGTCAAATACTTTTTATTCTATGTTGAGAAACCATGATAACACTTATGATCACCAACATACTTTTTTATTTCTGTATATTCATTCGACTGATCAATTGAAGCATATAGCCTATATGGACATCCTTTGCTATCTTTCATCGAACAATAAACACCTAATTTTGCTTTCTAATTATGAATAAATTTATAAGTAAATCCATATTCAATAGAAAATCAAGATAAATCAAGATGTAGAGATGTAACATCTCCTTTAAATATATTCTTACACTTTGAATACCATTAACCTAACTTCTAGTAGCAAGTTTTGTTTTTCTTATGTTCAGAAAAATTAACATCCGAAATAGGTTTTCCAATTGGTGTGTTATGTTCAACTATATAACCAATATTATGTAATGATACTCTATCAACATTATTCAAATCAGTACAATCAATACTTAAATCTCTAGTTTCAACAATTTCATCAATCTCAATAACAATATCTTGACCTTTACTACGACCAACTAATGCAACCAATACTATAATCATCTTCAAAACACAATAATAGTTCTTATATTCACCAACTGAATAAGTGAGGCTAAAACGACCCCTAACCAACCAATATCACTTGCTTATTACAAAATCAGCCATACTTTCATAATTTTTAAAAGTACTAAGTAGATTAATGGAAACCTGACTATTTTGTTAAAAAAACCAATAAAAATATTGAAACCTACAAATAAAAAAAAGTTCAGACTATTTTTGCATCAAACTTTCATATAATTCCGCAACTGAAACACAAAAATAAAAAATAGTAATTATGCAACCCAAGTACACATAATCTCGCAACCAAATGCAATACTAATTACGCAACCAAAACGTACATAATTTTGAAACCAAAATACACTAACTAATTACGCAACCCAAATGTACATAATTATACAACCAAAATATACATAATTTCGCAAACGAAACACAGTAAATAATTACGCAACCCAAATGTACATAATTACGCAACCCAAACATATAATTACTCAACCAAACCAACAAAACCCAAAAATAATATATATATATATATATGTTTTCTCGAAATCAATATTTTCATATAGTTGTCAAAAAAATTACGTGAATGTAAAAAATCAAAGAATCATCCCAACTAAAACAATTATATAATTATAAAACAACAGTAAAATAACTATAAAAATAACAAAAATAGAAGAAAAGAAATCGCATGTGAATCAATAAACAATCGATAAATGCAGAAGAATAAAATAAAACACAAACGATCCACGATTACATAATATCTTAATCGAATGAAGAAAGAAAAAACTAATCTCAAATCGAAGAACTTATTGATTGAATGAAAAAAAAGATCAAAATCGTAATAACAAACCGGAGGTATGGTGGGTATTAAAAACGTCTATGTAATTATCAGTAATTTAGTTTCAAAACTAGGTGATTACGAGTATTCTTTCAAACCATGGATTGTTATAGGTGAATAGTTTTGATCCGGCTAGTTTCTAGAGAGGGAAGCTCTATCTTCTCTCTAGAATTTCTTTCTCGAAACTAACTACTTCAAAACACCCCCATTTTTTTCTTCCACAAAAACTATGGTTGACACCAGGAAGAGATCATAATCTAAGAGGAAGGGTTCAAGCTCGTCCACGAGAAGAGGCTCTAGAAATAATATCATTTCTCGTTCTAATCCACGAGGGCGCCCGAATATAAATAATAACGAAGACTTGTTGATGATTACTCCATACATATTTAATGTTGACATTGTGCTCTCCTTTGATACTCATAATACGACTAGTTCCCCATCAGTAAGCTCACCTGCTACCTACACCAATGGAAATCCGACCGATACCACACATATGCAGATGAAACCCTACCCTTCAATGAACCCTATTATTGACATGCATAGTCAAAACATTACATGCATGAAGGCTTTGGAAGTTGTTAGTGCTATGTTTGATTTTTTCGCTTACTATTCGGACGACGTCTCACAATTTTTCCCAAGCTAACCCTGCTAACGCTCTTGTTGAGTATGGTGCAAGTTTCTCTCTTGAAAACGGGACAGGCTCACTGTAATATTTTCGGGGATCTCTGTCTCTTTGAAGCGGATTTTTAGGTGTTTGGTCCTAATAACTATGGAAACCTTAGCATAAAGGTTTCCCCATCTTTAGTGGGGCATTATACTATCACCACTCCCCCCCTCCCCCCTCAATCTACTCTAAGGGAGCCGCTTGAGCTATTTCCGATCAATTTTATCCACTCATAAACACCACCTGTAAGTACTCAACACACTCAGACCACTCAGATAGATTTCTCTATTTCCACGTCCAACAACATGTAACCCTTTATGTTCTCTCCCATATGTTCATTTGTTGCTTCAATGAACCCATTCACCAGGTTCACTAGACTTATGGACCCTATTGCCCCCAATATGTAGATTTTCTTTAATAGTTAGTTCAGCTAGGCTTCTCTCTTTGGACTAAGACCTAGATCTCACCAACCCATTAATACATCTCATTTAACCCTAATAAGCGTTCTTCATCATTGCACATTGCAACCAGAAAACCTCCCAATACCATCAACTATGAATGCAGATAAATTTCAAAACCTGCGCATTGAGGAAAGGATCCTCTTCTTCTTGCATAAATCCATCAGTGGAGACAAGACTAACTGGGCCAAATGTTTGTCTAGTTATTTCATGAGCAAGAAGCCCACGTCTTATCATGCACAAGTATTCACTGCCATAATGTGGGGCATGTATGGCCATGGAAAATAAAAACTAACCTCGTCTGGACATGTTTATTTTGGTTCTCCACGATTTACAATCTTACCTACGTCCTTAAGGTTGCTCCTTAATTTTTCAGCAGTCATCCCATATGTCTCAAGAGATGAGAGTTGATGGCCTCCTTCAGTACAGACTCACCAAAGATCATTCCTCTGTGGGTAAAATTCTATGGTTTCCCGCATGAGATATGGTCTGAGAAAGGCTTAAGCATCATTGGCTCCTATATCGGCATGTCGATGTACGTTAACACGCATACAGCTAACAGGGTTCGTCTTAGCTTTACCCACATTTGCATCATTATGTGTGCATTTGATGTCTTCACGGACTCCATTGAAATAGTATGTATAAACCAACCCACTACGATCAAGATCAAATACCATGTACTATCAACTATCTGCATGTGATGCTTCTTTTATGGGTACCCCGATGAGAAATCCCCGAGAACCCAATCCTCATTGGGGGTGTTGATTTCTTAATTCCGCCTAAGAACCATAACCTTACCAATGGTGTTGATAACCATATAGGAGGGATCGTCCTGGTAAGGAGCCTATGAATGACAGCTGTATTTCTGAACCCAATTACCAAAGTGATGGCAAAGTACCACACTCGTATGGTTACAATGCTCTCATGATGGGTCTTGATAGAAAGGGAAGAACCCATGCTACCGTTCCTGATCCTTTTGTTGAACTTGCTTCTGGGACACTTAAATCAACTCTTTTGACCCTATTGAGGTCATCTCCCCGTCCTTTCGTTCCAGGATCTTGATGCCTAACCTTGTTATCTTGGCCGCTCGAGTTGATCTTATGATCCTAGACCAGTAACTCATGTACTTCTTCCCTTATATATTATGATTATTTTTGTGTGGAATATTAGGGGTCTAAATGACCCATTTAGACAAAATAATATTACTAAGTATGTCTTTTCCAACCACTTCACGCCTATTTGCATGCTCGAAACCAAAGTGTAAGAGTTTAACATTGCTAGAATCATGAAATCTATGTCACCTTTTTGGTATTTTAAACTCAACCACTACATGGTTAGGTTGTATCTAGTTAGCATGGAACCCCAGGTTATATAAATTAACTTTTCACGTTATCACTTCTCATATTATAAACTAGATTATAAATAATATTGCATATAATATTTACTTTTCTATCTCTGTTGTTTATGCCTTCAATGATGCCTTTGGCCGTATGCCCTTATGGCATGACATCGCCTTTATATCTATCCATCACAAAGGAACTCCATGGATTGCTTTTGATGATTTAATTCTATCCATAAGTCGGAAGACCAAAAGAGCAATTCTGGCCTTTGGAGCAGCTCGATATGCAACTTTAATCGTTGTTGCTACAACAATGCGCTTCCCGATCTGCGTGCTATAGGCATTCAGTTTTCCTAGTCAAATAAACAACCATCAAAACCCAACTTCTCAAAAATTGATATAGTTATGTTCAATATACATTGGGGTAATCGATTAATAAATTATTTTGCCCACTATGGCTTTCCCTACACATGTGACCACACTCTGATCACCTTCTTAATGAGAATCTCTTGCATCTTCTATTAGAAACCTTTACACTAATTTAACATGTGTTAAACCCATATAAACTACCATATCACCGTTAATAACATATGGAATCTCCCTCTAACTGTCTCCACAATGGCCATCATCATGTCTAAACTACATCGGCTCCAGACCTCCCTACTCTACTTGAACAAGAAATAATTCAATCAAATTAGTAAATGTGCTAATAAATACCAGTCTTACCTACTCGTGGATCAAGAGGTTCTCGTTAATGATCCTACCAATATAAATCTTATCGAGGCTAAAATTAATGCTTCTAAAACCTATATTTTTTCAGTTGCGCTAAAGAATCCTTCATTAAATATAAATCTTGTAAAACTTGGCTTAAACTTGCCGACCGCAACTCCAAGTTCTTCCATAATAGTATCAAGACTAGATCTGAAAGAACAAATACTTTCCATTTCTAATATCAACGGAAATGATATCTCCAAGTTGAAAAAGGTGGTTGATGTTTTTGTCAACCACTTCGCCCACCTTCTTTGGGTCAAAACCCTGCATACTTACCATGGCCTTGATAGAATTAGAAGATTAATCACTTCAACGCTTTCTAAATCTGACGGATCCCATATGATGTGCACTATCACTGAAGAAGAGATAAAAAATCTCTCTTCAGTATTAATAGCAACAAAACCTATGGTTTGAATGGTTTCAATGTCGGTTTCTTCAAAAATGTATAGTCAACTGTTAGCTCTAACCTTTGTAAGGTTTTCCACCACTTCTTTTGTCATTCCCGTATATGCCCCTAGAATGGAACAAAAATCTTATTACCCTCATCCTTAAATCAGGAAAACCCCTATTCTCTTTCGGACCTATTGCATGTTGTAATGTTATTTATAAAATCATCTCCAAAATTATTAGCAATAAAATTAAAAACTCTCTTTCAGACTTTAGAAAAATTGTATGTTGCAATTTTATTTATAAAATCATCTCCAAAATTATTAGCAAAAAAATTAAAAAATCCCTCGCTTCCCTTGGATATCCAACACAATCCACATTTGTACCGGTCGAAACATTTCTGATAGCATTCTTCTCTCTCATGAGTTGTTGCATGTTTATCACACAAATATGAAAGGCCATCGGTTAGATCCTCTAATGTATCTTCACCTTCTTATATTCCATTAACATCAATGGGAACGCTTTTGGATCATTATGGTAAGAAAGGCCTCCGCCAAGGGGGTCCTCTCTCCCTTTCCTATTTATGTTCATCATGCAAGTCCACAGTTCCATCCTCAAGGAAAAAATCACTCAACCATCTATTAGCTTTCATTGGAAACACCAAAAACTTAAGATCACTAATACATGCTTTGATGATGATCTTATGATATTTTTTTGAGAAAACACCAACTTCATCAACCTCATCAAAGAAGGCTTTAATGAGTTTGAAACCCTATGAGGCCTTCATTTTAACCCGAAAAAAGTCAAATATTTCTCTAGGGTGTCTCTGAACTCATCCAACCTATGGGCTTCGTGAAAGGAACGTCCCATCAAATACGTATGCATCCCATTTATCACATCCCTCTTGATTTATAGAGATTTTTAAGACCTTTTGTAATAAAATTATGAGCTGAATCGGTTCCTGGACTTCTAAGAACCTATCATATGTTGGCATACTTCAAACCTTATCAACATTTTCTTATTCGCGGGCTAGGTTTACTAATCATCAGTTTTCATTCTCCAGGTGTGCACCCTTAAAAACTCTCCTGAGTTTTCTGTAGATTTATTTGGACATGTCATGGCCTTAAAACCACCAGTTCTAATGTTGGTTGGTCCACTGTAACATTTCCCTCGTGTGAGGTTGGCCTTGGGATTCTTGGCCTTAAGGTTTGGAATTAGGAAGCTGCCCTGAAGCATTTTTTTATTTATTTTGAGCAACAATACTCTCTCAATCTGGCATGACTGGATCATTATCAAAACAATAAAAGAAAAAAATCCTTTAGGCACTCCTTATTTGATCCTCTAACAGTTGGGGTGGAAGAAAATTATTGAACTTTGTTCCATTGCCTCCAAGCTTTACAAAGCTTTCATTGGAAATGGACGCTCAATTTTACTCTAGTATGAATTTTAACTCTTCATTATCTCTCTCGTGGATCGCTAGGTCCTGCTATTATTAATCATGCTCACATGCAAAGCAACAATAGTGTCTCAAAAATTATCAGTAACGGCTCTTGGAATTGGCCCAACCAACTCTGATATGGGAGGTAATCTTACCTTAATCACTTGCACGATATCGGTAACGTTATAAACCTATTTGAACCTCTCTCGGAGGAGGTAGATGTTAAAATTTAGATCATTAACAAAAAATACTTCTAGTTTATAATAACCAGCACCAATCACCACATTAAGCCCTCCCACCTGAACGTCCCTTGGGCCCACCTGGTCTGGAACAAGTACAACATACCCAAACATTTCTTTATCATTTGGTTGGTCATCAAAGGAAATCTCTTTACATGTGACAAGCTCATTTCTTGGGGTTACAACACGGTTCATGTTCATGAATGTGTCCTTTGTAACATTTCCCCATAATCTATTAATCTCTTTTTGGTGGATTGTTCTCTCTTCTAATTTTTCTAGAAGGTTTGTGCCAGGAAACTAAGATTCCCCCACTTGCTCTATGACTGGCCTAGTTGGCTGCTCGAAGCTAGCTTCTGGACTTCAACCCCATCGGGCATTGAGCATCTATGGCGTGCTTGTTTATGTGTGGTGGTCTATCACTTTTCACTTGAGAGGAACCCCATAATTTTCACTATATCAACCTCACTTGAAACAACTATTACTCAACGGGTCCTCTCGGACCTTCATTATAGATTTCATGGCATGAAGGTCTCTTAGCCATGATTCTTTTTACCTATTAACTTGCTTGGTTTTTGTCTTATGCTGCAGGCTAGTCGATTTATTCTTCGCGATGCCATGTTATCGTGCTACCATACTATCACTTCAATTATATCAACAAATGTTATGGTGTTTGTTAAAATTTTATTGTTAATTGCGGTTGTTATGATGTTTTCTCTATGTATTAAGGGGTCGAGCCCCATGTTTATTGGCTACCATTCCAAATGTTAGTTTTGGAGAACCCACCCCATGTTTATGGACGTGATTAGCATGAACTAATTTTTTATTGTTTTGGGGTTAGAAAACTTTGTTTATACAATTAATATGTGAATTTTTACTTTTATTATAATTTAATATTTTACTTATATATTCTTTAGTATTGGTAGAATTAGTAATGGTTACAGTTACCTACGTGTTCAACTGATTGTTCGTAGATTTATGACTAAGACCGAGAGGTAAAATATATTTCCGAACTTTACCAATGCCAGTGGGTTGAATGAGTAGTACGCAACGGTCATGACCTAATGAAGCCTGAACTAATTTTTTAGATTATTATGATCCAATTGTATGAGATAGGGGTCTAGAGATACAATCAGTCATACAAAAAACTTAGTTGTCGGTGATCGAAAAATACACACAACGCCCTAAAAATGAATTTGGTTTTAAAAATATTCATGTAATTTAAAATATATATTATATGAAAAACATATGAGTAGTTAATACATGTTTAAATAATTCTATATATTTTAAAATATTAATAATTTTCTAAACTATTTTCTCTTTTCTTATTCAATTATTTAATAAGAAACCCCAATTTTTTATCTTCGAGATCAAACAATTAAATTCATTTTTTAATTTTTAATTTAGTACTATTTTTATTTTATATATAAAAAATAGATTACAAAAATTGATCAACTTTTCCTTTGGGTACGATATTCGAGTCTCAATACTCACTGTAACTACAACAAAAATTATTTGCTGGTAATTGTTCGACCAAATTTCTTCAACTAAGGCCAGTTCTATGTTTGTCAAATTTCCGATATTTTTGTCAAATTTTGACCAAGTGATCATATGCATTTTGTACGTTATAAAGTTTCAGGTTCATAAGTTTCCTTACGATTAAAGTTTTGTTTTGAGCATTTTTTAGATCGTATGTTTCTTGCAAGTATTTTCATAATTTGAAAGCGTTTGTTTATGTTGTGGTGTTGCAAATCACCATTAGTTCAACCCACTGCCGTATCATAAGGACATATTATTCAAATAAGTTATCTCACTAAAAAACTCACAACTTTCACTCAAACGCTATCTATGTTTCTCTCTTTAAAGTGTTTCTTCCAAAATGCATCTTTCGAATTATGTCTCACACAATGTACTACACAAGTACCCGCTTCTAAATATGTGTCACACACATCATTCTCATAAGCAACAAGAGGTGTTATTATTTATAGGAAGCCAAGCTTCCAAGAAATTAAGAAGTAGTAACTTCTAAATTACTTTTTTCATTTGTTGTCTAATGGTAGCTTGCAAATTATTTTTGCATTTATTGTCAAATGATATTAGTAAAATGTGTTTTTAAAACAATAATATGAAGGAGACCCACCACATTTATTACTTTTGGTAAAACAAGTGTGTATGTCCGTACAATGATAAAAACTATGTATTATCTACAAACCTATATATATTGGATATATTTTTTATCTTCGGTCACTTAATGTCAAACCGCTAATGTGGACACCCGATGTTTAAATTCATTACACAGATGAAAACAGCATACCTAATGTCGATCCATTGCATCAATGTTAGTTGTGTTTTAATATAAACGCAATGCATCGAAATTAAAAAATAGTATAATAATTTAAAGACAATATATAACTTTTACCCATACCATTAAAAACATTATATCAAAATCTTATTCAATAAGATAATGTTTTAAATGTAACAGCTCAATATATGAAATTTTGATACATGAGAAAATATTTTTACAAAAATACAACTGATTTTTACGATTCACCTATCAAGATGTTTATAACCAATGTGATGTTCATGTGTTAACCCATGCTCCTTCCAGTCCACATTTTTCCCTTCGTCATATTGCTCGCATCATTCTCAATCATTACCACATCACACGCATGTTCAGAATACCACTTTATCACTACTCACCATAGCAGATGCGAGGTCACAATGGTAGTTGAATTTATCAAGGTCCATGAATGAATGCATATTGTCAAGACCATGAGCTACCTACCTACAACCAACCACTATAGGGTGTGTGGCTTCTTTCTCCAAAAATTCATTGAGTTCATTAAGCTTGATGGCATGGGATACTTTTGTATATTCCAGCTCGTTCGACAAGATTTTTTAATTGATGCATGAGACTCTATGCATAGTTTTTTGTAGTAAAATAATTTCATTAAATGAAATAAGCCTATAAGAAATTTGATATACAAACAGATAGTCCAATTTAGACTATTACTGTAGTTCAATATTCTAAGAAAATGTTTAAACAGACTTTACAGTTTTCTTTCTAATGAGAATTAACTTTCTCTGAAAAGAGGTAAATTCTCATTTAAGCTTGATACATTTGTTCTTTTTGTTTGAATTGAATGAAATTTTGAATAGATTTTTAAAGATTGATCTTTAACAATCTCACTTGTATCCTTGCATTCAAGTCTTCTTGTCTCTTTACATTCTTCTAAGCTCCTGAAATAGTTGATCTTCATCTTGTCCAATTGATGTCCTTTACTTGTATGTTTTTTAACTCTCAACTTATTCATGGGATTTGTGTGTTATATAACTTCAATTATTTGTTCTCCCCTAAACATTATATACATGAAAATTGACAAGAAAAATGTTGTAGGTCATGTAATAAACCTGCTTACCAAATGTTAGAGAGCATTATTATTACAAAATACAAATGGAACATTTAATTTTGAAGCAAACTAATTAACTTGTTATATCTAAATTGTCTAATATTAAATAACCCATACCAAGACTTTCCGAAAATAAGATGGCTCTAAATTTAGATGGGGCTTGACTAAGGGTAATGTTGTAGTTCGTCTTACACTTTAAGGACCATTTCATAATGCAGTCTGCAGCGTAATTTTTCTCCCTATAAATGAGTTTTATTGTCATTGATGAAGTCAGTAATTTTCTACAACATGTATTGGAGATAAGTACCACGAAGCAATTCTATTTGGTTTGGACTTAAATAGTATTTTTGTGTCTATTTAAATATCAACTTGGGTATAACCAGATTTTTACATAATATAAGTCCATCAATGAGGGAATGTTTTAGAAATAATGGGTATTTGTTTCTCATACAATCTACATACATATGTTAAAATGTTACCTTGAGAATTTCTTATTAAAATTCCACCACTTGATTCACTAGTATGTGAGCAAGAGCCATATGAATTTAATTTCTATCTATTGTCTAAAAGGGTATTACATTTAACATGAACAGCTTTCATTTTATTTGTTTGATGGTGAAAGCAGCTTAGGTGATGAATAGTCTTATGATCCCCAATCCATAATCCTTAGTTTAAAAAAATATCACAATCTAATTTAAATATTATGTGTTGTATCTTATCTTTAATGTATTTGGTTGAAATCGAAATGTTTTTGAATTTTGATTTGTTTCTGGCATACCAAATGCACCAACAAATTATTGTTTGAATTATGGTTCTTATGTGAGTTGATTTATTAGTTGATAGAAACCAGATTCCAACTAAGTGAAGAATGGTCATATGATTTCCAATTAAGATACCAAAAAGGCATGTGAAGTATTTACATACTTCCCGGGTTGTTTGACACTGGAAAAAAAATGATTAATGGAGTCTGGTGTGGATAAAAGTAGCCTGAGGGTAGGCTGGTAATTTTAAGTGGAGTTTTAAGGCGGCGTAAGGGTGTTTCACGGCGATGTGGTGGTGTTTAAGGGTGTTTTAAGATATTTCAGGGTGTTTCAAAGTGTTTCAAGGGTGGAGAGAGAATTAAGCAGCCTGGCAGCAGTTAATTTTTCTTACCCATAGTTAATGCTGGTGGTTGGGTATTTATAGTGTGAAATTTGGGCCCTTATGGGCTTTCGGGTCAAGTTTAATGGACCCGGGTCATGTTTAAAGACCCATGAGTTTTAAGCAGATGTACAGGTAGCTTAGTCAGATAGTGATTAGGTTTTTTAGTACTTTAGTCATAGTTCGAACTGCCTTATGTTTGCAGTGTTCAAAGTCATCTGTCCGGTTCAACCAGTGCTGTTCGAACTGAAGTCATGGAGTCTGTCCGAATTTATGGGGTGATTTTACTTTGGACTACCCTTCCGGGGAGCTCTTCGAATTCGGACTCATCAGGAGCCCCTTTTTTAGGTATTTGAACAAGTGTCCTTGTTAAAGAACTGAAAAACAGTCCGATTGAAGAAGTGGTTTTCCAATTCGAAGAGAATTGAGATAGGCCCGGACAGCCCAACCGTTATGAATTCCAAACGGTTCTTTGTCAGAGGTAGTGGGACACGTGTCACACCCTGGTTGGTCACTTCAGCCGTTTTTTCATCTGGAAAATCGCACCACTTTATTGAACAAGTAACTTCTTTAAATGCTTTTGATGACGTCAGCGCCGTTTTTTAATCATTGCCCAACCTTTCGGATTCTCCTAGGAATCAAACTCTTTTTTACATTTACTATAAATTCCATTTGTCTTTCACAGTTTCATTTTCACTTTTACTTTGTCATTTCACTCAAAACTTTATCTCTCTAAAACTTCAAACCTTCCTTAGTTGTTTTATGTTCACAGCAAGAACAGCTCTAATCAAGGGTGGCTGGCTCAATCTTTCAGAACTAGAAAAAGCTCAAAGGGTTGAAAAAGAGAAGAGACTTGCAGCAGGGCTTCCAGCGTCGCCTGTTGAAAAACCAGCCCCTTCAATCGAAGAATCTGATAGAGGTTCGTCGTCTTCGAAAGGTACGAAACCTAGAAAACTCTTTCAATCAACACTTTCCCCAATAGTTTCTGGCTCATCAGTCCAAGAGTCAATCCCCACTGTCGAACCGGGGGTCGCTGTTACAAGTGTTAGGAAGAAAACCACTTTTATTGCTATGGGGTCCGACTCCGATCATTCTCCAGACAAGCTGATCATGAAAAGACCAAGTAGACTGGTTAAGGGACTCTCCTCAAAAAATACCAGTGAGTCAGGGTCCGGGACAACTGTTAGGACCCTCCGGGAGAGGCCGGTTGGTCCGGAGGCTAGCAGTCCACTACCTCCTAAGGAAACTTCGACCTCAGAAGCTCAAACTGAGGTGAGAACTCAGAAACATACAACGAGCCGCCAGTCCGGAGGATCAGCTGTGCCAAGCTTCATCCCTCCCCGGGCTGTTTCTGCTGAAGCTCCCCCAACAGTAATGGAGGAGAGGATGGAAGACTCCACTGAGGAGGTCAGGTTTGAGTCCGAGTCTTCCGGACAAGCTGAAACTGCTATAGTTGTTGCCAAGAAAGGCAAAGAAGACTTGTACCTGAGCCGTCCGGATCTGCCGGAGAGCCTTGAAGGGAAAGTTGGGCCCTGCTTTCACAAGGTATAATTTAAGTATCTTTTGTCTTTGTCAAAAACCAAATACATGTTTATTCATACTAGAGACTTGGGACGGCTTCGCACTAAGTGGGGGATCCCTGAAAACGTTAAAATCCGAATTCCTATCGATCCGGAGACCTCGATGGATTGTAAAAGGAATGAAATAGTCTTCTTTACGGAGCTATTCAACTGGGGACTTAGGTTCCCATTGGATCCAGAGATAGTGCGCTATTTCCATTTAGTCAAGCTATGCCCATCACAGCTGAGCCCCAACGGATGGTACACCTTGATGTCATGCATTATGGCGTCCAGGCTGTCCGGAATCCCTCTTCCCATGGAAGAGTTTGCTGCTGTGGCTAGTCTATGCAAACATCACCAGTTCCCCTTTTATCACTTTAATATGGGGAACAATCTGAAAGCCGTCGATGATCTCCTGGAATCGAAGAATAAATGGAGGAGCCAGTTCTTGTTCATAAGTGGCTCATGGGAGAATGGGAAGAAGATTAAGGTTGGGGAGAATCCTAGCCTTCTTCGAAGTAGATGGAGAAGCGATCGTAAGTTCTTTCCTTAAGTTTCTGTTCGAATCTTCCCTTCTTTAAGATTTCACTAACTAGTTATTCTTTTGTTTTATTAGAACTGCCAAAAGAGTTCGGAGACTATCTGAAAGCCGGACAGGTCACCTGTGGCAAGATAAATGCATGGGCCGCAGAGAACTGGGAGAACCGGTTTCACAAGGCTTTCACTTCGGGGAACTTGGCGAGATCTCACCTGTGGAACACCACAGGTCGAAGGGATTTAACATGGGAGGAGTTCTCCACCCCTCCTGATGATGACATAGTGCTGAGAAGGTCTCATGAGCTAGATGAGACCCTTTTCCTCCCTCTCCGGGCCAAAGCCCCAAGTAAAATGAAGGGCCAGAAGAAGAAAGGGAGGAAAACAGCAGCGGATACGGAGAAAAAGGCTCCAACTGACACAGAGGTGCCAGTCCCAGCTCAAGTTGATGCAAACCTTCTTCAGGTGGTAGAAGTGGAAAGTAAGAAACACGGAGAGACTCCCTCAAAACCTTCAAGGGCCTCCAAACGAACTCGCAAGCAAACGAGTGACAGTGCTGATAAGGAGGCCAAAAAGAAGAAGATTTCTCAAGAAGAAGAGTTTGCTCCCCGGGATCCGGAGCCCACTTTCCCTATTGATCCAACGTTGGCTGAAGAGATCCCGGAGAATCTTAACGAAGGGATTCCAAGGGAACTCCATACTGATGAGATTGAAAGGGGAGAGATCAATATGGACGAAGTGGATGTCACCGGCCTGGGTCCTCTGGGTGATTACTTTCTTGGTCTGTCAAGAGATGAGTTTGCTGGGCCATATGTTCCCCCAAGCAGCTCCAACACAGTAAACTTCAACGGTAAGAATTTCTTGGTCTCCAGCGAGAGAGACGTTATAGCTCATTCCCTCCTGAGCAACGTACAACCAGTACTTACCCTAGAGAGGCAAGTCCGGAGTCAGGCAGAAACCATCAGAGAACTTAAGTCTGAGAAGGAGAAACTGTCCGATGACCTCAGGACTGCCACTACTAAGGTTGACTTGCTCAAGGAGTCGAACGAACAGCTGAAGAAGAGTCAAAATGAAAGCAACACAAAAGTTGCCTCTTTAGAGAAAACCCTAGAAGATCTCCGGGCTAAGCTGTCCGGGTTGGAGAAGGACTTGAAAACCTCAAAAGATGAGACTGCAGCAAAAGAGAAGCTTGTCACCAATCTGACTACTGACAAACTTGCTTTAGAGAATGCAGTGACTCAGGCTGTTGACGAGAAAGCTGCTCTGGTGAAGGATCAAGAGGCCATGATCAAGGCCAAAATCAACGCTTATGCCAGGGAGATGATCCGGAGTGAGGAATTATTGATTGAAAAGGTGAAGTCCGACATGGTCCTCCTATTTCACGAGAAGTTCCCGAAGAGGAGACTTGGGGACTTATGGCGTTACGTGGATGACGATGATCTCCCATATTGGACCATGGTTGATGAAGGGTACACTGATATATCCTCATCTGGGGACGAGGAGGAAACCGGAGAGAGTCCGGGTGAAGAAGAGGCTGATCCCAAAGGCAAGAAGGTTATTGAGGAAAAAAGTGATATCAAGACCAAGGGAACAGATGAGGGTGAGCCATCTTCAAAGGCTCCACCTTAGTTGGTAATTTATTCTGTTTACTTTTTGCTCGAACCAAAGTCCTTGGAAGGGGCACCTTTTTTGTGATGCTATCCGTTTTAACCGGGCAGATTTTTGTATTGTGCTTAAACTTGTTTAAAAAGTCCTTGGAAGGCCAAGGCAACTTTAAGTTTATTGAATGAACGTTTTATCTTGCACAACCTTTCTCTTATTCCATAGTCTGTTTAAATATCTTGGAGTTTAAGTAATTTCGAGTTATCGTGTTGTGAGAGTGTTTAGTTTCTCTGGCTAGAATTTAAGTAGCCCTTAGACTTTTCAGTCCGGATAGTATGACAATCAACAGAATTTTGCAAAAACTTAGAAAATTTATTCAAAAAAGCTCCATGTTTCATTTAAAGCTCTCCGTGGCGCCGGAGAGAGGTAGTGGTATGCCCCCAAATATTTACATGGATGTTTAAACAAGTAAATATTTACATAAGTTTTATTCCAAATACATTCGAAGGTGTTCAATATTCCAAGGGTGAGTTAAAACCCTGCCATCTTTGTCTTCCAACCAGTATGTGCCAGGTTTGATTCTTTCAACCACAGTGTAGGGGCCCTCCCAAGTTGGGGCCAGCTTTCCGAAGAGCTTTTCCTTGGTATGCAAGAAAACTTTTCTTAATACCTTATCTCCTGGTTGAAAGTCCCTTCTTTTAACTTTAGAAGCAAACCTGCTTCTCATCAAGCCCTGATAGTGTGCCATTCTAAGATGAGCTTTTACTCGCCTTTCTTCAATTAAATCAAGTTGATTTCTAACTGCCATTTCATTAGCCTGTCCGAAGAAGTTGTGCACTCGAAAGGAGGGAAGTGTCTTTTCTATGGGGGCTACTCCATCCATCCCATAGACCAAGGAAAAAGGTGACTCTTGTGTTGCAGCCCCAGGTGTTGTCTGGTAGGCCCACAAGACTTCTTGTAAATAACTAGGCCACTTCCCAGCAGCCCCCTCCAAATTTTTCTTTAAACCGGACAGTATCGTTCTGTTAGCCACTTCAACTTGCCCATTGGCTTGTGGGTGGAATGGTGAAGAAAAGCAGTACTGAATACCCCTTGAGGCACAGAAGCTCTCCATTTCTCTGTTGTCAAACTGTGGCCCATTGTCTGTTGTTATTCTCTGGGGAACACCAAATCTGCAACATATGTTGGATAGAATGAATTTTATAACAGCCTTTGATGTTGTTCCTGCCAAGGGGGCTGCTTCTATCCACTTCGAAAAGTAGTCAATGGCTACGATTATGGTTTTATGCCCTCCGGACGCCATAGGGAGAGGCCCAACTAAGTCCAATCCCCATCGAGCAAAAGGGATAGGCTCAGAAATTGATTCCATAGGAATGGCTGGTACATGAATTTCATTGCTGTACCTCTGGCATGGGTCACACCTTCTTACCAGTTCCTTGGCATCTTTCATTATTGAAGGCCAATAATATCCGGAGAGAAGCACTCTTCTTGTTAATGCTCTAAATCCACAATGGGCTGATCCCTCACCATCATGCAATTCGGAGAGAACCATTTGTGACTCATGATCTCCTAAGCAGCGTAGGAGAGGTTTGTTATAGTATTTCTTGTACAAGACCTCTCTAATCATGATGAAACCACGAGCCTTGTGTTTTAGAGTTCTGGCTTGTGATTTATTCAAAGGTACGATGCCATCGGACAGATATTGTATAAGAGGAGACCTCCAATCCTGAGGCTTATTTACTTGTATTTCAAAGACTTCTTCTTTTTCCCCTTCATCAAGTTGAATAGAAGGACTTTCAAGCACATGGATCCATGGATAGGACTCCGTGTATGCTATTGTTGCCAACGAGTCTGCTAGCTCATTCTCTGCCCGGGGAATATGTTCATAGACAACAGCTTTAAACTTCATTGCTTCATTTTTCAAGAGAAGTAAATATTTAATCAATTGTTCTTTTCTAGCTTCTGATAGGCCCAAGGCATGGTGGACAAGCAATTGGGAGTCACTTAGCAGCTTAACCCTTTTTGCTCCACAGATATAAGCCAATTTCAACCCAGCTATAGCTGCTTCGTATTCGGACTCGTTATTAGACACTCTGAAAGCAAAACAAATAGCTTGGAACATGTTGTCCCCATAGGGGGAAGTAAGACATATTCCTGCCCCAGATCCTACGGCACTGGATCCTCCATCTGTTCGGACAATCCACACTTTTTTGTCTTTTGAATCAGCAGATTGTTCTGAGTCCCTATCAGAATGGAATTCGACCAGAAAATCAGCCACAGCTTGAGCTTTTACTGTTGTTCGAGGAGCAAAGTCTATGTCGAAGTCCCCCAACTCTACTGACCACTTTGTCATTCTGCTTGAAATGTCTGCTTTTTGAAGGACATTCTTTAAAGGGAAGGATGTCCGGACAACGATAGGATGAGCCTGAAAATAAGGCCTCATCTTTCTTGCAGCTATCACCAAGGCCAATGCTAGTTTTTCAAGTTTCAAGTAACGGCGTTCAGCATCAATCAGGCTTTTGCTGATGTAGTATACCGGGTGAGGATACCCATCAACCTCCCTTACTAGCACAGCACTGATGGCACAGCTCGAAACAGCCAAATACACAAAGAGAGTCTCCCCCTCGATTGGTTTAAACAAAGTCTTGGGAGAGGACAGATGCTTCTTAATCTCATTGAATGCCTCATCACACTGTGGTGTCCACTCAAACCCCTTTGCACCCTTCAAAGTTTGAAAGAAAGGAGCACACCTGTCCGAAGACCTTGAGATGAATCTGTTCAAAGCTGCTAACCTCCCCGTTAACCTTTGTACTTCTTTAACATTTCGTGGAGGCTCCATTTGGAACAAGGCATTGAGTTGGTCCGGGTCAGGCTGTATTCCATGCTCACTTATAATATACCCCAAGAACTTCCCGGACTGCACTCCGAACACACATTTTTCAGGATTTAACTTTAAATTTACCTTGGCCAGATTGGCAAAAGTCTCCTGGAGGTCGAACAAGTGCAGCTGCTCATCCACACTTTTCACCATCATATCGTCAATGTAAACCTCCATATTTCTTCCAATTTGATCAGCAAATGCCTTATTGACTAACCTTTGATAAGTAGCCCCAGCATTTTTCAAACCAAAAGGCATCACCTTGTAGCAGTGTAAACCTCTATCAGTAACAAAAGTGGTATGCTCTTGATCTCTTGGATCCACCTGGATCTGATTATACCCGGAGAAAGCATCCATGAAGGAGAGAAGCTTGTTCCCAGAAGTAGAGTCTACCAGCTGATCTATCCGGGGAACCGGATACAAGTCTTTTGGGCAAGCTCGATTGAGATCTGTGAAGTCAATGCACATTCGCCATTTACCGTTTTTATTTTTTACCAAGACTGGATTGGCAGTCCACAAAGGATACTGAGATTCTTTAATGTGCCCCATCTTCGTGAGTCTGTCAACCTCTTGTACAATGACGTCAGCCTTTTCTTTTGAGAAAGCTCTCCTCTTTTGCACCACTGGTGCTACGTCTCTCCGGACAGATAAGTGATGGGAAATCACCTCTGATGGAACTCCAGTAACATCAGCATTGCACCAAGCAAAGACATGCTGATGGTCTTTTAAGAATTTTAACATCTCTTCTTTCAACACTTGTGGCATTTTGGACCCTATCTTGACAAATTTCCCTTCTTCCAAGCAGTGTGTTTCAACCTCCTCAATTGGGATCAACACTCCGGGGGTCTCCCTGGGGTCATCAATTTCACCATCACCCCCAGGAAGGTCCTCAAACTGCTATTGGTCATTTATACGGACTGCCCCCAGCGTTCGCGGAGCCAAGGCAGTGGCATAGCATTCTCTTGCAACTTTTTGACTGCTCCGGACAACCCCAACCTGCCCCTGAACAGCATATTTTAAACACTGATGGACTGTCGAAGCCACTGCGTGCATCCTAGAGAGCCAAGATCTCCCTAGAATAGCATTGTAACAAGTGGGACAGTCCACCACAATGAAAAGTATTCTGACCGTTTTCTTGAAAGGGCCTCTGCCCAACAATACTTCTTCTTCGAACTCACCGATTACATCAGCTGAGCTGCCCGTGAAGCCTACAATTGATCGGTCTGACTTTTGAATCACAGCTGGATTTTTCATTTTCTTGTAAGTATCCAGGAAAAGGATATTGGCAGAGCTCCCAGTATCCACCAGGATTCGCCTTATCTCATTGCCCCCTATCGATGCTCCTATGACAACAGCATCTTCATGAGGGCCAGCAATGTCTCTCAAATCATCCCCATCAAAGACAATGAATGGGAATAAACTTGACGATTGATAAGAGGTCATGCCCCCTTCTAGTTGGGTTGCCAAATTATGAACATGCCTTTTTCTTGATGAAGTGGTAGGAGCCGTTACAGTGTCCCCTCCGAAAATTGTCAAGGACTCAAAGAATTTAATGAGCCCGGAGACCGACCTGGAACGCTCCTCTATTGCACCCACTCTGTTCCTTGTTGGATCAGGATCCAAGTATTCAGATTCCACATCAAACCTTTCAACGATTACCATAGCCCCTTCTGGGGCAGCATTAACCGGACCAGCCCGGTGAGTGTTGTCAGGCCTGTTGCCTCATCTTCTTTTAACGTATGCACCCAATTTCCCTCTTTCAATCAGGTTCTGAACCTCTTGTTTCAAGGTTATGCAATCATCAGTGGTATGGCCAATATCATTGTGATATTGACAAAAAGAACTGTTTCGATGTTCTCTGGGAGACTGCAAGGTTGCCGGTCTCCGGTAGTGTACTTCATCTTTAGTTTTCTCGAAAATGGTTGCCACACTTTCTTTGAGCTCTGCAAACCATTCCGGTTGGACCCACGGCCCCCTTTTGTTTCTAGACTGCTGACTTTGTGCAGGAGCAGCTGGTTGAGACTGAGCTTTTCCTCTTCCATGCCCCTGTCCGGTTTCTCTAGCTTTGTTGCCGGACTGGTTTTGATTGGGAGTTGGTGTCACCGGGGTGGATCTCACCTTCCTGTGCACCCTGGTCTTTTTTGTTTCATCAACATTTATTTGCTTGCCGACTTGATTCAGCAATCCACCCCAGGTCATGGCTTTCTTCCTTGTTACTGAATCAGCCAGGTTGCCCGGGTTCAAACCTTGTCTCAGGGATGCTATTGCCACTTGTTCAAAGCAATCAGCCAGCCCGTTCTTCGTGTTCACAAAACGACTTATGTATTCTTTCAACGATTCATTTGGCTCTTGGGCACAATGGATTATGGTATCTCCATTACCCTTGAGCTCCTTACTCCCCACAAATTGTCTTCGAAAGACCACCCAAAAGGTATCAAAGTCTCTGATACAACCCTGAGGAAGGCTGCTGTACCACTTCAGAGCACTCCCCGTAAAGGACTGGGAGAATGCCCTGCAGAGTAGTTTATCATCATCATCAAAGTTCATCATGAAGTTCTTGAATTGCTCCAGATGATTGTCTGGATCAGTACTGCCATCGTACTTCTCCATCTTGGTGCTATCAAACCTCTTGGGGAGGTTTCCGGATAGGATTTTAGAAGATAGTGGAGACTGCCTCCAATTCCTTCCACGACTGAACACGGTATCATCATTAGGAGTTGCAAAGATACCTGGCTCATCATGGAAGGCAAAAGGATCCATCAGCATTCGGTCTACATGCCTCCGGTGAGATGACCCTTTTCCAATATGCCTTTTCATTCTTCCATGGCGATCTCTTTTTCTAGAATACTTTTTAACTTGCTTTTGTTTTTTCCTGGTTCGCCCCTCGTCACTGCTGGAGGACAATGACTTTTCATTTCCCTCACTGTCCGAAGAGCTGTCCGAAGATTCTGAACTTGAGTCAGAACTCTCCACAGGCTTGGACCGGTGAGACTTTTTAGAACTGGCATGTGTCTTTTTAGTGCTCACATGAGTCTTTGAAGCCTCATGCTCTCGAGGGTTATCAGAACGATGAGCAACTGATGCTTTGGATTTCTCCTTCATGCCCATCTTGGCCTTTTCAGCCCTCAGAGCTTCTATTTCAACCCTCAACCTGTCACGCTCCTGGACAGTATATTCATCGTTCTCTTCCACCACTTCGAGCAAAGCTGGTGGAAGCTCTGGATTATCCGGATTCATTCGGACAGAATTCCTTTACTTAGTTTTGAATGTTTGATTCAGGCACCGTCGCCTCCCACTGTGGTCGCCAATTTGGTGTGGATAAAAGTAGCCTGAGGGTAGGCTGGTAATTTTAAGTGGAGTTTTAAGGCGGCGTAAGGGTGTTTCACGGCGATGTGGTGGTGTTTAAGGGTGTTTTAAGATATTTCAGGGTGTTTCAAAGTGTTTCAAGGGTGGAGAGAGAATTAAGCAGCCTGGCAGCAGTTAATTTTTCTTACCCATAGTTAATGCTGGTGGTTGGGTATTTATAGTGTGAAATTTGGGCCCTTATGGGCTTTCGGGTCAAGTTTAATGGACCCGGGTCATGTTTAAAGACCCATGAGTTTTAAGCAGATGTACAGGTAGCTTAGTCAGATAGTGATTAGGTTTTTTAGTACTTTAGTCATAGTTCGAACTGCCTTATGTTTGCAGTGTTCAAAGTCATCTGTTCGGTTCAACCAGTGTTGTTCGAACTGAAGTCATGGAGTCTGTCCGAATTTATGGGGTGATTTTACTTTGGACTACCCTTCCGGGGAGCTCTTCGAATTCGGACTCATCAGAGTCTATATTATTGCGTGGCATTTTGAAACTATATTAAAGTTTATATTTTGAAGTATAGTATTAACTGATACTATACCTTTGATAATTCTCCAAATAGTGAATGAACACTTCAGTGGGGTTATAATATTCCATATTTGTTTATATATGGTTGATTGAGGCTCTTTAGTTCTGATTTTATCTATGGTACCTTTTAACTTAAAGTAACCCTACATTTTAGCTTAGTAAGTCTACCTTCATGAAGATTAAACTTAATCATTATATCAATATCTGAGGGGAGAATATTGGCCTTGAGTTTATCCAAGTTCTAAGTGTTATTATCTCAGTATTGACAGACTTTTTCATTGTTGTACCATAGGTTATTGTGTCTATTTTTTATTTTAATGAGAGGATGAGTATGATTCCATCTCTCAAGCCATAAATTGATGTTTTATTTACCAACTTGCAAGTAAATAAATGTTTCCGCTATCTCTATAATGTTGATCAAACGTTTCCCTATTTTAGAGTCCTTTATTTTATGTTGATTTGTAAATGGTGTTTATTAGGACAATAAATTGAATGCCTCAACAAAGCATTTTAAATATCTATGATTTCTAAAGTTTTAATCATTATTCCTTGTATGAGTTACAAAGGTTAGGTCAATTAGACCAAGCTATTGCATTTCTGTTTTATTTTGAACCCCAAAGAAATTTATAAAGTAATCTATAGATTCTTCCTATAATAGTTTTAGGGAGATTATAACTTTGAACATAATATGAAGGAATTTCCATAAGAATTGACTGTATTAAAACCATTATTTCTCCAAAAGATAAATTTTACAATCTAACTCTAAAATGTTCTCTCTTATTTTTTATATCATATCATTAAAGTAACAGACTTTGTTACTTTGATGAATAAATATACTCAGATATTTAATGGGTAGATAACTATACTTGAATTCATTAAGATTACCAATTGCATTGTTTGAGCTTCTATCTCCATTCTGAGGTGCTATAATAGTTGATTTGTTTGTATTAATTAGTTGAGCATATACTTTTTTATAGTGGTTTAGGTAGTCTCATAATTTTTTGACATTTTTTATTGATCCATTCATGAAGATGATTATATCATTTGTGAAGGCAAGACAATGGATAAATTTTACTTCTTAAATGATATCTCATTGTTTTGTTTACATAAAATAGGTTTTTAATTCCCCTAATAAAGTATTATTTATCCATGATGAAAAGGTTGGATGACAAATGATCACCCTACCTCGCACCATTTGAAGAATCGAAGTAACAATAAAGGGTGTTATTTATGATGACTGAGAAATGGGTAGCTTCAATTCTTTTTTTGATAAGGTCAATGAATTGTATTAAAGCCAAAACATGACATTATCTTTAGTATAAAGCTAGTGGATAACCTATCAAATGATTTATCCAAATCAAGTTTAAATATGACAATACCACTTCTATTTTTTTTTTAGCTAGATCATGAGACATCTCGTGAGTAATTAAAATATTTTTATGAATGTTCATATTTATTGCAAATCCCACTTGTTCATCTGATATGATTTTTGTCAGCCTATTATTTATCAGCTTAGAGATAATTTTGTTAAAGATATTACAAAGACTGATAGGCCCGAAATCATTCCAAATCCTAGGAGAGCATTTTTGGGGAATTATACATAAGGCAGTTGCATAAACTCCCATAGGAGCAGAATTGCCATTAAAGTAATCTATTATTGCTTCACAAAGATCTTTATTAATTATTTTCCAACATATAGAGTAGAATTTTAAGTTAAATCTGTCTATTCCATCCATACTATTGGGGTTGAGAAAGTGGCTTGTTTTGATAATTTCATCTTTTGTTGGAATAGTTAGTGAATACTGGTTATCTTGATCTATGATTAGATTTGGTATATAATTTTGGAGATCTTCAATAGTATTTTGAGTTGACTGTGAATTAAGGATTGTTTTAAAGTGATCTACAGCTAAGTTACCTAAAAAGTTTGATATTCAATTGAGTAATCTCCATTATAAATTCCATGGATTCTGTTTTTTTTAACTCTTCTCTTGTTTATATAATTATGGAAACAATAGGTGTTCATGTAACCATTCATAACCTATGAAGTGGCACCTTTCTGTTCTCAGAAAGCTTATTCCTTGGTCAGAAGGTTAAGATAGTTGGCTTTATCTTTTGAAAGTTTGATTTTATCTTCCGTGTTTTTTTAGTTTCCAAAACAAGATTCAATGTATTTTATTTCTTCTTTAGCATTAGCTATACTGTCAAATATATTACCAAATATTTCCTAGTTCCAGTGTATTAACTTATGTTTGAGCCTTTAAGTTTTACCCAGAACACCTGGAGTGGTGAACTAGTGATGTTAGTTGACCAATTGTCTTAACATGGAGAATCCACATGTTAAGAAATCTGAAGTTTTATTTTGGTTTGTTTAAATTAAAAGTTATGGATATACCCAATGGTGGCCAGGTGTTTCACCATTGTGATCTCAAAATAATTACGGCATGTAGCATTATACAATTGTTTGTTTAATCTTGTACAGACTCTGTTATTTGTCCATGTAAACATGGATCTTGAAAAACTAGCATCTTCAACCTGGCATTCAAAGATAGATTCATTGAAATGATCAATATTGTTGGTGCATAGAGAGAGGAACAAGAAAATTATTTATCTGATGATGTTATTACATTAAAACCTCTAACCACTAACCATTCTTGGTTAGTGATAGAGATTTAGTTTAATTTTTTATATTAATCAATCCTTTATATTCGTGTACATTTTGCATATAGTATTGATACCGAGAAGTCCTCCTTCCCGATTACCCAAATTTTATTACTTTTGTTAAAACAACCAGAATAAAATCCTAATGATTTTGTAATATGTTCTAGTATGTCAGAATTGATCATTGGCTCTTGCTAACGTAATAAAATAAATTCTTTCAGATTTGATAATGGACTTTATTCTGTGAATTTTTCCTCTGTTTCATATCCTCATAGCATTCCAACTAAGGACTTTTGATGTCATTTAAAATTTGAGGTATAGTGACTAGATTATCCTTTTAATAGGATCATATTTGCATTAAGTGAGACTTTATACATATATGCAAAGTAAACTGTCACTTTTTCCTTCACATCAAACATAGACTAGTCGGACCTTAAATAGTGGTGCTTAATCTAAGTTGGTACTTCAGCTACATTTTGCATATGTCGTAATCAGACACTCCTAAATATTTTGATACATAATCCCTCCACCTTTTTCACAATATTTAGGCGCATGCCCTCAATATGTGGGTGACCATCAACTAAAATATCATCATTCTCTTACTCATCATCTTCCTGTTTGGCTCAAGAGCCACTTTCAAATGATCTATCATAAGAGGACTTCTCAAAACCACTTTCCATCATAAAAAACAGATCTACCTAGAGGCATTGACATTGTCATCCCTAAGTACCTTAATATTAAGAAAATATAACTTTTAACACCATTGAGGGTTCTCTAGAAAATTATGGCCTTCAGTCTCGAGAACAGTCATATCAACTTATCCACTCTATTTTTGAACTACGATATTGTTTATCTCTTCAAAAAGGATTAAAAGATTTCCTTAAAGACCCCTAGGCATCGAGAGACTTGGAATGGAACGGAGATGAACTTGCGAGGTTTAACCATTTCTAAAGATGGACGATACGGCTCATCTACCAAATATAGAGTATGATAAACTATTTTACTTTTCCTATATCTGGTTAGTTCACTCGATCACACTCAATTGACAAAAAAAGAGAAATAAATTATTTTAGTTACAAACTTCAGTATTAGAGTAGATGTAAAGCTTTGAAAAAATCTCGAAACTATATATGTCCTTCGACTTTTGAATACGATAAGTGAAAAATGTGAAGTAATTCGATAAGGTTAAAATACAAGTCAACATATAAGAGATAATATAAGTAATGTTGCATTTGTTATTAGAGTTTAACCATTTCTCTTCCTATAGTATTCTATTCACAGTTTGGGTAAAAATCATCATTAGTCTTCCATACTGGTATATGTATCAAACTAATTTTTTTTTTGTCCCCAAATAATTTTCATATTTTAAAACTTTTCATGTTTAATCTAACACACATGCAATAGCTTAGGAGCTAATACGTGACCGTTCAAACAGAAATTTTTGTCTCACATTTACTCATCATCTTTTGTCAATAATACAAGCCCAATCTTTTGCAAATAATATTCAAATTTAAAATGGGTATTATTTCTAAAGATTGGAAAGCTAAATATGAGACGCGGTATATCCTAAACGCGGCCAAACATAGAAATTTTAAAACATGAGGACTAAAAAAAATTATTTTGAGACAAACGCAAACATGAAAAGATTTGTAACCGAGAATTTAAAATATAAGTGTTAGATAAATTATCTAATTCATTTGTTGGCATAGAATTGCTATTATATGCCGTATATAGGAAGTGAAATTAGCAAGCAATGTATTTCTGAAGAATTATGACTAAATTGGCCTGCTAATAATTCTTCCAGCAGACTTCACTGTATTGATATAGAACAAGACAAATTAGGGGATTATCAATAAAAATATCCTTTGCTCGATATCTTTAACTAGCAGCACAATCCAAAAAAATAATAATAGAGAATGTATTGTTGTAACCCTCCACGACAAAAAAAAAATGTAGGTTGTCAATAAATACGTCAATGAGTTTGTAATTTTAGAATTCTGATACAAGCTGTTCTTTCACTTCAGTACAAATGAAGCTATATACTATCAATGTAGAAACCAACTTCCATTTGATCAAAAGCAAGATATTCTTACTTTGAATCAAATGTTGGCAATCAGGTGACTGTGTTTATTTGAACCAAATTTCATCTTGATTTTGCTCATATAATATGCCACACGCCTCTCTAATGTCCTAGAATAGGCCAAATATAACCAAAAAAGGAGAGTTTGTGTTTTACATTATATAGTCAGTGAAAAACTTGTGTTTTCTTGTTCTTTCTTGCCAGGAAACACAGAATTGGTTCACGAGGTATCCATTTATGTCGTTTATTGTTTTAGGGCACCACCATCCTCCGTCACAATCCAAGGTGTAGTTATTGAGAAAGCACTCTGTCCTAACCTGATTTAATCCCAACAGAACTGAGTAAAACCAAATTGGATAAGCATAGATGTAAGTAAATTGGATTCTTGCAACATTCGTCAAGTTATCTAATATTATACCTTCGGGTTACGAGATTGGAATTTTGTTTTTCCAGTTCAAGCATTCTTGACCTATCCCGGTGACCAGACTATGACATCATTCATTAGGCACAGTCCCCTCCAAGATCAGCTCAGCAATTGATTACAGAGCCTGGCTCTTCAGCATCTTTCAGGACATCCTGACAATGAAGTACGCCAGAAATTAGAGACAGATCGACAACGCTAGATTTGTTTGAAAGTTTTCTCAGATATGTATTGCTTGACCCAGAGCTTATATAGATAAAACTAAACATTATGATAAAGAAAAACCTACTGGATTGCGAACAAACTGATGTTTACTTTCTAAACATTAGAGAAATACTTCAAAAATATTATGAACGCGGTGCAAGTACTTTTATTCAGATAGCCAGTTTTGTTATTCGACAAAAACTTCAAAAATGACATTTTCCTAAATGATTTAGGAAGTGCCAAATAACTGATACAAAAAAATAAACTTGTTAAGGAAATCATTGGTGCCTTTATTGACTTATTCCTTGCCCCTTATATACTTTGAAGAAGAAGCATATTTATATTCACCTTACTTTTTAAGGGAAGTAGTATACAGTTCGAATTTGTAACATGTTAGGAAGCATGTAAGATGCTTGCTCTAAATTTCCAAACCTAACTGTTTAGCACAATCATTACTAATAATATATCAGAAAAAATCTGTTATTATTACTCACTTCGTGTTATGAATATCTATATCAATAATTCATCATACAAAAAATTAAATCTATAAATACTCTTTAAATACTAAATATTCCAGAAACTCTAAGCAATATTGTACTATTTCCCAAAAAGACTGGAACTTCTTCAAATTTACTTTGAATAACATACTTTATACTTGGAAGCCTACTAAAACAAATCCAAGTGACAATCAGTCTAAAGGATACATACTGAGCAATGTAAGAATCCCATCTTGGGGAGGGCGAGCCATGAGGATTTCTCGTGCTACTTAAGTTAAGATGGTCCTTACTATCAAAGATAGACAATTCAAGTGTAAAGTAACAATTAAAGAAAAATCCATACCTCATGACAAGAGAGAATTACACTTTGTGCTGCGAAGAATATGGCCACCATCACCATCATATTTGGCAATCTTTTGGAGAAAATTATATGCATTCCAACATAAACCAGACTGGCATGTGATTGATTAGCATATCCAGATATGTCTCCGTATTTGTAGCCTATGAAAAACGGCATGCACATTTATACTTGACCCTTCAACCAATTTTGATAAAGGTTAAGTCTCTCTCTCACTCCTTAAGCAGTATCTCTGAATCAATATCTGAATTGGATTGTCTAGCGTTACACCGGCTTCTTTTATCTGGAATATAAGATTTTCTGCTTCCTTCATATTACCTATCCGACAGTGGCCTCTAATCAATGCAGTATAGGTGACCTTATCTGGTTTGTATCCCCTTCGTAGCATCTCATCATACAATTGAAACGCAAAATGGACATTCCTTGATGTACACGCAGCACCTATAAGCAAATTATATGTAACAATATCTGGGAAAATGCCACTGGAAATCATTAAATCTTTTAAATAATATGCATCTGCAATGTTTCCTCCTTTTACTTGTGCATTAATTAATGCATTAAATGTGTATACATTAGGTGCAACTCCACAAGACAACATCTGATCCCTGACATGTAATGCATTGTTCAGATCTCTTAACCTTCCAAAATCGTTGATCACAAGGTTCCATACATGAGGCTCCTGCATCAGTGACTTGTTTAATATACTAAGGAGAAACTGATGAGCCTTATACACATCTTCATGAAGACATAATCCTTGAATAATCATTTTGTAGGAGATATAATCTGGAGAAACTCCAAATGTTTCCATAAGATTGAGGATGTAGAAGGCCTCGCCAAAGTCTCCAGCTTTACACAGAGCACTTATTAGAGTATTATAGGTAAAGATATCAGGAAGTAAACCTCTTTTCAGCATTTCACAAACGTATTTATAAGCAATGCTGATGTATTGATTTAAACAAAATCCGTGGATTAGGACATTATAGGTAACAGCATCTAGCTGGACATTGTTCTCAAGCATTTCCTCCCAAAGGCTAAGAGCTTTTACCATATCGCCACTCCCAAAACAGCCAGCCATGAGAGTTGTTGAGGTGAATAAATCTGGCTCTACTTTATCGCTGTCATCACACAATATATTTTCAAAAAACTTCATTGCAGTACCCAAAAGACCCTTCTTACATAATGCATGCACAAGAATGTTACAAGTAACCCTATTTGGTTTAACACCAGAACCAGTCATAGTGGATAACAGATAGAGAGCTCCATCAACATTATTCGCAAGGCAATAGCTCTTAATGAAGGTGTTGTAGGTAACACAATTGGGAGAGGGACCCATTTCTCGCATCTCCCTGATAAGCCAATCTGCCTTCTCCATGTGACCTGCTCTGCACAAGGCCTTCACAAGATGATTGTGAGTAACTACATCTGGTAACGCACCTTTTTGTATCATTTTTCTCCGCAGCCATAATGCTGTTCCCAACTTCCCATCCAAGCAAAACTCCCTGATTATGGCTCCTGGCCTCATTGAATCACATTCCAAATTGCACACCTCGGCACATATATTTGCTAACGGCATACTTTCCCTACAATTTTTTGGGTATATAAACACAACACGATATAAATCAGCAGCTACTCTCTCCTCATAAATCTTTGATCTAAGTACTCCATATATTTTATACTAAACTACCACAAGCTTAGATTTGGCCTTCACTTGTGTGAGGTTATAAATAGATCTTAAAGCTAGATGTTTTCTTTACCACGACATATCTAATGCGTGTTCCAGTTGACATTATAAGTAGAGTGATCGACTACATTATACACCGTCTATAACCTTAACCTGCCAACCAATGGGTGTGTCAAAACTATAGTCAAACAAAAAGGTACAGCAGAGTTCCACACTTCCAACCAAGAAACACGATTTTAACAAGCCATCTATCTCAATTTGTAAGACAATCACACATATATACTTCAGATCAATTCAAACTAGAGAAAATCAACAAAATATGAACACTCCAATCACCTCATAATTCTGAGACGCTCCAGACTCTCTTTCAACATCGCATCCAAGCCATTAAAAACCGCCTGCGGATCTTCTTTATCATTGCAATCTCTTTTTGAAAACCAATCATCGGTTCTCAGCCGATAACAATCGCCCATACTAATCACAGCAACTCCCAAATCGTCATTACTCCTAAAAACAAACAAGTAAGCCAAATACATACAAAACTAACTATAAGAGCCAGAAAACACAAAACAAGTACCGCAACAGTTGTAGATTATGAAAGAAGAAGAAAAGGCACCTGAAACTTGACTCACAACTGAAGAAGGTAGCGAAGACCTGAGCGACATTGTGCTTAATGGAATCCAGAGTCTGATTCCAAATGCGCAGGAGAAGCATGTGCGATGGAAATGGCGACGAAGCTTCTCCACAGGCAATAGCTACCTGCAATCATGGGCAATTGAGGAAGCGTTGAATCAGAGAGAGGTAAATTGATAGAATGAATGAAATGTAAAAAAACATAAAAGAAATTGGTGCTCACAGCCATTGAAGTTCCAGTATAAACTAGCTGTGGATCATTAGGATTAGATTCGGGAGTAACAACAATAGAGAAGAGATGCCATCGACAAAGAAATAGACTCTAGCCAAACCCTCGTTCGTGCGTCGCTCTTTCTATCGGCAAATCCAACATAGTATTAAAAGAGATCCAGCCCAGTCCGAAAACCTGGCCCACATGTTACTCCTATATACTAGCAGCAGCTGCTAGCTGGTAAAGCTTTGTCCGACTAATCTCTGTTTTTTCCTAACATAGATATTAATTTGGGTATAGCTAAACTGGTTTCCAAAATTTTCTAAATGCTTTTAAAAGAAGAATTTTTTTAATTTTTAGTTTTTTGTTTTTTATTTTTTTATTCTTTTTCCAAAATATTTTTTTTTATAGTCTTTGAAAAGAAAAAGGTGATTTAGCAAAACTTGTCAATTTTATAAACATTTAATTTTATTACAAATTTCATATTTATATACAAAATCTAAAAAAAATCACAAAATTCAAAAAAAATGTAGAACATAAAACCTTAAAAATTCTTTCTAAAAGTCTTCAATTTTAAAAAGAAATTATAAATGAAAAGTAAGAATAAAAACTTTGTTGATAATCAAACTCCAAATAAGAAAATATTTCTAGTCCATTAGACGTAAAGTTTTCATTTTCGTAGATCTAATCCCGTTTAGGAAAGATTTTTTCACCGTGGTGCACCGTCGGTGTAGAACCTACACACCAACAGTGCCTACATTTTATCTAGGATTTTATGATTAGATTTTGCCACCGCTGATATTATGTGCCAGGATTAGATTTTGCCACCGCTAATGTTATGTGTCCAAATAGTCGGTGGGAGGAATTCCACCAGCGGTACCAAATTTGCATGGTACAATTTTCAAAAAAAAAAATCATTGGCGGTGTATTGAAACCCACGCCGCTATTGGTGTAACTTCTTCATCTGCTAGAAATTAAGCATGGCAGTTGATCGCAGTTGACACCGTCAGTGGTTGTGTTTTGATATTTTCGGTGTGGATGCCCAGCACCGCGGGAGTGCAAAACAAATAGAAATTGTACTTTTAGGTTTTCTTCACACACCGTCATTGTGGATTTTTTGTGCCGATTGTCGGAAACGTAATCGGCAGCATGGAATTTTTACAACACGGTGGCATTAATTACACCTCTAGTTTGTTGAAACCCCACCGGTGTACTATTATTATCTATTATGATTCTCGTTATCAAAGAGCTTAATGCTTCTGATTAATGAGAGAGGGTTTTGAGGCTTGTACCATTGATTATAGTGATTTGTTCACCGCGAAATCCAATTGTACGCAACTATTGGTTGATTGGTTAAGCTTACTGCAAAAGATAACGAGTTTCTAGTTATATTACGACGTTGCAACGATGTCAAAAGCATAAAAATCATAAACTATTGTTTGTATGCGAAATATTAGGAAAGTACACGAAGTTGGTAAAACCAGTGATCTTAAGATGAAGTCTACCATAACCAATAAATGCATATGATCTTTTGCGCTTAAAGAAAATATGGTAAATGATGATTTATAATCCTTAGAGTTCATATGCGGACTTCACAATCATGAGACTACAAAATCCAGCGTGACATTCGCACTTGGGACGGTTATCTAAAAAATAGTTTAAATTTGTAATTTATTTAACGAAAATGGGTTCCCATCCTTGCGATATTCTTGGCGGAGTGAAAAAGTTTAACCATAAAAATTCACCGTCCTTACGCATCATGTACAATGCTCAACTAAAGCATGAGAATATCAAGAAAGGAGATCACTTGCAGTTCTAATACTTGTGAGGTGAAGTAAAAATGTTAAATTATTACGAACAAAATAGATCATCCGAATAAGGAAGCGGTATCAGAAGTGAAAATTTTGTCACACACCTTGTTAGTTTGGATATGTTATATATGTTTCCAAATGTGTTAATAATGAATAATACCTACAAGGTAATAAGATATGTGCTTACGTTGTATGAGATTTTTGGAGCCATTTGTATCAGGAATACTTTTTACATCGGATTTGCATTTATGTCGGATGAGAAATTTGAGAGCTACAAATAGGTGTTAGAATATTTATAATCGTTGATGGTTACTCACTCCATCAAACACCCTTCATTTTTTTATGAATAGAAACTTAGAGTTGGTGAAGGTGATCGAGGAATTTTTTCCCCAATGCAACACACATGTTATGTCGATGACACATTAACATGAATGTCCTAGCCAAAACGAAAAAAAATCATCAATGTTAAAAAAATTGTCTAATGAATTTTTGAAACTGTGGAGTTAAATAATGTTGTCCGATACGGAGCTCCCGTTCAATAAATATCGGTCATATATGCTCTGTGACTTTAAATAATATATGAAAGCAATCAAATACACCAAAACTTGGTTAGAACCTTGTGGTGATAAGTTTATCACGTGGAAAACTAACAAGTTGGTAACCAAACCACTAACAGCGGGAAGAGCGCTCATTCCACCCTCGAGTATTTCCTTAGTAAGAAATAAGGTAACTTTGAGTCTTTTGGGTTGAAGGTGCATACTTGAATCGATATGCAACACGAAGACATTAAAATTTATTTTAAAATGAGTCGATTGTTAGCCCTTTATGAATTCGCTAACGATATGTACGGGAAGTTTAAAAAAACGTCTCCCACTATGCTTTGGAACTTTTTTCTGAGGAATTATAATAGACTTGAACAATAAAAATTATGTATCGTATGTCTTGTGGTTGTATAATACGAACTACACACAATATACCTTGTTCGCACAACATCTATAAATTTTTAAGCAAACTCTTGGAGTTACCTTTATATTTTTTTCACGATCATTATAAGAGGTTAGACAAAGTTGTATCTGCTGATCTTACGACGATCGAGTAATTGAAAGAAAAACTAGATAAACTTGTGCTCGATGTCATGGAAACCAAGGACGAAGTACGCATAGATCATGTGTGGTGTGGACAAGTTCTAATCAAAGGGTATTTTTGGCCTTGTGGTTAATAGGGTATTAAATTTTAATTTAGAAGATATAAATATAAAAGAGGTATGTGCTTGTATTTAAGACTATTAGAAAAATTCCAACTCATTAATTGTGGTTGGTTGGGGTATTTATACTCTTGGTTTGTGTCCCATGGGCCGTCTGGGTCGGATCTTGGATTCAGGTCAACTTTAAAGACTCTAAAGACCAAAAACCAAAGAGTGTTTAACACCCAGTTGAGTCACAATCGACTCAAATCTATTGTTCAAATTCTGATGTAGATTGTGTCCGAATTACCCCTTCAGAATTTTCCATAAAGTCTTTCCAGTAATATCCGACCCTATCAGTAGCCCATTTAAGGTCTTTCAAAAATGTTTTAGAAGAGCTATCTTTTAAAAAGAAAAGATTTGATCGGATTATCTTAGAATAGTTGAGTAGTTAAAATAAGATTTGGATCAAATCCGAGGGGTTTTCCTCTAGGTAAGTAGAAGTCCAAAGGTTAGTATTTTTTATGAACAATTTTTATTACACGTGTCAGTTCCTGGTTCGATCTCTCAATCGTTTTTTCTAGGTACTTGCACCTACATTCTAAAAAAAGGTAATTAGACTAGGTTATTAGCCCATAATCATGGTTTAAAAGATTTGTATCCCCTAGGTAAAATACTCAGGTGTTTTCTTACCTATATATTCTTGATAATTCTATTGTTTCTATTTCCAGAGTGAGAAATTTTTTTGCATATAAGCTTGTAGAGAGATAAATCGTAAAACTTGAAGTTGTTCTAGATTTGAGAAATTTTATGTTCAGAGCCAGAAACAACCCTGGTCAAATGAGGTTGGTTGAACCTGTCTGAATTGGAAAAAAAAAGGCAAGAATCCTTGTTGGACTCCCTGCTTCTTCTGGTGGAGTGATTAGCCAGACAACCTCAGAGCCAGAAAAAAATATGTCTTCATCAAAAGCATCAGTAATCAAAAATATTCCTTTCATCCTAGCTCTATCTATATTAAATTCTAAATCTTCTATACAGATACCCCTGGAATTGTTTTTTTAATACAAAAAAACCGTTTCAAGCATCAGGACCCCTCACCATTCATCGTTATGGGATCAGATGCTGAAAATACTATTCCTCAAAGGGTTAATCGACTCTCCAAGGCTAAAATCACCCCTCTATACTTTTAAAATGTCAACCCAAGGATAACAGAAACTTATGTTCAAGTTTCTTCGGATCTGAATCTACCACTTCCTCTTAATGAAGTTGTTCAAATCACAACAGGAATTGAAGGTGCTATATCGTCCGATCAACGACCAATAATAATGGAGGAAAACATGGAAGATTTTGGGGAAGATACCCCACTTGAAACATCCGTAAATACTGGAGGTACCACTGCAGTTCGGACTACCAGAGGAAAGGTAGGGATGCCTAATACCGAAGCACTTCCGGAGTGCTTAGAGGGGAGAGTAAGGCCCAATTTCGGCAAGGTTAGTGTGACATATTTATTATCCCTTCACAAAATCTCTTATGTATATACACATACTACCGAACTGGAAATGATTACGAGAATATGGGATTTTATGAGTCAGTTAAGGTGAGGATCCCTATCCACCTAAAAACTTCGATGGACTGTAAATTCCAAGGGATAGTAATATATATTGAGGTGTTAAACTGGGGTCTTCGTTTCCCTTTAGATCCACAGATTGTAAGGTACTTTCATTTGATAAAGCTTTGCATAAGCCAACTGAGTCCTAATTATTGGTACACACTGTTGGCCAACATTATCGCTCTAAGATTGTCTAAAACTCCAATGCCCATGTAACAGTTTGTTATTGTGGCTAGTTTGTGTAAAAACCACAACATCACCTTTTACCATTATAATATGGGGAATGACTATAAAGTGGTTAGCAACCTATTGGAATTTGAGAAGCCATGGAGGACTCGGTTTTTATACATAAGTGAGGCTTGGGGAATGGAAAAAAAGATAACCGCTAAAGGAAATTTGAGTCAGCTGACCAGATATTGGAAGAGCTCAGGTAATCTCAGTTTGGAATTTTACTTTGTATTTAAATTTTATTTTGTTATACAGAACTGATTATGGTGCTTATGTTGTAGTTTTCTCCAAAATGTTTGCAGAGCATTTATATGTTGGAAGGACTGCATTCACAAAACTAAATCAATGGGCCTTACAGAAGTTGAGTTTTCCCTTCCACAACTGTTTTACTGCTGCAAACATGGTGAGGGCTTATTTGTGGAAAACAAGTAGGGTTAGAGAACTTAAATGGGAACAATTTATTGCACCTCATTCATCGGAGGTCATTCTTAAAAGGACTGAGGCAAAAGATGGTAAACTCTACCTATCAGCCTGGAACAAAGCCATTAGTCATCTAGACAAAATAAAGAAAAAACAGAAGAAGAATGAGAAAGTCGATGTGGGCAGTTCGGTTAATCCTGAAGGGATCAATGCTGATTTTTTATAGACAGTTGCTGTAACTGTGGGTGAAACCGAAGGGTCAAAGCCTCCACCTCAAATAAAGAAGAAAGGTCATAAAAAATCCATGAAGGTAGTGATCGAAGGGCTGGAAGAAGAAGAAAAGCACCGTATGATCAGAGATAATACCCCGACCCACAATTGCTCATCCTGATATTCCAACCAATGTTCGTCCACAAGAAGAAGTTCAAGATGACTGTCTTAGCCTGACGCTTCATATAGCTGAACATCCTACTCTTGAAGCTGATGTTAACTTGGATGACCTTGGTAATATGTATTTCAGCGAGTTTGAGAATGAGGACTTTGGTCGGACCTTTCCCCAGTTATCCACCATAACCAATGCAGTGATCTGTGATGGTGAGTCCTTTGAAGTGTCCAGTGAGCAGGATACTTTTGGGCCATGCAATCTTAGGCTATATTAGGTCAATAGTTAATCTGGAAAGACAAGTTAGGGCTCATGCTAAAGACATTACTTCTCTTAGAAAAACCAATAAAGACTTGAAGAACTCTCTTTCTTCTGAACAACAGAAAGTAGAGGCTTTAGATAAAAAAAACAATGAGCTGATCACCGTATTGGAACAGCCCAAGGCTGCCCAAGAAAACCTTCAAACCAAATGCTCCGAACTAGAAATACATACCTCTAGAGAGATTAAGTATTTGAAGGATTAGCATGGCACTGATGCAGTCTTCATTACCAAACTATCTGAGGAAAAAGAGAAGCTGAATAATCTTATTCAAGAAAAAGAAGATGAAATTACTTCTCTAAAGCATAATCAAACCCAAGAGATAGCTGCAACAATGGAGAAGTATGTTGCTAGTCTGGTGGATTCTATAGAAAAGAGGGATGAGGGTATTAAAGCAAATATGGTTATGTTATTTCACAAAACCTTTCTAAAAAAGAATCTTGGACCCTTCTGGAAGTTTGTTCCATATGATGAAATATCCTTTCATGCCCTTCCACATGGTGATAATTCCGATGAGGGATCTGATAAGTGTTCAAGATCTGAAGAAAGTTCAAGCCTTGATGCTAAGAGTCCCAAGAAGGATGAAGATGGAGAGAAAAAACAAGAGAAATGTGAAGGTAATGAAAAAACCTAAGGGAACGAGCCCTAAGGTTGTTGTACTTTTGATTTTGTGTTTAAAACTAACATCTTTGGATGACCAAAGCATTTTTTTAAAGTCATTGGATGGCCAAGACATTTTGTTAAAGTCCTTGGATAGCCAAGGAATTTTTTGTAATGGTGGATCAGATATCTTTTGATGACTCGGACAGTTTTTAAAGTTGTGTTTTTCTTCATATGTGTTCCTTTCTCTTGTGTTTTAACGAGTAACTAACTTTTCCGATGTGTTTACTGAATGTTCAACTCATCCAATCATTTTAAGAATATTCCATTTGAATACCCAGTGTGTTAAATAGGTGTTTAATTCATCAAATACTTTAAATATATTTCATTTGAATACCCAAGGTGTTAAATAGATGTTTAATTCATCGTTCACTTCAAAGATATTTCATTCGAATGCCAGAGGTGTTTAATATGGTGTTTAATTCACCGGATCTCTTCGTATCCACTATAATTATTTAAAAAACATAAGATAATATTTATTTAAAGTTGGACACCTCATTAAAACCTCCCCGCGCCACCAAGGTAGGAAAGAGTATGCCCCCTAATATTTACATTAAAGTATAAAAAAGTAAATATTTACAATTTAATTTTACTCTAAATGCAACCTGAGATGCTCAATGTTCCATGAGTGTTTCAACATGTTGCCCTCTCTGTCTTGAAGTCTGTATGTTCATTGTTTGATTTTCTCACATACCATGTATGGGCCTTCCCAGTTCGGAGCCAGTTTCCCAAATTGTTTCTCTTTGGTATATATGAAGACTTTTCTTAACACTTTGTCCCCTATCTGGAAATCTTTTTTTTTTTACTTTAGCTTCAAATATACTTATCATCAAACCTTGATAGTGTGTTGTTCTCAATTGTTCCTTTACTCTTCTTTCTTCAATCAAATCCAACTGATTCCTTACTACCACACCATTAGTTTATTCAGAATAGTTTTGTATCCAGAATGAAAGCAAAGTATCTTCTATAGGTGTGATTGCATCCATACCATAGATAAGAGAAAAATAAGACTCTTGAATAGTTGTGTGAGAAGTAGTTCGAAAGGCCCACAATATTTCTTGTAAGTAGTTTGGCCATTTTCCAGGAAATCCTTCAAGATTCTTTTTCAACCCTATTAAGATTGTTCGATTAGAAACCTTCAACTTGCCCATTTTCCTGGGGATGGAAAAGGAAAGAAAAACAATGCTGAATTCCTATGGATGTGCAAAATGTCTATATGTCTTTCTTGTCAAACTGCGGCGCATTGTATGTAGTAATACGTTGGGGAATTCCAAATCGGAAATATATGTTAGATATGATAAACTTTATAACTGCCTTGGAAATGGTTCCAACTAGTGGAGAAGACTCAACCTATTTAAAGAAATAATTAATTGTCACAATTATCGTTCGATATCCTCCGAAAGCCATGGGAATAGGTCCAATTAAATGCAAACCTCATCTATCAAAATGTATGGGTTCGGATATTGATTCTACGAGAACTGCTGGCACGTGGATCTCATTCCCATATTTCTGGCAAGGATCACATCTTCTAACCATATCTTTAGCATCTGCCGTTATAGTGGGCCAGTAGTATCCAGCTAACAAAAATCTCATGGTTAAAGCTTTATAACCACAATGTGATGATCCCTCTCCATCGTACAATTCAGATAGAAAATTTTGGGACTCATCAAATCCTAGGAAGCGCAAGCGAGGTCTAGTAAAATATTTTTTGTAAAGAATTTTTCTCAACACCAGGAAACCACGAGATTTGTATTTCACTTTTTTAGCCAAAGTTTTACCCGAAGGTAAAAATCCATTAGTAATGAAATATCATATTTCATACCTCCAGTCTTTATATTGTACAGCATATATGTTCATACTTTCTTCAATTTCATTCCCCCAAACTTAACTTATAGATGGACATTCTTGCACAAGGATCCATGAATATGGTTCAGAGTAGGCTATAGTAGCTGAAGAATCCGCCATAGTATTCTCCAATCTAGAGACATGCTCATACCGAACACTTTTAAAACCCATGGCTACTTCTTTTAGGATTTGCAGATACTTCATCAACTGATCATTTTTAATTTTAGATTATCCTTGATCTTGATGGATAATTAACTGGGAATCACTTACTAACCGAACCCTTTTTGCCCCATATATCTAAGATAATCTTAAACCGGTTATGGTTACTTCGTATTCTGATTCATTGTTTGATGCCCTGAACACGAAACATATGGCTTGGTACATAATATCACCATAAGGAGAGGTTAGACAAATTCCAACTCCACATCCCATCGTACTAGATCCATCGTCTTTTCGGATTATCCACTCTTTCTTACACTTGTTTTCTTAAGCTTCTTCATAGAGTATTTTAGTATGAAATTCTACCAAGAAAGCAGCTATAGATTGGGCTTTGATTGCAGTTCGAGGTGCAAAATCAATATCATAGTCTCCAAGTTCAACTGACCATTTAGTCATTCTTCCTGATATGTCAGCTTTTTGTAGAACATTCTTTAAAGGAAAAGATGTTTGGACTGGACAATACGACCTCATTTTCCTAGCTTCTATCACCAATGCCAAGGCTAACTTTTCTAACTTCAAATACCTTTTTGTTGCTTCTAACAAACTCTTGGTTATGTAGTATACAGGACGGGGATAATTATCTACTTCCTTTACTAGTACAACACTCATTGCATACTCTGATACGGCTAAATACATATAAAGTTTCTCTCCTTGAATGGGTTTAAACAAGGTACGGGGTGATAACAAATACTGTTTTATTTGCAGAAAGGCTTGATCGTACTGTGGAGACCAATTAAAATTCTTAGCATTCTCAAAACTTGGAAAACTGAACAAAATTGTCTGATGACCTTGAAACAAACTGATTTAATGCAGCCAATCGCCCGGGTAGTCTATGGACTTCTTTAGTATTCTGGATTAGCATGAATCCCTCTTTCACTTATGACATGTTTTAGAAACTTTCCAGATCAAACTCTAAAATTACATTTTCAGGGTTTAACTTCAAGTTTATAGCATTTAAGTTAGAAAAAGTTTATTGAAGATCGGATATGTGCTCTGCTTCTTTGAGGTTTTTTACCATCATGTCATTTATATATACCTCCATATTTCTACCAATTTGGTTAGCAATTTTTTTTACCGACATCCAATAGGTAGCTCCACCATTCTTTAACCCAAATGGAATCAGTAATGAAGGTGGTATGATCTTGATTGTTCGGATCCACCTGTATCTGGTTATACCCTAAAAAGGCATCCATGAAGGACAACAAATTGTTTCCGGATGTAGAATCCACTAATTGATCTCTATGAGGTACTAGAAAATGATCTTTAGGACATGCTTTATTTAAATCAGTGAAGTCGATACACATGCTCAATTTCCCATTCTTTTTCCTGACTAAAACAGGATTAGTTGTCCATAAAGGGTATTGAGATTCTTTTATATGACCCATCTTGGTCAACTGATCTACTTCTTGCACAATCACGTCGACTTTTTCTTTGGAAAAAGTCCTCATTCTCTGTACAACTGGCCCAACATCATATCAGACTGATAACTTATGGCACATTACCCCAGCTGGTACTCTAGTTACATTATCATTGCACCATGCAAATACGTGTAAATTATTAGATACGAAAGACAATAACTTTTGTTTCAAACTCAATAGTAATTTAGTCTCAATCATAACACTTTTTCCTTCTGCCAAGAAATGAATTTCAAATTCTTCAATGGGTATTACTGCACTAGAAGCCTCCATTGGATCATCTATTTCATACTGACAAGTGGAAGGCTCCTATAGTTGTTGTTCTTTGTTAATCTTAACTGCGCCAAGTAATTTGAAGGCAATGGCTGTTATATAACACTCTCTAGCGAATTTATGGCTGTTTCGCACAACACCCACTTGTCCTCCCGTAACATACTTTAAACATTTGTGGACATTTGAGGCCACAACACGCATCCTAGAGAGCCAAGATCTTCCAAATATAGCGTTGTATGATGTTGGGCAGTCAACCACGACAAATAACACTCTTACCATTTTTAAATGGTCATTTTCCCAATAGTACTTCCTCTTTGAATTCACCAATGACATCGGCCGAACTCCCAGTAAACCCTACAATTGTTCTGTTCGATCATTGGATAACCGAAGGGTTTTCATTTGTCTATAAATGGTTATAAATAACATATTTTCCAAACTACCAGTGTCAATTAAGATTCGTCTTATGTCATTTCCCTCAATCGATGCTCATATTACCATAACATCTTCATATGGACCCGTTATATCTCTTAAGTCGTCTTCATCAAAGACTATAAAAGGGGCAGGAGTTTGGTAAAGGTGTGTGGACATTTTTCCTACCAACTGAGTAGTCAAACTGCTGACATGCCTTTTTCTTGAACAATTTGGGGGTGTTATTACGGTAAATCCCCCAAATATTGTTAATGACTCAAAGAATTTGATCATATCAGAAACCTTGGCAGAATCATCCATTATTACCTCCACCTGACTCCGATCTTGATCAGGATCAAGATATTCAGTATCCATATCAAATCTTTCAACAATCACCATGGTATCTTCCTGTCTAGATGTCCCTAGGATTGTTGAGGAAGTCGTCTGGGGTGCATTAGTATTGGATTGTGTGTTGTCTGGTCTGCTTCCCTCTTGTCTTTTAACAAAGGCACCTAATTTTCCCATATGAATGAGATTTTTTACTTCTTTATTTAATTATATACAATCACGCGTGTCATGACCCACATCATTATGATATTTATAAAAGGGAGTACTTCAAGTCTCTATAGAGGATTATAGTGGAGCTGGCCTTCTATAGTGCACATCATTCTTAGTTTTATCAAATATTTGTGTTACGCTTTCTCCCAGCTTAGTAAACCATTCATGCTGGACCCAAGGGCCTCTCTTGCTGGTTTTGATTGGATTTATTTTCTCTGGACCGATGTGACCCATGTTCGGATTCTTTTGGCTTGTAATTAACCATAGACTGGGATTGAGTTGTTGCTTGTGGAGTAGATGTTGTAGCAGCAGATCTATTCTGAGGAGGGACTTTAGACTTCTTGGTTTCTTCTACTGTGATCTGCTTCCTAACTTGATTTAACAACCCACCAAACGTTATAGCTTTATTTCGGGTTACTGAGCCACCTAAATTGATCGGATTCAAACCTTATCTTACGGAGGTGATTGCCACAAGTTCAAAAAAAATAAGCCAGCCCATTCTTCGTATTGACAAACTACTGATATACTCATTCAAAGATTCAGTTGGCTCCTGAGAATAATGAATAATAGTATCATCGTTTCCTTTGAGCTTTTTGCTTCCAATAAATTGCCTTTGTAATGTGACCCAAAATATGTCAAAACTTCTTATAGAGCCCTAGGGAAGACTATTATATCATTTGAGGGAATTTCCCTTAATATTTTGTGAGAAAGCCTGACATAATAACTTGTCATCATCATCAAAATTCATCATAAATTTTTTGAACTACTCAAGATGGTTGTTCGGATCTTTACTTTCATCGTACTTTTCCATTTTAGAGTTATCAAATCGCTTAGGATAGTGTCCGGATATAATTTTTTAGGATAAAGAAGATTGTCTCCAATTGTGATTAGGACTAAATATAGTATCTTCATTGGGAGTAGCAAAGATATCTGGTTTGGATTGAATAGCAAACGGATCAAGCAACAAATGATCAATGTGTTAACCAATCAAACCCTTTACTTTACCATGATACTTGTTTTTTTTATTATACCCCTTTTGTCCCTCTTTCTTGAATGTTTCTAGGTTAGCCTTATTTTCTTCTTTATGCAGCCCTCATCACTACTGGATGATAATGACTCTTCCAGGTTTGAATCACTTGACAAACTATCAGAGGACTCTGAAGTCGTACTCACAGCCTGTTTAGAACGATTTGTTTTTTAGAGCTGACATGTGTCTCTGTGGATAGCTCATTGTCACCAGGCTCACTTGTAGGATGCAGTCCATACACATCAGAATTTTCTTTCACTCTTTTTCCAGCCTGCTTTTGAGCCCTTAAAGCTTCAATTTCAGCCCTCAGCTCATCAAGTTCATCTTGTATGAACTGTCTTTCATCTAGATTGTGATGAGGAATATTGTCATGGGGCACTCCCTCAAATCCTGGAAGTGGAGCATTGTGCACGTTGAGATCCATATCTTAACGATATCTTAACTGTCCTTTTCCACTAGTTTTGAACTTGCTATTTATGCACCATGGCTTCCCACTGTGGTCGTCATTTTGGTGTGGATAGTTTCTAATCAAAGGGTATTTTTGGCATTGTGGTTAATAGGGTATTAAAATTCAATGTAGAAAATAAAAAGATAAAATAGGTTTGTGCTTGTAGTTAAGATTATAATTAAAATTCAAGCCCATTAAATGTAGTGGATTGGGGTATTTATAATCTTGGTTTGTGACCCGTGAGCCATCTGGGTCAGATCTTGGATTCGGGTTAACTTTAAAGACTCCAAAGCACAAAAACCAAAGAGTTTTTAGCACCCAGCTGAGTCACAATCCACTCAAATCTATTGTTCATTGAAATTCTGATGTAGAAGGTGTCCAAATTACCCCTTCGGAATTTACCATAAATCCCTTCCAGTAATATATGACCCTATCAATGTGTACAAGAAATGTTTTTCCATAGTTCATCTGAAGACTACTTATCGTATATATCCTTTGGAAAAACTAAAAGCATGTAGTCTTCCAGCTTCCAAACATAAGTTATCTATTACTATAAAGAATTGTATGTAAGGCCATAAGTATGGGTTTCTCGATGTCATACCTAAGATAAGAAACCATAACCGTATTACTACTCGATGTAAACTATTTCACAGATTTCTTCTTTTATTTAAAGGAGGACACAGAATCATTCACTTTAAGGATATTATTTTAGTTTCCCTTAGAAAGAGCCTTTGGTTGGGGTTCATCAGTTGTATGAGGGATAAGTACCTCTGAAGCGTCGATAGTCGCATGAGGGGACCTTCCTTCCAGATTATTAGCAATCATATGAGGCGTTGTAATGGTCTGGTCATGGTCGGTTGGAGTGGTTCGGGGACTTACAAAAAAAGTCCTAGAGAGTGTGAAAAAGATACGGGTAAAGTCACATTTAACCCTCACAACCTCAGAAGGTCCACCAACAAATTGGACCACTATAGGGTCGTAACAATCATTCCCCTCTAGTTCACGGGGAGGAATATATCATATCATCCTCATTCTCACTTCCAATCTCAAGTAAGGAGTTTCGTAATCCACAATCCCTCTGAATGGTGTCAAAATACTTATCGCCCTCTAAATTAGTAAGAGAAAGAGATTGTGATAGTGTACCTAGTACTGGGGTGATGGTCGTGTAAATGTAAAAAATCGGGGTGATTTACCAAACTATGGAACGAAAAGTAAAGTGCAAACTTAACTTGTCTCTCATTGCAATAGAAGGAATTTATGGTGGTTTATCTTATTCGAATTTTTTTGCGACGACCAGATTAATCTTTGGAGGAAAGCTTCGCTCACTAGATATCTCTCTCTAAAGTCAGAATGGGAGAAGATCTTTTGGGCTACTATTTATAAATTGTTCAGTATTAGGCGTGACCTCGTCAGCTTGATGGATGTGACGTTTGCCTCGAGCCTAGTGTCGGTTTGGGCTTCAATATGTGGATATTTGATAGTTGTGTTTGAAGTGACGTTTTATGGGGTAACTCGAAATTTTTGAAGACTATTATGAAATATTTTCACATTACAACCAACGTATGGTAAGTTATTGTCTTTCGGACGAGAGCAAGTTCTTTTGCTTAACATTATTCGCGGTGGTTTAGTTTATCTCTGGACCACTCCCGCGAGCAGGGGAGATTTTTTGGTACACATATTTATTACTCGACAAAATGGCCATAAATATGAGAGATAGTGAAACGAAACGATATGGTAAAATTATGGGTTGACTAGTGATTAATTAGTATTTAATATTATGGATAAAAAAAATTAAAAAAACTTTTGTATTGTAAACCAATATAACCATCTAAATTAGAACGGTCACTCTAAATAACACATGTTATCCCGCTTTTAAAAGATCTCACTATTCAACACTATCAACGTTTTTGCAATATTTGGTACCTTGGTAATTAGAAAAAAATACCCTCCACTGTCTTGAAACACCATATAACTTCACTATAACCGATTCAATTGAAGGGAAATGTCACACAAAGTACTTGATCATTAATTTTATTATCATCTATTATCCAAACTATTTTCTATGCATACTTAACACCCTTCTCACCAAAATAACTCCCTTATTTAATTTTTGTATTCATTAACTACCCTCATATTTTGGTTTGATCTTTTCCACCAAATAATTCAAACATTTGAATTCGTCTAACTAGCTCTCACAAACCTTAATATTTTCCTCCAAACTACTAATACTCTAACAGAGGTCGAATTTCTAAATCTGTTTTCATAAATGATTTTCCGACCATGTTACCACATGTGGTTCAACTACTTACCTGTGAGAAGTTCACCATCGCTTTTCAGGCTACTGTTAAGTGAGCAATACCTCTGGTGAAGTTTCAAGCCATCGTCCTCTGTATTATCGACTTTAGGTAATATTTTCATTTTCTATTTTCCGGCGACACACAACACCTCGGTCAGACTTCTTCTTTTTTTTTACCGGAAAATCTTATTCCAAGTATGTGACCATCGTCGTTCTTGGTTTTATTTTGCTGGAATCCTGTTTTTATTTGTTTAAGTGGTTGGGTTTAGTTTTTCGCTCTAATCTTGATTACATGGAAGCTCATCGTCAAACTTTTCTTTGTTGTTTTTAATTTTCTCAAAAATACATTTTCTTACCTTATCGATTTCTCACCTTCCCGATTTCTTGGCATAGGTTATACTGTATATTTCATTCAATTATTATAGAATTGTAGTTGTGGTTTACTCTCATTAATCTGATTTATAGGTTTCAGTTTTCTAGTTGAAGATACGTTTGATGTTTTATATGATACGATTGATTAATTGATTATGGCGTCGTTATTAGTTTGTTAGCTAGGGAGGATGCGTTTTGTGTGGTGGAGGCTTAAAAGACACGGGATCAATATTCAGAAAATCTATTTACATGATGAGGTAAAGGATGCAATTTAATGCAAATTCAAAACAATGAACATGAGATTTATGTGTAAATTGGCATGAGATTTATGTGTAAAACATGTGATGCTAATTTGAGTAAAATTGGTCATGCTATATTGGTTTTGTCATTTTGCGATTTGTGGGTATTAGTTCATCATCATTCTTGGTTTTGTTTTACTGGAATCTTATTTTTAGTTGTTTTAGGTAGATGATGCGATTTTAGTGTAGATTTAAAACGATGAACATGAGATTTATGTGTAAAATAGGTCATGAGATTTATGTGTAAAACAAGTCATACTAGATTTGAGTAAAATTGGTCATGTTCGATTGGTTTTGTCATATTACGATTTGTAGGTAAAATATGACATGCTAGCTTGGTTTTTGAGTAAAATAGGTCATGCGATTTGTGAGTAAAATAGGCAATAATAGATGTTAGTAAAATACGTCGTGCGGTTTGTGGGTAAACTGGATTATGAGATTTATGAATAAAATAGGTCATGCTAGATATGAGTAAAATAGGTCGTGCTAGATTGGTTTTGACATTTGAATTTGGAGCCCGATTTACGTACAAATCTGTAATCATGCGAGATTGTGAGTAAAAACAATAGATTGTGCTTCATGCAACTATCCAACTTTTCAAATATATTATCACCAACTAGTTTTCTTATAATTTTATGGTTGCAATTGTAGTGACTGTTATAATACTCTTATTATTTTATGTTACTCGAAAAATTAACCATCCATTTTGTAAGTAAATTATAGCTAACATCACAAATCGAACCCTAAATAAATACAACATATTTTAGGGTTGTCATGTTTAAATAAACAAATAAACACATCGACCACCATAATCATCAATCATGAGAAGAATCTTTCGAGTCAAACTCCTCAAGCTCTTATTCATCCTCAGGTACTTGGAATTCATCCAACTAGGTAGGATTAAATCAATGATTTCCTTAGTCAACCTGTATGAAAAAGTAAAGGAGAAATCAACTTCGTTGAAGTAGGAGGTAGAGGATGTGATTCTAGAACTATTCAGCAAGAATAATCAGTTTACATTTATGCGTGATAAGTGTAGATTTAAAACGATGAACATGAGATTTATGTGTAAAATAGGTCATGAGATTTATGTGTAAAATATAGGTTAAGAGATTTATGTGTAAAACAGATTAGCAATTTATGTGTAAAAATCGCATCCTCTACCTACAGTTCTAAAAACAAGATTTTGGCTTCTGCACATCCAACCACGCCAGAAAAAACTACAACAAGTGAATTAAATACACAATAAACGTGCGAGATACATAAATCGCATCTCTTCATGACAGTTGCATTCGACCGCGACTTGGTTATAAGAGTCTTCAGAATCATAAGATTATGATTTGATATTCCGAGTTTACAGGTCATAGAAACGTGCGAGATCAATTCATCACACTAGTTGGTTTCATCGCATTTTGAAGATATTCTTTATATCGTTATCAAGCCTGAGTAATCCATAAGATTTTACTGCAGGAGGATGCAAAATACTAGACTTAAAGGTCCAGTTTCATTAGTGTCTTTAGTCTTCCCAACTTACAGACCGTGTGAGTATTCTAAACATACCTAATGAAATTTTGGTGGCAAACATTTAGATATTTATTTTGGACTACTTATATAACACAAGGACCTGAAATAAACTGCTCAGTGACACCTTGAATCTTGAAACCGGATATAGCAAGCAGCTGGAAGTCGTAGATCTCCAGAGAAATTTTATCCATGACTTCATAGAAACAGAAGAATGTTGCACGTCCAAGATAACGAAAACAAAATAGACCAGTGGAATTGAAAACACCTAAATAACAAACAATCCGTCTATATTGACGACCAACAACATTTGATATAGATCAAAACAACCGTCTTCCACAACCTAACGAGTACTGGGAAACGTAAAATCAACCCAAAGAATAAACAAACTCTCATCGTTGTGATATACATAACAAGAACCAAACGTTTATCGAGTTCGAAAATGTACCTTTATTGCAGTTTCTAACGATCAACATTGGCAGCCGGTTTGATTTGGAAATTGTCGGTCAATGATTGCCCGCGACCAATGGCTTAAAGCGTTTGTCGATGTTATTATCGACGGTTAGTGCTCGCCGGAGAAATAATGAGGTTTCATCTGCTCAAACTGGTTGTGGGGTTGCTCAAACTGGTTGTGGGGTTTCGAAGCGTAGGTTTACTGTGACTCTCGATTTACTTCGCTTTTTTGATTTTGGAAGGGAGATATAAAACAAAAATCTGGCCGAAAATATACAAAAGTAACTCACTACCTAATTGAGGTAGTTTATATCCGTTATGGTATTTTAGACCATTTTTTAAACGGAGGTACTACCCCATTTATGGATACTAGTTCGGTAATACTTGTAGGAAGGTATTTATGGATAGTTCTTCCTAAATTCAAATTCACCATCTTCAGAACTATTTAATTTTAAATTAAATAAAAAAATACAGACATATCGTTCATCACCATGGTGACTTAAAATCTTAAAAAAATTAAATCCTATATATTTTGATATATCTTCCCTTAATTTAAAAATTTACTTGCGAATATAGCTTTGAATGTGTATCCATACAATATTACATGAAAATGCATAGTCTTTTTAAGTATATAACAAGCCTGATAGCAATGGCCGCTTTCAGTTCGTCCAAATAGTATGGACTGCACTACCATAATCATTAATCAGTATTGCATTTCCGCATGGATCTACAATTTATCCAAAATAAGTTGCACCACCATGCTCATTGTTTATAAGTGGATGTAGGTACGAGTGCGAGTCATTAGCTCATACAACAAACATCAAATACACAGACGGCGCATAATGCTTGGAGTGTCCTATTGGCGTCTTTGAAAAACAAATAAAGATCCTTTAGAGCCTCTACCCAATCGAATCTTCTCGTCGATATATGTTATCTGCAACTTTACTTCACTCTCGAAACCATATTTGAACTCTAGCCCTCCTCCAAACTTCAATTCAGGTGGGTCGAATATCACCTGAATCCATTCGTTGTCCAGAACGTTCAACTTTCCTGCAACCAACCAAGAAATCATCCCAAATGAAACAAAATGCTATTCAATTCAATACAATAAAATAACACTACGTGTGATATGTTGTGACCTACCTGCTAAAGAGACTTCTCCATCAAGAAACCCAAAAGCAGTAAAGGAGACCTTGTTCTTGACGACATCAGGAGCTTCAACAACCTGAATCATCTCGTTCGTTTTGAAAAAAAGCCGACCCAGAACACTTCTGTATCCACCTCCTGGTGAGGTCGGTCGAGAACAATACACAACATCCCACTCTGCATACCATCCAATTATTTATTATCGTTGTTGAGGCTGTCGATATATGACATGACCCATAAACGCTGACACAAAATCGAGTCACAACGGGCTGGTTACACATAAACCTCGAAACTTTTTTAAAAACGAAATAGTGTGCACTACAAGTCTTTCCGGGTTCAGCAGGTTACACGAGATGGGTTTGTCAGTGTTTCCGGGTCGAACAGATCTACTCTTAAATCGGATACAACATTCGGGTCGGGTCAGTGTTATTAGTGTTTTTTACCAAATCTAAGCAACCTTAAAGGAACTCTCACCCTAGCTGACATGCCACATGAGCTACCAATTTTGCTCTGAACAAGATATAAATTCGACAATATAGACAACATATATATCAACTTCGATCTAAAAATCAAAATATGGAATAGTAAAATCGATATTGAACTCTTCCAAGATTACCTCCGAAAATAAGAGGGCATTTCACCGGTTCATTCACACAGAATTTCTGCAGCGTTTGAGCAACTTGAGCAACCTCCTTATGTTGATCGTTACTAAGTGAAAGTCCTCCATCGGTTTGAATCACCTAATTTCGCAGCAAATTTTACAATCAATCTATTTCTATCAATTCTGGGTTTATAGCAAATCCAGAGAATAAAAAAAAAAACTACATAACTTTAGATATAAAGCCAGAAATATACCTTGGAGAGAATGGCAGTAACAAGATCATCAGGTCCGGTTTCTAATCCAGGGTTTAAAACCGAAACCGAATTGACGATTCTTAATGTTTTGATTTGTGGGTTTTTTAACGGAAGTGACAGTGAAGAGGGAAAAGTGAAGCGGTTTGACGAAGAAACGAAGGTTTTGGGTTTACAAAAAGAAGAAGATAGTGTTAGTGAAGCAGCAGCTGCAGCCATGGCGATTAAGGAGAACAAAAGCTTTAGTGATTGAGGAAAATACAGAGGGTGATGATGATTATTAAGTGATTGGTTGGAGAAAAGACACGTCATCAGAGAAATCATAATATGGACCCACTTTGAATTCGATAGACCGTTTGGAAAGATGCCACCTAAGCACAGAGTTTATAATTTCCGACACCCAATGGATAAAATGCAATTTCATAGATAGAGGGGAACCGTGGGTAAAAACGGTAATTTGTGAAAATCGTCCGTCAAACTGCAACCCGCACAAGTAATAAACGGTAAACCGGCAAAAAAAACGGTAAACGGTAATTTTAAATATTATAAGTGTTTTAATTATTTTATAACTAAAATCATATCTTAATTATAAAATTATTATTGCATTTTGGCTAGTATTAATTTGTTTTGGTTATTAATATTTTAAGTGTTGTAATTATTATATAAACCAAAATTTTAAATATTAATTATGTTCTTATTACATTTTGAATATAATTATTATGTTTTGGGATCTAGTGTTGATATTATGTTATAAATCAAAATTATATTTTATCATATTAAAATATTACAAATTTTATGGATATAATTTTAATATTACATTTTGATTACCATTGTGATTTGGTTATAAATATTATAAGTGTTTGTTATTATTTTTTAAACCAAAAATCAGATCATATAAATATTTCATAATACAATTGTTGTTATTATAATAAAAGGTAAATAGTATTTTTTGATTTATTTTGTCGTTCACAATTTATACTCTTGCGAGCCACGAGTTGTATAAATATTTTCAAATTAAAATACAAAATAGTAAAAAACTATTACAAACACCATTCATCTTCGGCTTCAGCTTCGTCTTCTTCGTAAGTAAAATCTTCGTCTTTGTCCTCTTTTGATTCACCTTCAGTTTCGTTTTCTTCCATAATTTATTGTTCAAGTGTATCTTCATAATCATCCGGATAATCTTCGAAGATGTCGTCTACATTCACTTCATTTATAAACTTCCTGTCTTGCATCCTTTTATCCGCGTTGTCCAATCCTTGACGGCCACAAGCACTCCAAGTGCTTTGCCCGTCAATCTTGTTCTCTTAGTCGTGTATTGCAACCTCGTTTGGCTGAAAGCATACTCACTTACAACTGTAGACATAGGTATTGCATAAATCTCTTTAACAAACCTGCAAAGAATAGGATACTCTTCAGTTTTGGTACCCCACCATCTTATGATATCTTCAATACCACGGTCGGGAAAATTCATAAAATGAAACCTAGTGCTCAAATATCTAGACAGCTCATTATCAGATTGAGGGGTTTCTGTAAATTCATTGCTTTGTAACATTTCTATTTGAACATAGTTAGTAGAAAATCTCCTTATACCCATATTCTTACTACTCCTTATATTTTTAGTTGTATTTAATCTATATCTTTAAGCATACTTAGCATACATATTATGCATACATTCATATACGCTGACAATATACCCTTCAGGGTCAACTGGATCTTTCGGTGGATTATTTACAAAAAACTGTACGGATCGATAAAAGCATCTAACTAGCCATTCAAATTGACCTTTTCGTGAAAAGAGATCCAAAATGCACGCAATTGAATAAGTCATAAGGATTTGATAAAAATACTTTGTGAACTTTAATTCCATATGGGGCACCATGTCTACGCATACAAAACTTGATCTAAATTCATCCATATGCATGGCAAGATTAGTAATCGTGAAAAGAGACAAATGAGCATTAGGTTGATTTTGTGAAGAAAAGGTTAGAGTGTTATCCTTAAAAAGTTTTAAAAATCTTAACATGTGTGCACAATATTTCCAATGTTGTTTTTCAATAACTGTATCAAGATAAGATGCATTATAAAGTGTCATAATCTCTTCTTTAAAAACATGCGCACATGCAAGCATTGCATAAGTAGAATTTCATCTAGTTTTGACATCTAATATAAGTTTCTTATATTGTTTCCCATTTCTAATAACAAGTGTTTTAAAAGCTCTTTTTTTAGCAGCAGAGTTCGTGCAAAATAGGATCCCATTTTTAATAGGGGAAATCTAATCATCCAAAACCCTACTTATTCCATCTTTCGCAATTAATTGAAGTACGTGGCATAAACATCTGGTGTGAAACAATTTAGGAAAAATGGGAGTGCAATCTTGTGTAAGCAATTTTATAGCACTCAAATTAGAAGATCCATTATCGAACAAAATAGACGCAATCTTATTTCTAATGCCATAAAAATTCATGCATTCAACCATACTTTCCCTAATTAATTGTGCGTTATGCTGACCAATAGATTCAAACCATATAATTCTCTTTTGGAGTACCCATTCGGGATCCATCCAATGAAGGGTAACACCTAACATATCAAAATCAGTAAAAGTACCTATGTCACTAGTAATCGAAACATTCCATGGCAAAGTTAGCATAAGTTTGAATAATGTTTTTTTTCTTTTTAAAAAATATTTAAAGGCTAGTGATCGCAAAGAGGTACGTGGAATGCGTTTTGCTTGTAGGATTACCCCAGCTTGCATCCAATTTTCGTATCTCCAAGAATCCTTAAAACTGAATGGTTGTAAACTACCGATTTCATAAATCATTGTTTCTTCCCTATACGTATCATGGTTAAACTCAAAAGGAAGACCTGTTTGAGGGTTTATGCAAACATTATTTGGGTTAGGTTTTGTAGGATCATATATTTCATGTTTTTTTTAAATGTTTTACCATGGTGCTAGTGCCCATATTTCTATTTCCATTTACGTGAAGATAACTTTTATTCCACTATTTACAAATACTAGAAAAATCATCATCTGATACAATATAGTTTTTCCAAATCCAAGATGTTTTCTTACGAGATCTCGATCCATCACTAGTACTTTCACCACCACTTTCGTGGGAGGAGAGTGTGTCAACATGAGGGGAGTCTCTAGGAAAATCATCATCGGTATTGAGATCCACATTAGCATGTGGGTGAGCATTAGCATTTCTACGTTTTAGAGGCATTTTAAAACTTAAAACAACGTTTTTTTTAAATATGCAATAAAATACTAATCGAAACTAATTAATATCGCAAATAATAAAAACTAAATTTAGAATAATACCAACTAATAACAACTAATAAAATTAGAATTAAAAGAACTAATTTAAATAACTACAACAAGTAAATAAATTGATAAATTATATGAAGCTCTTAATTGAGCTATTATAATGTTATCCTAACGTTATTTAAGTGTTTTTATCAAATAGAAACAATTTGCAAAAAAAAAATCAAACAATTCCGAAAGTAGAACTACAATATGTAAAATAAGAAATTTGAGTTGTATAGAATATTTAAAACAAGTAGGGATATTTAGAGAGATGTAGAGAGGAGTTTGTGAGTTTGTGAGTTTGGATTTGGGACGAAATTTTCGGACGCCCGGACTGGAAATTCGGGCCATCCGGAGAATTCTCTAGATGCCCCGGACAGAAACAACGGCTAGTTAATAAACTGGCCGTTGTTTCTTTGGTCTGCATGGATGACGTCATCCAACAGTTACTTCACAAAACAAAATTCCTATCTATACAGCCTATTCCCCCTACAATTTTTCACACCACCATCAATCTCTCTCTAGTTACCTAAACTTCTCTCTCTAAATTTTCTTTATAATTTCCAAACACAAATTTTTTCTACACGTTACGGAAAATGTTTCTGAGAAAATCAAAGCAAGCCCGGAAGAGTGGAGGAGATGATTCATCCTCCTCGAGACGAACAACGAATGTCGAAACAGATTCGGGGTATGGAGACGTGGAGGAATCGGAGAGCGCGGCTTACGAACATCACGACGAAGGGGAGGTTCGCGTCCGTAATTCACTAGCACCACTAGGTGTAGCCAAAGTTTGGTCGGGTATGTATTTGGATTATCATGAACTGATCCAAGTTGAAGGTATGCAAAAAAAATCAGATTTCTTGAACCTAATAATGGCCTAGGTTAGATGACAATCGCTAGATTCAATTGTGAATGGTATATCGAATTAGTACGCAAGTTTTATGCCACCGCACATTTAATTGAGAATGATCCAGACGGTGGAGGTTTAAGAATGAGTTGTTTAATTGATGGTGATGCCTATAGTTTTTTTGAAACTGATTTTGAAGAACTTTTTTCGTTCTAACCCATGATACATATACCGGTCAAAAATTACCTTCCATCACTTATCCTCGTTCGGACTAGGCTGCTGATTGGCTTATGTCCTACGACAAAGCAGTAGAGATTCTCAGTTGTGGTTTGGAGGCTCCTTTATTAACGGTAAATTTTGAGCCATAAGAAGTAATTTGGATGCTAATGGGAAATTAGCTTTGAAATTGGTAAATAGTTTATTTCTTCCCCCTAGTAACAATGATTCGCAACTTTCATATATTCAAACATTTTAAGTGCTTTTATCGTGCGAACTGAGTGAATAATTAATTTACCTAGTTTAATGATTCAAAATATGGGATGATAGTGAGTCATTTGCTTGTTTCGAAAGGAGTTGATGTGAGTATGTACACTCCGATGAAGGTTAGGTCAACTAGTGCTATAGGTAGAAAGTATTTGAAATTATAGGAGATATACACTTGGGATGGAGAGTTGATATCAAAATGGCAGGTATGGCGTCACCATAGGCCCGAGTTGAATGATATATGGGCTGCGAACAATCTTACAAAACCGCCAAATCCACCTTCTGTGCAACAAATTCAGCCGCTTTTCGATCCAACTTTTTCGATCCAACTACTATTGGTGGTTCTTCTTGACTACCGCGACAAGAAAGATAAACCGACCGCCAATTCCCATGAGCAGCAGATTGATTATATCCATTGGGCGCATACTCAACATACGGACTGGCATGGTCAATATACGGAGTGGCAAACTTAATTTCAGCAGTGGCAGGGGGGATGGGGTAAATGACCAACTGAGCCAGATACAGCAGTGGCAAGTAGGGGTGAATGATCAACTTGGTCACTTGCAGCAGTGGCATGGTGAATACAACCGGTGGCATGATAGACAAGATCAATGGAATGAGAAATTTGCAAACTCTCAAGCCACAGTCAGAGTATATGCGACAGATGATGGAGAACATGCATTTGCAAGGTCCACTACCTAACAACAACAACAACAACAATGAAGCTCCTTAGTTTTTTACATTTGATTGTATTAAGCAATTTTGTTGTAATGTTTTTCTTTTTTATTTGATTGAACAACTATGTTACTTGTTTGGTTTTTATTTTTAATGAATTGTTTGTTTTGCTTCTATTTTTTATTAAATGTTATTTAAATCACTTTAATTTCAATTTTTATTTTGTTATTTACAAGTAACTTATGTTTATGCATATACTTATACAATTCTAAAAAAATTAAATTTAAACTTCAAATATTGAATAGTTCGAAAATACAATAAACTATTTAAATCATCTAAACATAAACACTTCAAACTTTAAAGATCTAAAGAATCACCTAATAATTTAAAATCAAAATACAATTATATGTCTAATAGGTATATATTATTTAATATGTACCTAATATTAAATAAAATACCTTAAATATCTTGTATGTTCAAACAATATACATATCATTCTACAATTATATTGTTTACGATATCTTGTTTAAGATAATCAAATTATTAATTTTATAATCGTAAAAATATTTTCAATAATATTGAAATTTGTAATCAAAATACAATTATATGTATATATTTTATTTAATATCTACCTAATATTAAATAAAATATCTTAAATATATAAATATAATCAAACATATCAAAATCATATTAAAATTATATTTTTTAGAATATAATTGCCTTGATTAGAGAATTTCGATTAAAATGATATAGTATTCAAATATAAATACAATAAATAGCATAATTAACTCGTTTATATTGTACATATCTCAATTATTGAAATTAGATTCAATTAACGCTTACAAATTAATTTTAAATAATATTGTAAAATACTTTGATAAACGGTGCCTAAATGGTTTTTGTGGTGGGTAAACTGCTGGGTAACCTGCGAAACTGGCCCGTTATACCTGCAAACTGGCAGAACCGCATAAGCAATAAACTGCCAGAACTGCAAACTTGCAGAACTGCAACCCGCCAGAACTACAAACTGCCAGAACTCAAAACCGCCAGACCTGCAAACCAAAAGTTACTTTTAAACGGTTCTGATGGTTCGCGGTTTGAACCGTTTGACGCCTCTGCTCATAGAGAATAAACAGATTCATTTGAACCTTTATAGCTTTAGGCACTAGTTAAGTAACTGGACTCTCTTTTTTCCTATTTACTATATCAACATAACTGAATTTAGAAGCATATAGTTTTTGTATTTTTAATAATTCAGCGCTAGTTTTTAAGTTGAATTCCAAATGTAGTCAAAGTTTATTATGGTGTTACGTGACAGTTTTATATTGATCAACAGATATTGGGGACTAATTTTATCCAAACTGGATAGTCCACGGACTACCACCGGACTTTTGAAAGTCTAGGGACTATCTGTCACTGAATTCGATAATCGAGTGACGAGTTACTATTTAAAGTCCTTTTTTATATCATTAACATCTCAACTGTAAATGTTCAATTTATCAAGAAAAAAACAAAATGTTGTTTATTAAGAGTTTTGGTAAGCTAATACTAAATAAAAATATGTGAAGTGAAATTAACATCAGGAATAAAATAACAATAAACTTCAATGTGTTTCATACGCTCGTGAAAGACAAGATTGAGCTAGATGTAATGCAGACTAATTGTCAAAGAGAACATGTATAACACATGTGAATGTGAAACACCAAAACATTTAAGTAATCATCGCAACTATTTCAACTAACATGCCAATCCTGCAATTTATAAATATCATGTTTTAGTAAATGACAATGATATTACCTATGTTTCTTTGTCTTCTGAAAGATAAGGGATGCACCCAGGGAAACTATTTAACCACTCACGCCACACCGTGTTTTGGGATAACATGCCCAATATGAATCACACTATCCTCTCAGATTAAAATTATTGAACTACTCGTAGAGCAATATCCAAATGTTCTTCATGTGTCTAGAGATACTGAGATATAATATGCATTGAAAAACAAAAATCAGACCTAGAAAAGCCACATAAATCAAACGCCTAACGAGGCTACGCTACCGCGAACCATCAGCCATGAGACGAGAGCTACTACTACTCAACTTCTAGTTCTGTTATGGGAAATAATGACGGTTTACTACCGAGTAAACCTCTTTCATAACTTATATCCAAAATATATTTTTGTTGGCATGAGATAATACCTTCATCTCTTCGAGCAACCTCGATTGCCAAGCAATACTTGAGATGACCCAAATCTTTCATATAGAAATAATCACTCAAGTAATCTTTAAATTTCACCAAAGTAGTCAAATTATCCATAAAAATATTTAGGTCATCAATCTAGACAAATACATGTATCATACATCATCTTAATAATATAAAAATAAGAAATATTATGTGTAGGACTGAATAAACTCATATATCTTCAAGCCACTAACCAACTTGGAGAACCAACATTGAAAAGCTTGTTTCAAATCATACAAAAACTTTCAAATTATACAAACTAGTTCATCACACTCCTTATCAAATCTAAGAGGTATTGTCATATACACTTCATCACTCAAATAACCTTCAAGAAAATCATTAGGTACATTCATCTTATGTAACTCTCAATTTTTTATTGTTGTGATAGCTAAGATTATATTAAATGTGATCATGTTTGCAACAGGAGGACAAATATTTATATACTCTACTCATTCCACTTGATTATTGCTAAAGAATACCAATCGGGCCTTGATGTGCTTTACACGTCCATATGCATGATACTTGATCTTATAGATCCACTAGCTTCCCAACACTTTTTTTCCCGGAGGTACTGGTGCTAAGGTCCAACTTTCATTTTCTTCCAAAGCTTGAATTTATTTATGCATTGCGTCCCTCCAACTCGAATCTCTTATTTATTCTTTGAATGATTTAGGTTCATACACATAGGTAATAGCATCAAGATAGTTATGGTGTGTCACAGAAAAAATGAGAATTATTCATAAAATAAGTGAGGGAATGAGGATTATTATGATTAACGGATGGATTGAACTTGCAATAGTGAGAGCATATTGATGTGTTGAATATACTAATATATCCAAGACAATGTATTTCAATACAAGAGAATGAACCTCACTGCGCTTGCCTCTAACTATCTCATGTGTCGCATGAGGAGCTACACTATTGGAAACTGTATCAGTACCATCTAAATATGCAAAATTTAATGCAAGAAGAAACGCCTCTATTGTTGGCAGATTTGCCCATATGATGAGGGTCTCGACTACAAATCCCTCACCCTATAGCCAAAATTCAAGAAGAACATGTGAGGCCATGGAAACATCATGCACACACCTTATAACATGAGATTCATCAACAAAAAAAGGAAATATGCTCAAAATATATTACATCACGAGAAACAATAAACTCTCGAGTGTCTAGATCATATACTTTCCAATGCTTTTTAGCATAGGGATACCCCGCAAAAGTACACTACTATAGATCAAAACTTATCAGGCTTAGATTCTTGATCATGCTCATAACACATTGATTCAAACACACATAACTCAGACAGTGTAGGAGGAATACCAAACAACAACAAAAAATGAGTCATAGAACCCAAAACATATGGGGGGCTATTAAACAAATATCTTCAAAAAGAAGGCATTTACCCTCAAAACTAAGAGGAAAATTACCCTAGAATCTGAGTGCCTATGAAGCATTCAAAATATAGCAGTGTTTTCTCTATGCTCTCTCATTCAGTTAAAGGGTACACACGTGAGAAGTTTGAAACACATTCCCTTGGTCATCAAAAAACTTTCCATTGGAAAAAAACTCGGTACCATTCTCGCTATGCATAGTTTTAACCACACCATTAAAATTTTGTTGGCCTTATCAAAGAAAATGCAAAAAAAAAACACGGCGTACATGGTTTTTTTATCAGTTAAGAGGAAAATAGAAACATCCTTATAACTCGATTATAATAATAAAATAATGAGCATCATAAGATAATACAGTATATTAAGGTCCCTATAAATCACAATGAATTAATTAAAAATATGAGTCAACATGAGAAGTACCTAAAGTAAAATATTCACATGTTTATTTAGCCCAAAATCATACATCACAAGGAACTACACCATCACTAGTACGAGTAATTAAAGGCAAAACATGGACGATCTTAGCTGAGAGATGGCCCATTTGTGGTCTCATAACTCAGCATCACTGACAGCTCCATACTTTAGTCTTCAAATCCCCTCTGAAGTAGTACATTTCACCTCTTCCCACACCAAATCCAATAATCATCCTTGATTTTCAGTCTTGTATACAAAAAAAACTTCATATAGTCAATAATAAAATATATATCATTAGTAAAATAAGGGACATAAATCACATACGAGTTAGATGAGAAACAAGAACTACAATCTACAACATCAAATGAGAGGACAAACGAACACTCTTATAATGACTAGCTATAACATGAAATCTATCAATGATAATTACACACTCTAGCATAACAACCATATTACTTAATAGAGAAGCATCACGTGTCATGTTATTGGAAGCACATTAATCCATAATCTAAGAAGTAATGGAAGACTTGCCACTCATAATATTATCATAATGTACCACATTCTTAGTAGTCAACAGAAAAAGTAATCTCTAACGTTGATCAGAAATCATAGAAGTGTCACATGCAACTAGATAAAAGGGAATCCATGACTAAGCATCTGAAAGGACCGTTGCGACAATCCTAACCACGAAAACTCTCAGTCGACCAGTCTGTGGTACCCGTTCTGATGCCTAGGGATGACCCCAATTCTCTGGAAAATCATGCTTAATATATTAGTAAGATTTATCATGACCGTGTTTATGGCAGTTAATGTGAATCAAACAAGGAGAAATATGATGTGAAGCCACAAAATAACCTCAGAGAACAGACTAAACAATAAAAACTACAACAGTGTCAGACATAGATATCTCCATATAAAGAGATTGTAACCTCTCATTAGTTCACATCTTCTTGAAAGAAAGATCAAGAGTATGTGTATATTCATGAGTAAACAACTGCGATCGAATAGAACCAAATCACTCATTACGAATACCAGCCAAAAAATAATGTAATTTTTCTTCATCCTGTTGTAACTGAAACTCCTCAACTATACTACAAACACATTCAAGAACACAAGTATATGCACCAAGCTCATTCAGCGTCTTCTCAAATTTACCAAAATATTCAGTAACAAATATAGTGGTAGTTTTTTAACACTCACCTAATTCACATTTTAACTCATGCTAATAATGAGCATTATTGACAATAAAACGATGATGTATATATCCCACAAAGGTTTAACTCTCTACAATATAAATGAATCTCCGTTTGAGACTCATCCCTAATATTCATAATTTATTGCACGAAAGTAAAGTAAACAATATCCAATCCTAAGTGGGTACAAATTCATAATATTACCATTATTAAAGCCATTTTTCTCTTAATACATGGGTAAAAATTTATAGAACGTTATTATACTTGATAATCAGACCCATTAAAATTAATAGTAGAGATACGATTACTCAGATTGTCACTCAAACCAAAATAATAAGAATAAGATGGATCAGTCTTGCTATAGGCTACAGGGGCATCACGAGCTAAGTGTTGGTGTGAGACAATAGGCAGTGTCACTGTTGGTTTAGTGATGAAGGAACCTTCGTTTTAGGCCCTTTGGAAACTGACAACGATCGCACCAAAGCGGTAGTACGAGTGGGAGCAAGTGTTGTTTGACTGGTGTTTGTGATGGGACCATACTGCGGGGCTAGATTTGGTGGAATATACGTCCAGGCGATGGCGTAAGGTAACCAACAGTAAAAAGAAGACATCTCTGGGGGTTGAGAGACGAGGCAACGTCGAAAGAGTTTGTGAAATAAAAAATTAAAGTTATACAGACATATATGAAAATAATCTATACATTAGTTTTATAACGTTTATATAAACATATACATTGGACTTCGGTCAATAAATTGAGATTTTACTCTATTTATTATGGTACACAAATAACAAAATCAACATATATTATCTATACCAATATACCAGTGAACATTATTTTTATATCCTTTATTTATTTATTTATATATTATTAAATTTCATGTTATGTAGGAAAATATCAACTTACTTTTTTGTATTAGTAAGTGTGACTCGCCCGGCTGGAGAAGGTAAGAAAAATAACCTATATAATATAAATTATACGTTATAAAAAAACATTGCATCAATCTTATACAAATTTGAGATATTGGTTTTTAAAAATATATGCATACTTAGCCCGAAACTAGACATACATCAGTCAACTTATGAATTTCAATATAAATATTCAATTTAAAACTGATTTATTAAATATCAGTTATTTTAATTTATTTTTTAATTTTTTAGTATAGCAAAAAGAGAAAAATTTATAAAAATCTTGTGAAGTCCACCGTAACAAGATCCAACAGATTTTTTATTTCGTACTATTATAATTTTGATTTGATGTTTATTGATTTTTTTTATTATATATTTTATAGTGGTTTTGTTTTATAGGTTGAATTTTCTCATTGGTTCAACATTTTCAATAATTGTGTTATTTATGCAATAGTTTATTGTTCTTTTTTTCAATGATTTTACCTGTTTTCATATTATTTACATATCAGTATGTGTTTTGGATGTTTTTTTGGATGGTCTTTTTTTTAGACAAGCTTTGAGCTGGATTACTTCATTCCAAAATGTCATTTTCCGATCTATCCATGGGTTGAAGTCTAAATCTTTGGGATTTGTTCAACCTGAAGAATGCCATAGTACGAGTTTTTTATGCGCGCACATGCTCTGATATCGTGGTTGGTTATTCGCTATAATAGCTCAGTTGGTATGCTGAGATCCGTAATCATTAGCTAATGTGTTTTTTTACTATAAGAAGTTTGGTTAGCCGTTTGGCCCCGTTGCAAGATCACCTTGTTGTATTGGGTAATTTTTGGATGTTGCAGGGTCGCTCTATGATGGAGGGGTCGGTTAGGAAATCTACCTTTTTGTATATACTAGCTTTTGCTCATGAAAGGATAGGATATCAGTTAGGAAACTAATATCTTTATGTTATCTCGTGTTGGTTCATTAAAGGATGAGGTTCAATTAGGAGACTAGCCTCTCGATATTGGGTTACTTAGTTTTATAAGGACGTGAGAGGTCTTGTTAAAGAAACAAACCTCTTTATATTAGGAAACTTTGGCTTATAATGGTATAAAGGATCTGTTGGGAAATTAAACTCTCTATATTGACTTACTTAGCTTATGAAAATAAGTGGCCGGTTAGGAAACTGAACTCTATATTGGGTAGTTGTACTCATGAAAGAATAGAGGGTCGGTTAGGAAACTAACTTTACAATATTGGGTAACTTTGGCTTAAGAGATGACGGTTAGAAAATCGATATCTCTATATTGGATGCATTGAAAATTAAAAGATTATGGGTTGCTTATGAAATCGGCATCATTATATTGACTTACTTGGATCACAAAAGAATGAGGGGTCGATTAGGAAACTGGTTTTTCTAGAATTGGTAGTTTTGGCTTATGATGGGTGAATGATCGGTAAAAAAAGACCTCTCTACATTTATTGACTTGTTTTATGAAGGAACGAGGGATCGGTTAGGAAATCAACCTCCCTATACTAGCTTACTTAGATCGTGAATGAACGAGGCTTCAATTAAAAATTTGACCTCTATATATTGGACAACTCTGACTTATGAGATGATGAAGGATTGGCTAGGTAAATCACATCTTATATTGAGTTATTTTGGCTTATGAGGTGACGAAAGGTTAGTTAAGAAATCGAATTTTATATATTATGCAACTTTGGGCTATAAGAGGATAAAGGTCGATTAGGAAACTCATGTCTTATATTAGGTTTTTTTGGCTTATAAAATCGGCCTCTCTATTTGAATTACTTGTATCATGAAAGAATGATGGGTTAGTTTGGTAACCGACCTCTCTATATTGGGTACTTCTGATTTTTTAGGAGATAAAGAGTTGGTTAGAAAATTTACCTCTCTACATTGGCTACCTTGGCTTATGAACAGATGAATGGTCGGTTAGGAAACATCTTTCTATATTATCCAGCTTGGCTCATGAAAGAATGAAAGATCGGTTAAGAAAACGACATCTTTATATTAGACAACTTTGGCTTATGAGGGAATGAGGGGTTAGTTAGGAAACTAACATCTTATATTGAGTTACTTTGGCTTATGATAGGAATAAATGTGAGTTAATAAATTGACCTCTCTATAGTATGCAACTTTGGCTTACGAGGGGAGGGGTCGGTAAAGAGTTGGTTAGAAAATTTACCTCTCTACATTGGCTACCTTGGCTTATGAAGAGATGAATGGTCGGTTAGGAAACATCTTTCTATATTATCCAGCTTAGCTCATGAAAGAATGAAATATCGGTTAAGAAAACGAAATCTTTATATTAGACAACTTTGGCTTATGAGGGAATGAGGGGTTATTTAGGAAACTAACATCTTATATTGAGTTACTTTGGCTTATGATAGGAATAAAGGTGAGTTAATAAATTGACCTCTCTATAGTATGCAACTTTGGCTTACGAGGGGAGGGGTCGGTAAGAAATTGACATTTTAATATTGGATTGTCTTACCATACTTTGGAAGGATGGCTTGGTCTGTATTCTCACATTGAGCTCATTTGGTTTCATCAACCAAATCTCATTTTTAAAAGGGTTCTGATTTGAATATTGAGTATCTTTTGACTTCACCTTCATTACCTTTTTATTCAATGAGAGCACGATTATCATGCAACTACAACTCCTCATACTAGCTCGGTTAATCCTCATGATGATCCAAACAACTTATTTCTCGTCGACCAATGATATTTTTATATTCTAACAAGTGGTTTAACGATAGAGGATAAGGTGGAAAAAAGTCTTCTACTTCCTTGTTTAACTCCTCCGACAATAACCGAGTTTGTCTTAAGAATAAGGTACCCAATTCGATAAAGTTTCACCGTCCAGATGTGATTAATAGCTCCAACGATTACATGTCTGATAACACACTATTATTATGCTTCTTTTTTATATGGTATTTATCTTTCCATGGATCTATTCGTGTTTGGTTATTTATCATGGACTAATATCACGTCGAGCAGCTAGTTCCTAACGCATGTGCATTATGATTGTTTTCCAAGTATTTTTTTGTCTTCGAGGTGTTGTTCTTACCATTTGTTTACTTCAATCATTTTATTACTTGAAATATCATATTAAAACCCTTGTTTACTACATGTAGCAAAACCCGATAATAATAAAAGCTTTCCATGAACGACCAAAACATGGAAGGATTATTACTTTTTGGTGAAAAAGGATATGTCCTCTGTATCTAACCCCAATCGCATCTTAGTATCCGTTGAGTTTAGACATCCCGGTATGTATCATTGTGCGGCTTTACTCCTTTTACTTTGCTTTCTATACTAACTATGTTTTATCTTGTTTCCAACCAAACATTCTAAAACCCCACACGAGCCGACACCATATATATATGAGTTATGAATTCTCATTGGGACTCCTTATGGATTTTTGTCGCTTCATTAACCGAGTTGTCACTTTATATACATTAATCAGGTTATCAGTTTTCTAGAAAGAGGGATTTGGATCAGATGTCTCATCATGATTATCCTCTAAGCCAAGTTAAATCACAACATTTCTTCTTTTTGGACATGATCGTGACATAATAGTTATTCTTTCTTATACCGAGATTTAAGATAATCATCTATCGCCCAAGTACCCTAATGTCAAAGCCAATGCCTAGACTATATGCATAAAATAAATGGTTATCCCCCAAAAGGTATGTATTGATATACTTCATCCTCTTAATCATATGTTTATTCCTCTTCCCAAAGTTAATAGAGTGAGAATCAGGTTGTGGTGGTTACGACGTCAACTGATTTTAGGTAGAAATAGAGAGAATATCCGATTTTATTATTCTAAATGTAGACTCAGGGTTGGCAATATTATTTTTACATATAATGTTAAAGACAAGTATTTATGGGATCAAGAAGTTATATTTATAATCATTATTATTATGAATTAGTATTTTTATTATTTTGAGGATTTGTTCTTGTTGAGAAGGGGTATGTTGCTTTGGAAGTTCCCAATTCATGGGCCCATAGGCTTTTTGGATAAACATGAAGTTGGATAAGATAACTTTGAGGAACGATGAGCTCCTCAAGAAGTATTATAAGTTAGAAAATATTTTGGATAAAGAATGACTTACGCATAAGACCAAAGTTGATGCCATATGTGAGGTGGATTAGTTCATTGCTCCATTAAAAGGGAAACCTTAAATGAGAGCGCAATTTGGCATTTTATAAGAAAATTTATAAAAAGTGTGTTATTTCCTTACACAACGATTGTCTAATTGTTGAAAGAAAAGTATCTTGATCTTGACCTAGGGCATGAGCTTGAGCATTATACTTTCTTGAAACTAGATGAAAAATCTCGTGTTTATTTACTTCTCCTTTTATGACCATGTAGCTTTTCAATGGGGAGGTTGGGCCCGAGTATGATGTTGCAGCTTTGAGGCGTGTTGTTATGTCCTACGATTCTCTTAGCTAGATATTAGAGTAGAAGCTTATGATTATATTTGATGGGCTTAATCTAAATATATTATTTGGTATGTCGTCTAATGTTGAATAAACTATATAGTTGGATACTACCTAAGAGATAGGTTCCACTGAACATAGTAGTCTATATAGCATTGGGAGGACTCCAAATTCAAAAGCGGCTCTTGGGTGCGGGTGAATGGGATTCTCAGGGTCTTGATCCCTTTTAAGGTATACAACATGAAGGTTGATGTCTCTTGTTTTCTTATTTGTACTTGATTGGAGGTCTGGGTTTGTTTAGGTGTTTTATCTTTTGAGAATGTGGTATGCCCTATTTTGTGAAAGGCATGTGTTGTCTTGATTATATTTTTTTATTACATTGTTATTTCAGTTATCTTATGGATATATGTCTATTCGTAGGTTTCTTTTTTTTATGATAAGTTTTATTTTGAGATCCATGGCATTACCTCATGATGAGCATGCCATTACCCCTCACAACTTATCATAAAACAATATTTCTCATATCTTCAAATTATAGACCATATGCATGTTGATAAATTTGTTCGGAAGTAACAAAGTATCTTATTTTATGTTTGAGAACTCTATATGTCATTTGAGTTGAGCAGGAGAGATACATCATCCTCATTTAATTCCAAAATCCTTATCGCCCACCTGAGTTGTGTGGAGAATATAAAATGACCTCTCTTTTGTTTTAAAAATTATATCTCTTATTCGAGTTAGTTTGATGATATAAAATGACATCATTTTAAATTTAAAACTATATATCTCATTTGAGTTGAACGGGGAGATATAATGACCTCATTTTAACTTCAAAAATATTATCCTATATTTTAGTTAGGTGGAACATAATTAGTAAGCTTCTTTTAACTTTGAAAACTATGTCTCTCATTTGATTTGAGTATGCATGATATAGTGACCTCATTTTGACTTCAAATACCTTATAAAAACTCATATAATTGGGCTTTATCGTGGTATTATTCCAATATGTCTAAATTAGCTCGACATCTGACATTATTGGTTTTCTTTATGTATTGAAGTATTACAAAAGTTGGGGCTCCAATGTCAACTGGTACCACTTCGTATGGGTCGTACGTGAGTTGAAAATATGTATCTTCAGTGGAGTTGTGTACGCGTTATGCTACATCCATATTATTTGGGTTAATATTTTGGCTGATTTCCCTTTACATATCCATGATTTTTTCTAAATTATCCATAATTTTTCGATTAGTGACCTTTACATGATCGCTTTCTTCCGTATGACATGGGTGATTTCCGTATGACATGGGGTGATAAGTGGTGAAAAATATAATATTCTAGGAAATATTCATCATCTATTTATTATCTAAATGTATTATATTGTCAAAAATCAAGATCATTGGGATTCCAGAGCGGCATACTATGCGTTTCTGTATAAACTTTTGTATATCATCTCCTCTAGTTCGATTTAAGGTTTATGTTAATACTCATTTGGTAAAGTAATCAATTGTAGCGATTATAAGACTTATGTTACCTGGCTCGGCTGATAGGTGGTCAACTAATCCCAACCCATATAGATCGAAAGGGTATGGACTTAAGATAAAATTTAGTTTCACTCCCGTTTTATGCTGGAAGATGGAACATTTTTTATAATTGTCACATTTTTTACCAACTCTCTATCATTGTTATGCATACCCATGAAATGTTATCAAAAACTGAGGGATTTATGAGCCAAAATATATACATTAACGTGTCCTCCAAAATAACTAATATAGATTTCCTTCAAGTAATATTCAGCCTCAAATGGCTCCAAACATTTCATGAATGACTGTAAATGCCCTTTTGAATAAATTTCCATCAATTGGGGTGTACATGGCTAAATGCAACCTCAACTTTCTATAATTTACTTTGTTTTAAGGTTAAGTTCTACTGGTTAGATATTCTTTGATTTATTTCATTTATGAACTCCTCTCGGTTCCCGCTACAAAACTTATATAGCCTTTAGTGGTTGTTAGACTGCTTCCAAAGCTGACATATTTTGGGGTTTTCTCTTAAACTTTCTATTGTCACGAGTAATCGGCCTTGGTTTTATGTTCTTTCTTGAGTTGTTCAAAGATAATAATTTCATAGGGTTTGTTAAACGTTTGATATATTCTGAGTAAAACCGCATTATTTCATCTTTAAATTTATATTTTCGAGTTATTTACTTTATTACTAAATGTGAATCTTGCGCACAACAAGGTTATCCAACTTAAATTATCCTACCATATTTAAACCCACTACTATTTCTTTGTACACTTAAATTATCCTACCATATTTAAACCCACTATTATTTCCTTATATTATGTTTTTTTATTTGATACTTTGAAGCTGAAACCTATAAGTTACATGCTTTTTTCTATGGTTAGAGACATAATATATCCTTGATTTTTGTGACACTTTTGCAAACCCTAACATATATTGTTAGTGTTTCTCCCTTGATCGGTACTACCATGAGTTCTGGTGAGATTGGGTAGTCATTTAACTCTCGAAATACTACATTATATTTTGGTCCCCATTCAAACTTCCCCTCTCTCGTAATACCTTAAGAAATCGTAAGCATTTTTTTGGTCGCCTTTTAAAATGAAGCGTTCAAAGCAATAACCTTTTCAGTAATCCTTTATACCTCATTTATTGTTTTAGGTGGGCTATCTTTTTTACTACTATAATTTGGTTAAGATCATCATAAATTATGACTTTGTGAATAACAAAACCAATAAATTACTTGAAGTAAAGCCAAAAAAACCATTGGTTGGGTTGAGCGTCATATTGTGTTTTCATAATGTATCAAGAGCTTTCGTCAGGTCACGCAGGTGGGAGTATGTTTCCACACTTTTAACGAGCATATCATTGAGTTATAGCTCTAAATTGCACCTAAATTTTGGTTTGAACATCTTGTTCATGTGGCTTCGGGATTTTTTTAACCCAAAGTCATCACTAAGAAACGGTAAAGGTTGAGGGTAGGTAGTGAACAATGTTTTATCTTGATCTTTCGGGTTCATCCTTATTTTGTTTTTCCCTGAGTATGCATTCATAAAAGATAATAGTTTGTGAGTCATTGTAGCGTTCACCAATTGGTCATTTCGGGGAAAGAATAATATTTTTTAGGGCATGCTCGGTTAAGCCCTATAAAATTAATGCACATCCTAAATTTTTCATTTTTATTTTTAATCAAGATGGGGGTTTCCATCCATTTTAGAGACCTAACCTCATTTATGTGTCTCATTTCTAGTAATATGTCGACATATTCATCCGCGACTTTAGACCAATATGAACGTCAAATACATTTTATTTTGTTACACAGGCTTGGTCTAGGATCAATCATAAAACGATGATTGGAAAATAATTTATGTACATATGTCATCAATTTCTTATCCCATAAAAAGGCACCTTTGTGTTCCACCAAAAGGTTGATAAATTTCACCCTCAACTATTTCAGTAGGATTGCTATGATGCTTACGACATGGTCACATCTTCTTCCTATGTCTAATATGTTTGGATTCTGTTTGGACTAATAGAATGTTTTCCGAATTAGGATTACAAGGATTTTAAGGAAGTTCTTAAAGATAAAATCGAGATCATTATGATCGAGACATACAGAGAGGAAGGACACAGTAGTTGATGAACAATTCTGAGTATGATAATTGTAATGTTATATGCGCAAAAATGATCATCATGAGCTCCTAGTTTGGAAATCTCATTCATAGTTCAGTTAAAATTGTACCAATCATACTAATTACATTAGTTACACAGCAAGTGGGCATTGTGTCACATGTTTACTAATATTAATCTTAATAAAGTGTTTGATGCTCAAGCACGTTCTTGAACCCTTTATAAACTAACGTTCAATCATGATACATATAAAACTGCTAACCTAAGCTCTTTTATAGTGCTAGACTTGGGCAGATTACACTTTGCCCAGTTGAGAGAAAGTGTGGACCAAACCATGGGGCATCTGGTAAAACCATGCGAGAATATCCTCATCTAAACTTAAAGAGAATCTTACGACATATTTGTACTATATATATATTAGTTACCTTAAGTAGAGTATATGGTGTTCTAGGTTGGTGAATCCTTCTAAATATTGTATTTTCATGATATTAAGACATGTTGGTGCTTATTCGATGAATATCGTTGAGGAAATTGAGAATTTTGAACCTTATGCTGTCAAATACGGGTATAGTATCAAGGGCGTTTGACATTATGGATAAAACAGCATGGAGTTGATCTATGCTCCAACCGATATGACCCATCTCTAAGTGCCAAACTCGTCCACCTATTGCTTCGTGTTTAGTGGCCAAGGGGCATGTCCGACCTTTTGTGTCCGGAACAGTTAAACTCATGCCTTTCAGTCGTTGGTGGTGCTATCATTTGTGATGATACCTACGATCTCACATTCTCATTTATCATCGTTGAATGTATATCGTTTCTTGGTAATATCATCTTCTTTGTATGTTTCAAGGTTGATTTATCTAAGATTGGCTCGTGAGACTTCACCCTGTTAATTGTAGGTAAGGTCATCCAGACTAGAAACAAGATATTGAGGTATCGGGAAGATGGGATGACTATGGAGTTTTCAAGTTGCACGAAAATCTTGATGTAGTTAGCCAAGTTGCTAAGTTTGGTTTTGAAGAGTAATTGATCCCTGGACTATCGATTTTAGTGACAGATAGTCTATAGACTTTCAAAACTCCGTTGATAGTCTCTCGACTCCAATTTGAATAAAGTTAGTTCTCCACATCTATTGATGAATGTAAAACTGTCACGTGATACCATACTTAACAAAAACTTATGTCAACAATAGTCTTTTGACTTTTACCTCGACTACATTTGAACTTTGACCTACAGTCTTGCATAACACAAAACGTAACTAGGAACAAAACCAAACTAAAATGGTCCAAAAACCAAAAAAAAACAGTTTTAATAGGGTTTAGTTCAATTTTGGATTATAGTGTGATTTACTATTGACAAAACCAGACTAAACTGAACGATAAAAACCCAAAAAAAACAGTCTGGTTCAATTTTCATTTTGAAAGATTAGACCAAATTTAATCCAAAAAAAGTTAAATTAAATTTAGAAAGAATTAAAACATAACTCATCCTACCAACACTAGTTAAATTGGTTGGAAAAAAAATCAAACACTTCCGTATATCTGGAATCACATTAGATTGGAAATGATGGCAAACAAGATATCTAAATAACCAGATATTAGATTTGAGTAGAATCCAATAGCTAGATATTTGATTTAGCTAGAATCCAAATCTACTATAAGATAATATTGTAGAGTTTTACTATACAGGCAGAACTTAATAAAACAGTAAACTAGTTATATAAATATATAGTAGACCATAATTTGTTCTTGCAAAAGAAAAACAGCCAACATTCATAAGATTAATCCAATCAGCTGGAATAACTAAGAATAAGTAATTTAAGTGCAAACCTAATATGAAAAAAATGTACAAAAACAGGTGCTTATCGAATATCTAATTGGAGTAATACAAAGAAGACGTAAATGGTAGGTATTGTCAAGCTTCTACATGCTTGTAATGGAACTGATCAATTGTTGAGTATATCATACCATCAGCTTCAAGAGAGTGAATGCAGTTCCTGTTGAAACAAAGAGCTCGTCATAAAATATTCAAAAACACAAGACAGAAAAGTCAAACTATAACTCAATATCGATATATAAGACGTACTCTAGCTTCTCCATTGATATTTTCAACTGCTGGGAAATCTCATCCATGTGCACACCCTGTTGTCGGTCACTGCATAGGATCAAAGAATTGATGTTATGACATCAATCTGTAAGATGGAGAGTCTAATCAGAGTAAGAGATTAATGTCTTACGTGCTTGATGGTTGTTTCAAGTAGTCAAGTACCAAATCATCCAAGCTCTTGCTAGCATCAATGCTGTATTGTGCAGAAACCTTAGTGCAAAAAAAAACAGTATGTCATTGTTACATAATTGCTTTGTACAGCGCTTGTGAAACAGAAAAGTAAAAAGTGATTGCATACGTTAGCTGGAGGTGCTGTTTGATGCACACTTGATCCCATAGGTTTTGAATCTATCATCTGAGGTTGAAAGTTAGATTGTATATCTTCACGACAAAATAATATATGCCCCAGCAAGTGTCCATGTGTTTATATATATAAATATTAAATGGAGAACTTAAATATTTGAAAGCAAAATTCTGCCTGTTCTATTTGTAATATACCTTGGAGTTCGAATTCTCCAGAAAAAAATGCACACATTCGATGTAGTGAAAGGTAACCTCGTTGAAGTCTGTCACCGGCCTGGAAAGGAAAAAATGAAAATTCAAAACGGAAAGAAAACCAATTTGTTCCACAAAGACCATAAGTTTGGACTTTATGTTCATAATAAAGTACATTACTACATCAATACTATAATATGTATGACTCAAAACAAAGATTGAACACTATAATCTTGCATACATGAGAAATGGAACTAGCAAGAGCACATCCATACAAGATTTTGAACAGAGTAGTTATTAAATATGGGTTGTTCAAATTCAAGAGAGCGATACTTCCTAAATGCTTATCATTGCCTAACAAGTCAAACATTCTTGAATCGGTTATATAAGTATTTAGAGAAATACAAGTTTGATACAATCGGAAAGATTTAGCCTTTAATGCATAAAGTATGTTCCTACAGATCCCTTGATAAAAGCCAATTTTCAGAAAAGGCACAGCAGGATGCTATTAAGCTATGTAGCAGAGTAAAGGCGAAGTATATTGCAAATATATAAAGAAAAGGTTTTGAAATTCATACTTGACCGAAAAAGCAACCAGTTGCCTTTTGTTCTGGAAGCTTTTCAAGTGTCCATTAATACGAACATACATGCCATCTCTGTTGGAAAATGAATCATTTATTATATTAGAAGAAACTCCAACTGTATGTAAAGGGTGGGAATGAGTAAAGAGATCAACTTACTGCACAGCCTCCATTTCCCTTGTTTCATAAGGCTCATTCACCCTGTAATCGAATTAGGTTTTATAGAAATAAGTTATCATGTCCAGTAGTGAATGAGTATTAAAAATGCATTCATACTGGTGATAAAAGTATTACCATCTTCTACATTCAATTCGCCCAGTTCCATCATCCACATAAAACTTAACATCTGTGAATTTCGAATCATCTTTCTCAAATACAATCCCAACCATTGTAACCTGAACAAGAAACAATTTGAAATTTTCTTTAGGAACAAGTCTAATAAGATCAATACTACCATGAAACTACTATTATCAGCTCTCTTTGGATGTTCATGTTCTAAAACAAATCAACATGCACACCTAGTTTCTCAAAAAGGGTTAGAAAATAGTAGTGATTATATAGATTGAGCTACACATCTTATTATATTGCGAACAGTGCAAAGATTTATGATATATAAACACAATCCACATTCTTAAAGCAACAGACATGGCATAAGCGCATATGGCTATGGGTCAAAAAAAGAAACACAGACACGGTAACCAAGAGAGGGTGAAGGAAATCATACATTGGTAACTTCAACACCATTGACAACAAAATTCGATTTCTCATCACCAGATTGGGAAGCTTCACTTATCTGCTTCACGGTCACTGGAACCAGACCCTGGAAATCACGATTCTATACTCCAGAAAGAAAAACACAAAACTTATCAGCTCAAACAAAAAGGGAACGAACGAGATTAATCATTTCATTTCATAAGTTTCTGCAAGAATATATATACCCATTATTTAAAACCCTAATCCGGCTACTTTATCAGACTGAGTTTGAGTTCAATCGTCAACAAAAATTCGATGTGGATCTAATTGCAAAGTGAGAAATGACAAACCTTTGTGGTTGAAGAAGTTGAATCGTAGGCCTGAGAAGGCTGTGAGGACATAAATCCACCACCGGCGAAGGCGGAATCGACCTGGCTGCTTGAAAACATGATTCGAACCCTAGAGAGAGAGAGAGAGAGAGAGAGAGAGAGAGAATTGCCTGTTGCAGTTCCAATCCGACGCGTCTGAATAACTATAGGTCTACTCTGTTGCTATCAACTTATATGAATGATTCCCGCCACTAAGTCGCAATTTTCCCGCCCTATAGATGTCTCTTTTGTTTTGCTGGACACCGGAAGCTTTGTTCATAAGAATAAGTGGAATCTTTATGGGTCGGGTTAGGTGTACTAGGGTTATATCCGAAATGCGAAATGCAAAGGGAATTTGAAACTTGTTTCAAGGCCCATATTTTACCTCCACAAAACTATTATTCTGCTTTTATATTTGAGAACATTAATTATCTTTTTAGGTTTGATTCCGTTTCACTATCCAAATATTGGTAGTATTTTAAATCCAATTCTGGACGAAAATAACTACAAAATTATATCACGTTAGGTTTAAAATTATAAGTCGTAATTCGCGTTAGGTTTAAAATTATAAGTCGTAATTCGCGTTTAGTTTATTCTGTTTTTTTATTCGTACTAGAATCGCATATTAGTAGTAAATGTAAATAAAATAGCATGTCTCGCATTCTATTTTCAATTAGAATCGCGCTGCTATAAAAACAATTAAGTAAACAGACTGATTTATTATATTTATTAAATATAACGCCTGATTAGTGAAAGAAAAATCACGAGATGTATAAATCGCATGTTTGTTCGGATTCGCGTCATTAAATCAGCCATCCACTTTCTCCTCAAACAAAGCCTCATGTATAATATCTAAAGTAACTCGCGTTGTTAAATCATCTATCAACTCTCTCTTTCCCACTTTCTCCTAAAACAAAGCCTCGTGTATAATATCTAAAAAAACTGGCGTCATTAAATCATCCACCCACTTTCTCCTAAAGCAAAGCCTGATGTATAATATCTAAAAGAACTCGCGTCATTAAATCATTCACCTCTCTAAAAGAACTTGCGTCATTACTCTTCCTTCCAAATTTCTCTAAAAGAAATCGCGTCATTACTCTTCCTTTCGGATTTTAGATTGTTTATAAGTGAATACTAATACATGTAATTTCTTTTGCAGATTGATAAAATAACCAACAGTTTAATCTCTTGTCTACTGTTATATAAATACCTTCACTTTGGATAATCTCTGCACAACACATCTCGGTCTCGCGTATAAAGAGGTAAATACTTGCTTTAGCATTCTATATTTTTCTAGATTGTTTATAAGTGAATACCGATACATGTAATTTCTTTTGCAGATTGATAAGAACGAGCTCTAAAAGTGTTAAATTCATTGGACCTTTTGGAGGGGAGCTCCCTCGAGGATACGACTCTTACGACGAACAAGATACTAGAATTAAATTGATTAAATTAGTGTCTTCTGATATCATCAACTCCATGATGGTTGAATATGATGATAATGGAAATTTTGTATGGTCCACTAAGCATGGAGAAGATATAAACAGAGGTTTTTTTTTTAATATATTGGTAATATAGAATTGAGCATGTCTGCTTCACGGTCCAAATATGTATTCTGAGCATTTAACTAATTTCTAAAAAACTTTGTTGCGGATTAGTTTTTCTTTCCCAAAAGAGTATCTTGTTTCAGTGACTGGCCATTATAGCCATTAGACTGAACATAAACTCATTGTTATCATTTCTCTTACATTTAAAAGCAACAAAAACAGTTACGGGCCTTATGATACCTAACGTGGGGCCACCTTCTCGTTCTCGGCTTCATGTAAGAAGATTATTGGATTCCACGGGATATCTAGGGAGAGGCTCGACTCAATTGGAGCTTATTATGAACCATGGCCTTTCAAGATTGAATCATTTGGAAGCAAATTGGGAGCTACTTGGGACGATGGGATAAACAAGGCGGTAAAAGGAATAGAGATATTTTACGATGAGATTGTCATTTACTCGGTCATATTCAATTATTTTCAAAGTGGATAATTTGTTTGGCCCAACGAGCATCGGTCTATAAATGGAAAAATGCAGAGCGTCAGTATATATTATCTGCATTTATAAGTATGTTCAAATATATATTATGTTAAACAAAATTAATATATATATGAACGATGGAAGAGTCGGAGCTTTTGAATCACTAATATACAAGTTGGGTAAGTATAGATGTAAAGAGATTGGATCAAATTTTGAGGGTAATCGAGGGATAATCTAAAAATTGGGTATTAAAAGGAATTAGTTTGGTGAGATGGGTGTTTAGTAGGCATAAAAAATACTTGAGGTACTAGATGATAATAATTTTAGTGAGAAGGTATTTAGTGTGACATTTCCCTTTAGATTTTGCAATTTCTTATTTTTATTTTCATTTTAATTATTAAAAGAAGGGGATCCAGAGCAATAGATGACTAGATAGGGTGGAATGGATGCTTATATTTGCTTGTATATAATTTTCTTCCATTTGAGTTGGACGAAGTTTTGCCGGTTAGAATTGGTTGTGTGAGTCTATTTTTTGTTTAATTTGTTATTTATTGTAACATTAAATCCAAATCTAAATGTAAATATGTAACCAAATATGGTGTTTAAATTTAAATAATACATTGTCATAACCGAAGATATTTAATTTTTTTCACACAAAGTTGGTGTCGAACGTTTGGAGAATTTCGATGGTGGTTCATATATTGTCACATAACTTCAGCGTGTAAATATTCTTGCCAATGATGATAAATAGAATATCTTTTATGACCTCAATGATTTCATAAGGTTTAGAAGGAGTTCGTATATATCTGGCTAGCATAAAAGAGAGTACATGTTTGTGCTCACGTATCTCAAGCTTTAAAAGTAACTCATTCATCATGTTGTGGTCTTATTGTATTAAAATTAGACATTATATATATATATTAAAGTTTTGTTAATATGTTATTTGTTGCATGAAAGTTGTTTTCGAAAAAAGGTTCCAGATATTGCAGATCATTATACTCTGTTGCTGAGTGAGTTTGCCAATTATATGTGCTCTCACAAGTCTAGTGTGGTGTTTGAAAAATTCGCATCCAGTGCATATGGATGAATGTTAATGTTTGTGTTGGGTTCTCTATGTATGATGAGCCTGCTAAAGCCAAAGGTAAAGAGGAACACATTTCTTGTAATAATATCCCACAGTTATTGTTGCCTCCACAGTTGAAAATCAGACAGTGCTTTGACAAAGTATACTGCCACTAGGCCTCTCTAAGTATAAAGTTTATTATCAAATATTGGTTATATTGAAGGCGTGAAAACTAACTAGCAGTACTAGATGTGATATGGGAAGTCGCATAGGTAAAGTTAATGGTACGGAGTATGAGGTATCTCCTAGTAAGTCTACCAAAGTTGTTCAGATAAGGTTTGTTAGTTGAAGGGGTCTTAAGGATAAAAGAAAGAATGAGTAGCCTGATCTGAAGCATGTATAAAACTTTGGGCCCTCTGCCAAAGCTAGAACATATCAGACCCTTATTGCAAAGGATTTGGCTGCTGAGTTATGATACTAGTAATGCTAGATGAAAGGTTTAATTGTGTCGGGACTGAAGTATTTGTACCTTATAATAATGTATATAACCCTTCTCATATATTAAAAATTGTTGATAGTTATGTTGTTAAGGAACCTGGCCAAATCTTTTATGTTGTTGATATGCCCAATCTCGTCAAGAATTTTGATGTCAAGTTTGTTGTCATCATTGAGGATATAATTTTTACACCATCATAACTGGCTATGTGTGACGAGGTACCTACATTTCCTTCCAAATACGTATTAATTGTTAAAGATGGCTTTTAGCCGGTGACTCAACTTTATGTTGTTAAAAGAAAAATAAAAGCCCTCTGGTGAGTGAGAGTTTAAATTTAGAATTCAAGGCCTTGAGAAAAATGATGTTACTAGGGTTGAAACAACATCTATTGATATCATTTGGTTGAAGGTCTTTCAAATTGGAGATAGTTGAGGATCCTCACGTTTTAAAATTTATTGAAAATATGTATGAGATACAAATGCCTTAAATTTTATTGATATTATAACTGAAAATTTGAATGTCTTATAACATATGCTTAAGTTTTCAGATCCGGTTGGGACAAAAGTTATTAAATCTTAGAAGTTTTTTAAAACTGGAGTAGGCTTGAAAACCCTTAAGATAATAGAAGTTGATGTTTCCCATGAGGTTGAATCCCATGAGGTTTTTGTGATAAGCTCTACCACTCTCCAATTGATTTTAAAAATTGTACATGGTAGAGGTATGGATGGTGAGCCAACTGATATAGCCCATGGCTAGGTTAGATTGGGACATCTGGATCAAATATGCTTACTTTGGAACTAATTATTAAAGTGGTGAGTAAGTATGTTGTTTCATCCAGCATAATAAGGTTGTTCAGGCACTTGGTACTTCTGGATTAAGAAATGATGCAGTTAGACATTGATATAAAAGTATGTTATTCCTTTTAATTTTTTTATGTTTTCTTGTGTAATGTTTGGTGTATTTTTATATGTGTTGTATACGTTGTTAAAGGCATTTACCATGTTGTCTCATTCGTGCCAAACTCCTTCCAACTTCATGACTAATTTTTATCCAATTTTGGAGTCTACTGGTGAGCCATTTGATGATAGTTCATGCCCTAAGGGTGAACTATAGGAAGAGAGGGAAGGAAATTATAACCTAAAATCTATATTAGAGTATAAGCATTATGTTGATAAATGAACTTTAGTTAGAGTCTGAACCATTAGCTAGCTAGAAGAGAATATTGTTTGTAAAACCTTATTCATCTAAATGTTTCATGGTGTGTTCAATACCATCGCATCCTTTTTCTTATATTTTATTAGATTTGGCAACTTTATGTAAAACATCATGTTACGTCAATCCGAGTGGATTTCCAGTTTGACCTGAATGTTTGTTAAGGCCAATGCATAACTATCTCAAGTTAAAGAGAAGTATAAAGTCGGACGTACTGTTTTTCAAATGGAAATATGGAGAGTTCAAAGCATTGTTTAATAAAGCCTTGGGCCATGTGAAAAATATCTAAGATACTTTTGTGGCCGAAAAGTTGAATGTGTCAAAGAGGTGGGTGGCTTCAAATAGTGCGAGGGATGTTAGATGAGGAAAAAAAATTGTGCTGCAATTTCATGAAAAAATTATTAAAGGCCAACTGGATACTTTTCCAATTTATGTTCCTAAGACGGAAAAACCCGAGACTTGTGATTAAGCTAGCTAAGGATGATCCATTAATATCCTTTAATAAATATCAGAAGGCATAAAGGCAATAGTCGATTCGAATACTCGATTAAGACAATGGGCATGGTGCTCGTGTTTAGGAAAATGTTAAGTTGAATATAGTGCCTCGTCAGCAAGTAATGGTGATGATTCCCATAATTATTATAGGTGATGCTATTAGCAGGAAAAATCATACAATAGGTGCAGATGAATGTGAAGCTCTTGATAGGCAAAGTGGTATGAACCCTCGGTAGATTATATTTATGTATTCTCGTGAAATTTTAGGTATTTTTTATGACTAAATTCCTCATATTTTGGAATAATTTTGTAAACCAGCTCCCCATGATCATGATATTTTTTAATAATTTTTATCACAACTTGCAGCTTTTTATTATATTGTAATATCATTTTTTTTCTTTGCCTGTGTTATTTGAAAAACAATGACGTTGCTCATACTCGATTTATTCCAAATGGAATGAACAATTTCAAAAGATCGAGACCAAACTAAGGACCATGTGAGATTTTTTAAAAATTATGCCTAAAAATAATCAAACTTTATTTTTTAAGAGTTCGCGACTCCATTGGGGACCATGATCCTTAAGTATCTATGTATTTATTTTTATTTTATTCAATGATGGGGTAGTTGAAGCTCCTAAAGTGTTGAATCTCAAATTCAGTCTAACTTTTATGTTACTGCATATTTTGTATTGATTGTGAAAGCTGAAGCTATTCAATGAGTTGAAATCTTGTTCAGGCTTATCCTTAATCATTTTTGAAATTATGTGTTTGGGAGGCCAAAGTGTTTTTGATGGAATGAAGGATTGTTGGAGATTATTCTTTTGATATCATTTGAAGTTAGACCCAAGCCCTCATAGTTGTTGTAAACTATCCATGGGCATCCAAACTTCCTCTTTGTATTTATATATGGTTGATTCACTTGTGAATGTATATAATTAATATGAAAAAGCAAATAGACGCATATAAAGGCAAAAATAAACGTTTATTAACAATAAATACCTCATTAAAACCTTCTCGCATCACCGCGTTAGGAAATAGTATACCCTATGTATAATAAATCATTTACATATATGTACAAATAATGAGGCTGAAGTATATGAAGGACAGAAAAGCATTAAATTCTCGATGTTCCAAGGGTGTTGAACCTTTTACCTACTTTATCGAGACATATGTACGTTTTTTCTTTACTTTAGCTTTAACAGTGAACGATTATTCCCACGTTTAGACTAGTTTGCCAATATATATTTTTATTTATGTGTAGGAATACCCTCCTTATAACTCAATCTCTTGCTTTGAATATTTTGAATCGAACCTTGGACTTATATTAGTTATGCATTAAAGTATTATAGTGTTATAAATGAAGGTGGGCTATAACTAGGGATTGCAATGGGTCGGGATGAGTGCTGGTATGGCTAAACCCGTAACTCATCTCGTTTATATTTTCTCAAACTCATACCCATACCTATACGAGTCGAATAACAATTTTTTTTCACACCCAAACCCTGCGGGTTCGAGTACCCATCCGCATGTACCTACTGAAATTATGATATTTTTTAAATATTAATAATTAATATATGGTTTTGGTATACGCTAGTAAATCTTTTTAAAAAATAATTATTAATAATAATAATTAGACCGAAAAATAAAAAATATTTTTAAAAAATTGAAAAATCAAATTTAATGTTCAAATGTAGAATGATATTTTTAAAAATACATTGTATCTAGTGCTAGTTAGCAAATATTTTGTTATGTTATTAATAATTAATATATGATTTTGGTATATGTTAGTAATTTTTTTTAATTTAATTAATAACATTATTATTAGACCATTTTGAATTTTATATTGATATTATCAATTTTACAGAGAAAAAAAATATTTAAAAGAAAGAAATTGAAAAAATAAATTTAATGTTTAAATATAGAATAATAATTTTGTAAATATATTGTATTTATTGGAAAATAATATATGGTTTTAATCTTATAATACTAATATTAATAAATTTATTTTAAAGTTTGTTAAATAATATTAAATAATTTATTATTTTATATAATGTTAATTTAACGAGTACCCATCAAATATTACCTGGTAAGTTAGGTTCGGTTGGGTACCCGTGGGAAATTTTTAAACCTCTCATTCCAAACTCAGCGGGTAGTAAATTTTCACACCTACAATACAACCTATCCGTGAGAAATTTTTAAAACCTATAACTCATTCCATCAGGTCAGGTAACCGCAGGTTCATGCAAAATTAGCATCCCTAGTTATAACCTTTTTTCCTCAATTATTATAGTTTGTGCCTTTTTCAACTAAACTACTGCATTTTCCGTACGTTGAAATTCGGTAAAAATGCATAGCATTTTCACTATAATCACTGCTTTAATGGAATACACCAAGGCAAATGAGGTTTTTTTATGTGGTCATAGTGTGATTTTATACGGCCAAAGTTTTTTCCATAATTCCACCTAGTTGCATAATGCACCCTATAGTATAATTTTGATACTATCACAAACATTTATGTTTCGTACAAGGACAAAATTATAAAGAAAATATTTTCTTAATATTTCTTACGTCAGATAACCATGTGAGGTCAGTGTCGTGGAACTGAGTCCTATTATATGTTGTTATGACTCGTAGAATGTTGTATATATAACAGACGCTGGACCACGTGAAGGATATAACTTCTTTATACGTGATATTTACTAAGGTTTTAGCCTTCACCATCTGGAAAAATAATACATTATTACAAGTAGGTTTTTTATTTATCTGCGCGCCTCTGGCAGTGGTCACAATTTCCAAGCCCCATACATCGAATGGAATAGATTAAAAATGGTTTCAAATAACATATATTATAATTGGATTGAGTTAGAAAAATGTTAGCATGTATCATAATATTTGAATTTATTCTTGGTATCCTCCCTTGTAGTAGATCATTAGTATCATTATAATAAAACCATTCATGAAAAACCTTGTAACTGCAATATGAACTTCAATTATTTCCATGGAGTTCTTCAACCATAAATTTGCTTCATTGAGGCTGAGGAATCTGATCAAATATTTTGTGAGACATTGCTCTCAAAAGGTGTCAATTAGCCATATAAAGCGAGTAATTTATCTTACTGGCTTCAACCTTACTATGTGGAACTATACCTTTATTTAGATATTTGATAATTGTTGTTGTCAATCTTCCTCTTCTTATTTGTCCCCCTCAATGACTATGATGTTGAAGAATGAGATTATGGATAAAAAGTTGTTAGGGAGGGTAATGGAAGGCTTATATTGGGAAACCACACTTGGTGCTAATGTTGCAAAAGACGAAGATGCAAAGTGTTAAATTATGTAACTTCACCTTAAGACTTAATCAAAATACATGTCATGATATAGAGATGTTTGGGGCCAATTTTTTTTTGAGGTATTAGATCATGGTATCATTTTTAGCTTTGGCCTGACCGAGCACTAGGTGAACTACCAATTATGATTCCGCAAGTAATCGAGTGTGCCTTGCTACATATTCAGCCAACCAAATGCCCATTATTGCAACTTCGTATTCTACTTCATATTTTGAAGCTAGGAAGCCAAGTTAATGGAATACATTAGGATATATTATGTTAGGATGTGAACTATATCCATGCCCCTAAGATTTGATTATTACTTCCACCATATGTCTGTACTTTCCAAGATGATTCAGTCTACTTTGTAAGAGGTATGAGCTTAAAATACGATATTATTTTTCGGGTTCTAGCTACTAATGCAATGGCCAACTTCTCTAAATTCAAGTATAAAGTTTCAGCACCAAGTAAGAATTTACTTACATAATAGATTGTTGTAGATTTCTTTCCTTCTGCCCAGATTAACATCCCACTTATTACGTAGTCAAAGACCCCATAGTAAATACATAATGATTCGGTTGGTCTAGTTTTGGTAAGCGTTTCTAGTGATGTGATAAAGTTCTTAATATTATGGATTACTTCTCCATAAGCTAAAGTTCAATGGAACTTTCCTATACCCCTCAAGGTCTCGAAAAAAGATTGACATTTATCGTATGATTTGGAAATGAATTTGTTCCACACTACCAATCTTCCAATAAATGTTTATAGTTATTTCATGTTACATTAGAGATCCATGGCAGATATGTTGGATAGTTATATTGGATATTTATGTTGGGTCGGCTTCAATGCTCTTCTTATTAACTATGAATCCCATAAAGTTTCCTTACCAAGCGTCAAAAATGGATTTTTTAGGGTTGAGTTTGAGATTAAATCACGTGGGGTTGCTAAAGGTTTTGGATAGATCCACAAGGTGCTCATATTTTTAGGATTTGTTGACCATCATGTCCTTGATGTAAGCTTGCACTTTATACCATAGTTATGTGGAAAATTCCATATTGATAAGGCGTTGATAGGTAAACCATGCATTCTTCAGTCGAAATGTCATCACATTATAATCTTATTTACGTTATGAAAGTTGTGTGCTTCTTATTATTCTTATGTATTTGTATCTGATTGTACCTGAAGTAAGCATCAATGAAGGACAATATTTTGTTTATGCAGGTCGCATTTATGAGTTGATCGATTTATGTTAGAGGAAAAGTCTTCTTCAGACAAACTTTGTTGAGATGAGTGAAATCTACACACATTTTCCATTCACGATTTTTATTTTTTACCAGTACTAAATTGGTTGCCCATACTGGATTGTATGAGTCGTAAATATGCCTAAAAAGAGTCAACTTGTCCACCCATTTGATGATGACTTTCATCTTTTTTGTGAGTAAGACTGTTTTTTCTTGATTGGGATAAATTTGTTGTTGATATAAAATTTGTAACATAAGAATTTGGGCGAGACCTCAGTGATGTATTAGGTATTCTACCCAAATATATCTAAATTAAATTGTATAAATTATAATAATATGTACCTTAATTCATTTGATAAGTAATGATCGATATATAATATATTGGTCCATTCCACCCTAACACATTCGACTTTCTCTTCTGGTTCCATGAGGTCGGATATTCTCTTGAATCAACCATATTATCCATGATAACCGACTCCCTCGTTAGTTATTATTTTTTAAGTGCAAGGGAAAATGAGTAGCATTCTTTATAGGTATATTGGTTCCTTATGATCATTCATACATTTCTATTTATCGGGGTATCAAAAGGCATTGATGGATTATGAAGACAAATATATTCATATGATCTAGCCAAAATTACATTATAAGTGGATGGTTTTCTCGTATTATAAATAAGCATCATATCATCTTTTCATAATTCTACCTATATAAATGTGACAGTTAGTGTGAGTTCTCCTAAAATGTTAGAATATGTACTACTTAAATCGGCTAATATTATTTGAGAAGTATTGAGGAAAGTTATATCGTTCATCTTATCTTACGTGGTTTTGTAAATGATATTGGCGGAGCTTCTGATATCGATCATGACTTGTTTGATTTATACTCGTGCCAACTCATGTGATGATGATTGCTTTGTTATGAGGCTTTGTTAATATTTGCAAATCATCATCGCAAGTCCCTAAAATATGCATGGATTGCGGTCTATGTGAGGGGAGGTATAGTCATAGTGTTGGACCTCTAGATCATCCATGTGTCGCTTCTTTGAGTTTATAATTATTATGGTGAATAGATTATTATCAATAATAACTCTGATCATATGTTTATTAAGTTAAGGTTACTTAGAGGATCTTGTTCGGCTAAAGGGTGTCATTATGCTTATTTGTTTGCACAAAATCATAGATTTTTCCGTCATCGGACATATTTTGGACTTACAACGACCATTAATCCCTGATAGTATATTAATATCATTATGAAACTTATAATATTTATGTTTGTATCTATATTCATTTGGGGCCAGCAAATTGTTGGCATTTTGTTATGTGATCATGTATTTGGTACGTTCCTAGATAACTCCCAAGTTTTCGGTTAACTCCATGAAAGGTCTATGGTTGTACGCTTTGGTCTGTGGGTATTGCTGTTATTGTTAAAATTGTTCTTTTGCCTTCATTTTTTCGTTATTATTTTTTCGTGGTCTGGACAGACGGTCTCTATTATTGTTGGAGTTATTCAAGATGTACTTTTAAGTTCACTTTAGCTACCATTAGCTAGTTGTTCTTCCGTGCAAGTGGATGGTACGTAGGGTATATATTTTAAAAAATTTATCGTCTTTAAGTCGTGCCTTATAGATCTCTTTCACCTTTATGTGATGCTTAACTTGCTGAAGAAAGTCTATGAAGTTTAGTTTTTTTTCTTCTGTAAGATAACTTCAGAGAGAGGTCGTGGCAGTCTACATTAACGATAACTTGTAACTACTACCAAGTCATGGCAGTTTTGTAGGTCACTTTTTGTAGGTGTGAACCTCTGAGTATATTCTTATAACATTTTATTTGGTCATTGTTTATAATGGATGATGTAGTCCTAATCTTCCTTAATCACACTTGATCATATGAAATAGTTGCCAAAGGTTTTCATCATCACCTTGAAACTCTTTATTCACTATAAGAAATGATGTTGAACCACCTTAAGCCACTTCTCTGGAAGGTCATTGAGAAGGCTCTATACTTCATGTTTTTATTTTCCATGTACTGTATCATTTCACTTCTGAACAGCTCGATGTGGGGCATTGGTTATGTATTCCCCTTGTATTTGTCCATCTCATAGTTAAGAAAGTTTTCTTGTAGATCTCTATACTCGATGTGTGGATCCAAAAAGTAATCTTTCTCTTGCAGGTCATCATCGTTATTGAAGATAGAGTTGGTTTGATCAATGTATGCTTGTCAGAGGAAGAGGTAAAGTTTTGTTGCAAGTCTATATACTAGATGTATGGATCCAAAAAGGAATCTTCCTCTTGCAGGTTATTATCGTCATCAAAGATAGCATTGGTTTTATCAATGTATGCTTGTCGGAGGAAGGGGTAAGTCTACTGATGTCTTAGAACATGTCACTACCCAAACGTAGTTGTTGTGCTACTTCTATGTGGGAATACATATGGGTACCTCCATTGGTACTACGCATAACATGAATTCAACAGAGCTATAATGTTTCCTCTAGTGATGTTTGAGTGAACCCGATAAGCTTGAGTTAACATGTTCTGCTGACCTTCATCTATGACGACTTCACGTGTATGATTGGTTTATGTTCATGTACATCCGTATGAAGCGGTGATGAGATTGTTATAAAGGTGGTGTATTATTGAGCTGAGCATGTTCCTTTTGTTAGGGGTGTTCAAGGCATGTTGATAAACAAATTATATCCTTAGAGGAGATTGTTGGAGGTTTGAATGCATTATTGGAAATAAAGGAACATGAACACCACTTTTTAGGTTTTCCTATAACAAATGTTGGTGGAAATTTGAATGCATCATCATATGACGATGATGGTCATTCACTTGGATTGGATCACTACTGAATAATGTTGGAGGTTTGGATAAATCTTTGCATTGTTCTTTTGTACATTCGATTGGAAATTTCAAGTGAGCTGTTGGAGGTTCGGTCGCACCATCAAATGAACCTATATACTTTGCTGAAGTCTCAATGGTGCTGGTAGAAACTGCTGGCCATTTGGCAGAAGTTGAATATTTCATATCGGTCATACATGGCTAGATACTTGTTGCTCATATTCCTTATTCTATATTTTTTTTTCACTAACGGACTTGTAAAAAAGTATTTTAATCATTCGTTTGCTCTTCCTCTTGCATCGAAATCTTCTACTCTAACCGGAGGATCCTCATCCATAAACATCATTGTTGTGTTCAACTTTTACCTTGATTAGAGGCTCTTATGCCTATTAGTTGCTATTTGGTGCTTCATTTTTATCATAAAGCTTTTGATATCATCATATTATTTCTCCTCATTGCCCTTTGGATACTGGATTATTGATTTTATTCTTAGACACCTGGTGAAAACATAGCATGCAAAAGTTTGAAATTATTCACATTGTCTTTGCACAAGTTCTGCGCAAGTTGCTCGAAATCTGAGTCGTTGGAGCTATTGAGCCTGTTAGAGCTGCTAGCCAAACGTCTTCAACCTCATGATTTGCATCTTCATGGACAATAGGATCAATAAATAAGGGAAATATAATGGTTTGATGACTTTATTTAGCTTCTGTGCATTTTTAGAAATCTAAGAACCTTACTATTAATGTTTGTCTTTAATTTTCATTTGTGAGTCTTATATACTCAAAGGTTGTTTCAAGTATAAATACGAGGCTTCACAAGCTTTGCAAAACCTTTTGGAATTTATAAATATTATTGTATTGTGAGGTGTGTCCTCTTATTTCTTAAATGAAGTCTTGAATATATCAAGACGTCATGTGGAGTTCGTTCAGTTGGTATCAAAGCTTTAGATTATTCGGGTTTGCTATCTTTTTATAAGCCAACATAACGAGTTTAACTTATTTAGTTTCTTAAAAACATAAAAAAGAAATTTTGAAACATTTGTTTTTTAACCAATGACTGTTTTGATTAAAACATTGTTATTTATTTCTGTATATATCCAAAACGAGTAATTAAAGTTGGAGGGAGTTTATTAAAAAAAAGATGAATACAGTCTTATAAGGAGATATATCTGATACAAATTATTCGGTATGAGAATATATTGGACAACACAAGCAGATTTCAAGCATTTTTACCTATTGAGATAATTTATTCAAATGATTTTCTCTTTCAAAATCTAATTTTATTTCAAGATTTTTTCAAAAAGTTTATACCAATGGATTTCTCTCATCTATATAATCGTTTTGCATGTATTAAAACTTGAGGGTAAACTTTCTTTAAGAATGAGATAACGATATGAATATGAGAATGCTTCTAAAAATAGACACATAATCAAATATCAAACAAAAGTTAGTCCATATCATTATTCAAATTAAATATATGTATTAAATAAGACAAATGAACATCCCATTAATCAATTGATTAAATAAAGAAAACTCAATTGTCTAATTTCTCTAATTAGAACCAAATAATGTTAGTTATTTTGGTTTCTTTTAAAAATATAAATAACATTATTATTGATGTTTGTATCTCAGTCTAATCGTGACTTTTCAATATTTGGAAGTTGTTCCAAGTATATATATATATATTTCAGAATTATTTTAAAACAAATCATGTTTTTTAAGAGAATGAAAATTTGAGAGTGTTTCCATATAGTTGTTTGTTAACAATTTTTGAACTTATCAAATATTTTTTATGGTGTTCAAACTCACTTATCAAATGGTTTTCCATCCTATTTATGACGTCTTCTTTATATCGAAGATTTGTTTCTAAACAATGGACTGAGGTCTCATTCATTATTGATATTTTTTGGGGTTCCATATCAAATTTGGTTTGGGTTTAGTAACATTGTTGGTTAGATTAGTATCATAAAGCACAACCCACTATATCAGCACAGTCGTACATTTTTGTAGACCGACTAGTTCTCTAAGCCATAACCCTTATCAACTGATAAGTATATATATATATCTTTGTTTATCTTCATTTTGAACATCATACGAATATGAGGTGTTATAACCATCTTTAATTAATTCAGCCAATTTCATAGGAGTATTCGAATACGCTTCAGAAATTTGAAAGGAAATATCATTTACTCCATTCTCGTGTTCAAACTTCGCCTTAAATACAACCCTATCTTTTACAGTACTAAGTGTAGTCTTACCCTTATTGAGTAGTTCCATATAGTCTTCAATGAATACCGTGTTTTATCTAATCGAAGTTTTTTAACACTCACATTCCAAACACCACAACCTATACCATTTTACATCCTCTCACGAATTAAGAAACAAACACTTTAATGCTCCCGGTTGAAACTTGTCATGCTTTACATGTGCATATACAACACATCCAAACACTCTTAAATCGCTTAAAACTGATTTTATTCCAAATCACCTATCTCGGGGACATATAAAATCAAGTACGGTCTAGGGATCATGTTGATGATTTATGCAACTATCTTAACAATTTATCATAAAACTATTATTCATACAACTCACTCTTCCAAACAATGTCTAGTTTATTCTTTCATATATTTTATTATGTTGAGGATTTATCTTAAGGTTAGTTATGTAGTTATACCAAGTTTAGATTTGTAGCTAATAAAGTTCATTCACATATTTCAATCCATTGGCAAATCTTAACTTATACAACTCCTTCCCAATATAATTTTCCACTAGTTTTTTCTAATCATTAAAGACATAAACTATTTCATATATGGGATTTAAAAGTGTAACCCATATTTTTTCATAACTATTCAATAATAAAATATATAAAATCCATAACATCTCTCATGGTACTTTCAGAATTTTTTCCCGAGCTACGAGTTAAAATATACATACTTTAAAAAAAGAATAACGTGATATGTATTAAAGAATGTGTATTTAGGTATTATGAAAAAACTGGATATTAATGGGAGTTAAGTGTCATATTTGGTATTAAGTGAATATATTTGATTGTTAGGGTATCGAGTAGGATTTAAGTTTGGTTTTGGGTACCTTTGGATACATTACCCTATTCTAAATTCATAAGCTTTCAACATTAATCTACATTTCACAAAACAAAAATAGTTCAACCAATTGAAATCGAGATTTGAGAACTTAAACTTATATGATTTCCACAATAAGCCAATAAGATACTTTAACTTATTTTTTCATAAACAATAGTTATATTGCAAGAACAATACAAAAAATGCTTGTGAAATTCACATGAACACTTCAAAACCCGCAAACATTTTCACAGTGTCCATACTAATTTTACAAGGATTTTTCATATTTTTGATGCTACAGTTGGAACTTTTTTCTCACTGGTTATGTTTTTAAAACAAGTATTTGTGTATGGACAATGAAAAAATATCATGATTTTCATATAAACAATGCAAACATGTTATGTTATTTCACACAATTTATTTAAAAATCCATGTGAAATTGCGTTAATGCTTTCTTATTATCAATTTGTAGATATTTGTATGTATTTAGGGGATTTACGTTGGTTTAAAATTATTCACATATTCTATGTATGACTATTTTATAACTATAATTATATGTCAACTTCTTATATATCATAGGAACCGTTTGTTGAGGAACATATTATAAATATTTGAGGAATCTATTGAGCAACATATTGAGAAACCTACTGAGGAACCTGTAGATGCAAATTGTTTAATTCCGGATGACACACATATGTTTACCACTTTCAGATATTACACTAAGCCCGAGTTGACCAAATGGGTTTAGTATATAGGTCATGATTTAGGATACGTCATCGTTATTAGCCTGTATGATGATAGATAAAATGGAAAATCATATAAGTTATTTTACAAACGCGAGAGGTACGGTGTATTCTTAAAAAATATTTGGTATAGAAGGTTCAAATAAAAGAGCAACGTCATAAAATATAATTTTTTTTTTCAATTGAGAGTGTATCATTTAACGTCAGTAATTGGTTATTAGCGGCTAACTGTTATACATAGACAATACAACCATTCGTCAACCAAGTACTTCAAAGGTCATTCGTAGGCCACCATACTAAGATCAGTAGAAAAATAATTAGTTTACAAATTATCATTATCGGATGTGTGGGATAAGAATATACATACAGTTTGAAAAACTATAACATAAGAAATATATCAAACATGTACAATATTCGATAAACATTTTTCTAAAAATTTCGGCCAGTATCACATGCAATACTTGTAATTTAAAATACAAGGAAATAATTATGTATAGCGATATCAGACAATCGATAGATCAAACATGATCATCGACTTGTTTTCCATGAATCGTACAAATATTGAGTTGTTATGCACGTTCATGCAAGTACTTATCATGGACAATACTTGCAAGAAAACTAGGTAAAATGCCATTACTCAATTTTTTTAATGTAACTTCAATAAAACTAACATTTTGTGTTGGTTTCATTATCACGAGTTTGGATAAGCACGAGGAACTACATATAACATTCGAGTGTTCTATGTATAAAGGTAATATTTATGCTTTACCGAGTATTATCGTGACTGATTAAGAGTTATCGTCAATGCAATTTATTAAACATCAATCAGGTAACATATTGATGTATTTTTAGAAGAAAAACGTAATTTCCTTGTGCATATGAACTATCCATGTTATATAGATAAAATAGAACCATTAAATTAGCCTATTGTAATATACTTTGGCAAATTTTAAATATTGTCCATCATTTGGAAGATCTGACTAAAAATATTCTACAAAAAATATAAAATAATCAATGGTTCTGTTTATAGTTACACATTAGATATTTGGGCCCATATAATAAGTCCAGTTGGACTGATCGACCAACATAACAAATGTAATTTCAAGAATGTCATGAATAAAATTGATAATTCTAGTATGCCATTTATAATAGATAGTACGATACAAACAAGTTTTAGCCTATCACCAACATTTAAAGTTCATACGAAAAACTAGAACTCCTAAAGAAAACTATAAAAATCTACTCTTAATAAGGCCGGAGGTGTTTTATTATACGCAAGTCACATTCTAACTTGTTTATATAATTTTATTTATTGCGTTGAAAATATTCGTTAACTGGAATTTGTGGTTATCAAATTGTTTCTGAATAATTTAAATATGTAGATAAAGAATGAATGATTTGATTTCCAAAATACAAAATAATTGATATTTATACTTGAAAGTGTATGATACCACAATATTTTTAGATTTATGATTTTTTAAGTTAAATTGCCTTATAATTCATTAGGGTGAACATTTTTGGATGATATTTCTCAATGCATGATTAGTTTTAGTCACTTGTTATCAATGTGTGGTATATGATTTTTCTCATCAAGAAAGTGCAAAATATTTACCATTACGTGGTTACTCATTGTATTAAAACCCTATATAACAGAATGAAATTTATTTTGTTTTCAAAAATCATTTTATTTATGTAAGTAAATTACTTATAATATATGTTATAGATTTATAGGTTCATATGCATCCATAATTCATACTTAATTTTATTGCGCCATATTTTTCCCCCTATATATATATATATTCAAATTGACCATTACCAGAATTATATTCCGTATGGTTGTTCTACTAAACATAAGAATCAAGTGCATATGAAGTTTTGTACTATCACAAACTCACCAAATATATGTATAGTAACCCATTAATTTTGCGTTGAAGTCCTATTGATCATTGATTTGACTAAAGAATCGTGCATTCTTCCAATGCGAACTATGGTTCTTTTATTTTATTTTGTCATCAAACCACCATATTACTATGTAATATATGAATATGATAATGCAATATGTTAAAACTTGATTACGTAATGTTTGATCTTGATTAAGTACTTTATTTGAAATTTATCATGATGTACAATTTTTTTTAGATAATATCATAGGCTTAAATCATTGCGTCGTCCCTCGACTATCACGTTTTGTGTCATTTAGTCCCTCGACAAAAAAATCACGGTTGAGGGTCCCTCGTCTATCAAAAATCTATAAATTTAGTCCTCGCGCGTGGTTTTTGCTGTAATGCTGCCACGTGTCACTATAGTTAAATGAGTTTCGTTCCACAAATAGTCCTTCGACTTTTAATTCCATTTTTACCCTTTGAATTTAATATATTTTTTTTATAGTTTTCTTTTTCCGACACAGTTTTCCCAGAAATTTAATAGCTTCTTTTGTGTAGAGATCGATTTCACTACCCCAATGTTTTCCATTACAACCAAGAAACCAAGAGAAGAGTTTTATTCATACTCAAATCGGCATCTCCTCATTCCTCACCTATAAAGTCGAGACTCAGCTCAACCCAGCCGTTGTTTAGATTTCTTTTGAAAAATCTGTCCGAATTCAGTAGCATTAAACTTTCTATGTAGCTATTAACAATATGTTTGAAATTGATTATCTTCCCAATTTCCAAAATCCGCTGGTGTTGTATTTGTTGAGCTTCGCCGTCCTTAAACAAAAGCAACAGTAAATCACCCAGTTGTAGTATGATCTGACCATTCTCCGTCCAAGTGATCCTTCTTTTATAAGTAACCCATATCTTCCAATATCGGAATATCCTCTGGACATCCCCGGTCCAATAAACCCTTTTTTGAATTCCCAAATATTCCATATTACTTGACTCAATGGAGTGCAATTTTGTCCAAGAATTTGCATCCGCGTATTCTCTCATGACCCAAAACTCCCATCTATCCATTTGCAATAACAAAAACGACCCTTCGGTAGAACTCATGCTTATGGACAACAATGGAGAACCAGAAAAACATTCGGGTAGTAAAATCGTGGAGAATGTTTCATCAGTCAAATCGAATACTTCGATTATACAGCCTTTGTCCATTCCAATCCAATGAACTTTACTTCTCAATAAAGTACTTTCTGAATGAAATATACAAGAAGATGGCCTGTTTCCGATAGTCCTCCATTCCATGTTTTTCAGGGAAAATATCTCAACGTACAACGATTTTGAAAGAAGAATCCTGTTGTCGTAAGCAATCCTAACAATCTTGAAGTCATCAGAGTTTGTGTCAGAACCGAAACCTATGACAAATCTATATATAACATAACAAGGACGCTGAAAAGAAAAAAAGAAAAACAGAGTATAAAAAATTGATATAAATCTGTTTTGAGAAAAACTAAAAAAAATAAAAAAAGTTAAATTCAAAGGGTAAAAATGGAATTAAACGTCGAAGGACTATCTGTGGAACGAAACCCATTTAACTATAGTGACATGTGGCAGCATTACAGCAAAAACCACGCGCGGGGACTAAATTTATAGATTTTTGATAGACGAGGGACCCTGAGCCATGATTTTTTTGTCGAGGGACTAAATGACACAAAACGTGATAGTCGAAGGACGAAGCAATGATTTAAACCTAATATCATATTATACTAATATAACATAATTTTTATTTGACACGTGTCGAGATATGATTGAAGATATTAATATTACTATTAAGGTGAGAAATATACTAAATCTGGATCATACCAATAATGTGTTGACATAAGATTATGTTTTAAAAATCACGTTATACTTATCTGACACATGTCACTATTTGATTTGTCTATATGGATTATGCTAAAGCATCATTTAGTGATGAAAATAAATCATAGATAAAAAAATGTTATGGAGTTCTGTTTACGAATAATGTTTGACAAAAGTTGACAAAGTAGTAATAAAAATCATATAAAAAGAAGGGAAATATCTCCATGATGCAATAGTCTTGAAGATGTAATACATTTACGAGATGTACTATATGATTCAACCACAACCTTTATGTGGCTGAGAATACGTTAAAAATATATAAAAATATTCAAAAGGACTCAGAACATATCGAGTTTTTTTACTTATAAATGAAATCATCATTTCCAATAAGCAAACTTTGATGTTATTCTTATTAATTACCATTTACCGTTTCCTTATTTTCATTCTATTTTTGTAATTTATCGTTGTATTCGCATTACTTATCGTACTTGTTTTCCTTATCATTATAATAGGTTTTCTATGTTGATAATTTTCCAAGTATTATTTTTATTTAATCTATATTATCTTAAACATTTTTCTGTTTTAATTTTTAATTATCGTTGTTTTATAGTTTTGAAGTACTAGCACAAAAATTATGATATAGAATAGTAGTAAAAATATATAAATATGGCCAAATAAATAGGTAAACAATATGAAAAATTACCAATTATTTGGCATTGACCCGTGCACATTTCGTGAGTCAACCATTGTTACTTCATACAAGTCACAAGAGTCAAGGTAAATTTTTTTGTCACGAGTATGATTTGCGCAAAATATGAAATCATGGCCTAAAGTTTCAACCATTTCATGCAAAAATTATCTATCCATAATACTTTAGGAGCAAATTTTAGCATTGACTCGTGTGATACCATAAGGTTGGCCTCGCGCAACTAGTGCAAACTAAGGCTAAATATTTGATTACTTATTCCATTAACCACACTTCTAATATTGCAACAAATCGCACAATCTATTTGTGGAATTACTCTAACTCTCTATGAATGAGTGGTAGGCTTGAGTCAATATCATTATACCTTAACCAGACCACAACAACTCATAATTATACTCAATAAAGTGGAGATATTTTAACAAAGTAAAGTTATATGTCTTGATGGAAAAATATAGAGCACCAAAAAATAAACGGTAGATACGTACGAGTTGTGCATTTTAACTTATGTCCGGAAGGACTTTGATTACACCTATAAGTATGTTAGGGAAATATCTCTCTCAACCACTAAACCATATTGTTCATGTTTGGCGATACCAAATTTTTCTTTAATATTTTAACATTTAGTTTGAGCAAAGTAAAAAATACTTGATACCTTTCATTATCGTCCTGAAGCACTAACAATTTCAAAATAACATCGGTCACAAGACTACCCGTAATAGCATGGAGTTCGTCGAATGTAATAGTAAACTCATCGAACGATAAACAAGAAATATTAGTTTTATAATACTATCATTTGATAAACACCTTGAATAGAGGTATTGATCGTCTCCTATTGAATAACGTCAATTATATCACTAAATGAAGTCTTAAAAAGCTATTTTATACAACTTGTTGATTGTCCAAGTTTCAATTCTGAAATAATACCACGTTCCTAAAATACATATAATCCATTATTTTATGACATAAGTTATTAAAAAAATATAAAACTATCAAACAACAATATAAAAATAAAACAAACAACATATAAGACGCCACTATGGATTTCACATAAATTATGCTAACAATTGGGTTATATTTGTATGGGTTACGCAAAACTAACCTTTCTCGTTTGCGTAACCCTGTGTAAAAAATCCCTTTATGTTCGCGCAACCTTGCAGAATGATGTTGGTTTTCCTCGCAAAACCCATGTGAATTTGGGCCAAATTTGGGCCGAATTTAAGCCATATTGTGCGAATATAAAATGATGAAAAAAGAATATAAAATCATCCAACAACGCAAAAATCAACCATTAAAACATATATAATATACCTAAGAATAATTAACAACAAAAGAATCAAACAACAATAACTTGAAATGAAAAAAATTATGTTTTTCTTGTTTAAACTCCAAACTTAAACCCATACTAGATGAATAAATAAAGACCTATAAAAACTATAATGGAAGAATATAAAACCTTAACATATTTGTTTGTTCATTTTGAAAAAAAAACGACACTTGACAAATGATTTTTTTTATGTTTCATATTATAAAATATAAAAAGAGGAAAATGGTAAAACAATACTTGTAAAAATCTATTTTATATGATTTTTTAAAAGAACAATTTTTTTGGTTGAGAACTATAAAAAAACGGTGAAAATCTAATGATTTTCCCTTAAAAAAACGATGAGATATATAACTTAGGTTTTTGTAAAATTACTTATGGCTCATGCCTTATTTCTTTCTTACTGCCTTTGTATTACTCTTACAATCACGACTTACACTACCTTATAATCGTTTTTGTTCTCTATTACTTATAACCAGTTCCTCAACTTCTTCCACTATTTCTATCATCTCTTCCCATCATTACACTAATTCATTTCAACGCTTTTAACCATGCAGTCACTCGTACATTACGAGTTTAACACTTCTATAATGCTTTCTAACTATATTATTGAGCATAATTTTTCAATTCGACCAACACCACTCAGTCGAAATCATTCCAATGCACAGACACATTACCAAATTGACACCATTGGTAAGAAACTTAAGTTCATATAAAAGTAAATTATTCAAAACCTTCCAAATTAAAATCATATTCTCACTAGTTTTTTAAAATAAAAAACCCAATGTATGTTTCTTTGCTAAGAGTAGAACCATTTTGGTACTAAGGAACAATCAATCTTTTCATCGATATACACAACTAGATAAACTAAATAAATTTCACATGGAAGATATTATGACGATTTTCTTTATGTTATCAGATTTGCACCTGACACACTAACATATCTTGCTTCCAATCAGTCGTCACCCCGAGAATACATATAATTATGAGGAAAAATATACTAAATATTTCTCATGCTCAATAATTGTTACCAACCTTTTTATAGACATGCTTACACACTCTACCATTCTCATGCTGAGAAAGCAAGGAAAATAAAATCCAAAATTCACTCCACTTGTGAGTCTTCTAGCACGTCTAGAAGTTGTTACTCTTGTTGTGATAATTTTAGATTTGGTAGAATGAGTCAAACTCATTCGTCTTACCACCACAAAGAGAAAAAATGGATCACTTCCATCAAATCCTTATAATCCAAGCCTAAAAGAGGAGGTGCTTGCCATCATTGACTAAGGGAAGCTCATAGAGTTTATGAAAAAAAAAAACCAAAATTAAGTTGAAAACACTTGTGGTCGAGCCTCATTAACCAACGAGAGTTAAAGCCTAACAGGTTGCATCCATCGCCAAACCTCCCAAGCCTCACAAAACACTAGTGATCATTGAAATATTTGACGAGTTTACCGATTCCGATTTAAACTAACATATTATTCTTACAATAACAAATGCAACATTTTATAATATACCATTCAATCATCTAAGACAAACACACATAACAGACCTCGAGATTCAACATCAATGTCAAATCTTGGCACGTTTTTTATAGTAACACTTACATAACCATAAATTTTGATAATAACCTTCAGAAAGTCATGATGTCACATAAAGATATAACTATGAATATTGCCAAGACTGTAAAGATAAATGTATGAATGATTATGATTGATACCATAATTTGGTAATTGTTATGTTCAAAATTACTTATGATAAGATGCCATGTGTACCATTTTCGTCAATATCAAATTTAGTTATAATTGGAATTACTCGGACGTACAACATAATTATTGGAAAGTTAAAACTTCAAGTAGTTTTGGGCCAGCGGGAGCACAAGAAACATGTGCAATACATGTTCACGATGACGAATACTGCTTCATCAGACAACTTGATCTTTGACAAAACCTGACTCGACTAGATACATGCAATAATATGAATCATGAATCAATACATTTGATACATCATCAAAATTTGGATCATCATGATCCAAAGCAACCATAAACTCGCCATAGAGTGATCGTATGCATATTTGGCACTTATGAAGCAACAACCACCAGAGGCCCCGATCATCTTTGATGGTATGAATGATTTATGAGAGCCCTCTCTCCTCTTTTCTCAAATTTCGGTTGAGCCAACAAAGAAGTGAAAAATATGACTATGGGAGTAGACATAGTCATCTTCATCAGTAGAGACTTCTAGGTAACCATCATACTAATTTGTTAATTTTTTTGTTTCGAAATCTAGACGTTTTTTGTTTAACTACGTCAAACATCACTAGTGTGCCACCCAAAACGATGTGCCATAAGCTGTTAATGAAAATAATTATCGGCCAATATAATAGAAAAAGAACACCATTTACTCAAGATAAAGCTGAAGCCATAATATCCGAAATAGACCGACTTAGTCAAGTATGCCAAATACGAGAATAATTTTACCTAGTATGAACAACAACTATAGTCTTGGTAATAATAATAATAATAATAAGTCAAAGATGTGCGTGGACTTCATATACCTCAACAAGGCGTGTCCAAAGAACATTTTTACTGTTTCACGTATTGATTAATTAGTGGATGCTGCTTAAAAGATACTGTATTTTTTCTTTTTTGGATGCATGCTGAGATGACAACCACATCCGAATGCATATGGAAAACCAGAACCACACCATATTTACCACAAAGCGAAAACTTCACTATTATAAGATTATTATATTGTTCATGCTAAAAAATATTGAAGTCACTTACACATGTGAGTATTAAAAAGTTGACATATAATAGCCCAAACATCAATATTTTGTCTCACTATTGGTCTCTAAAATCGAAAGAATGTGGTTTTGGAATTATGGATTAAAAAGGAAGACTACATATTTTTCTAATTAAAGTTTTAGATTTTTGGAAACCAATAATAAGATAAAATATTGATGTTTGTGTATGTGAGAAGACTAGTAATATTGATGTTTGATACAAATCGTCAACATGAAAAATTAAGGGTTAAGTACCATTTAAGACCCAAAACACTAACTATTATCCATCTAAGACCCATATTTTCATTATTCTCCAAGAAAGACCAGTTTTAGTCAAATATTTACCATTAAAGACCCACTAATACCCTAAATACCCATACTCTATAATATAAAAAGCTTTTAGACCCATTCTTCACCTTTTTCCCCAATTTTTTTCCTCTCTCTTCGTGAATAAAATAACTCTGTATTAGGCGATTCTTTCATTTTTTACTCAATTTTTTGTTTTTCTTTTGTTTTGATTTGTGTTTTTACTTGATTATGCGAAGATACTCGATGTTTTGTGTGTTTGAAACTCGAATTTGAGCTCGAAATCGTTGTTTTTTTTTCCGTAGTGTTTCGAGTTGAATTTCTTGTTAGTTTTGAGTTCGAATTATGGTAATGTAGTTTATTTTTAGCATTGTATTACTGTTTTGTTGAATTTAGTGTTTTATTTTGTGTTTTTGGGATTTTCATTCGCGTAATAGTTTATGTGTTTTCAATGAAAGAGATGCGAAATGTTCAATTTCAGTGAGTAAGTATAGATGTGAAACTTGTATGTTTCTTCACTGGTAGATGCAAAACATATTTTGTGATAAATGCGAAACGTTTGTATTTGTACCTACTGATAGTTGCGAAATGTGTAATCTATCTGTAATGGTAGATGCAAAACACATTTTTGATAGATGCGAAATGCTATTTGATCTTTTAAAAAATGATAATTCAAAACATATCATGAGTGGTACTAGTTTTGTTCGTCTTAAAAAAACAAAACGAACGTTATTTTCGGATTTTTTTTCGAGTTACAGTTTAAAATATACAGAATTTTAAAGTTTTAAAATTTATAAGGGTTTCGCGATGAAGATGCGAAACCTTCTTCGTTATGATAGATGCGAAACCTGTTTTGTTGTGCTAGATGAGAAACCTTCTTTATTTTGCTAGATGAGAAACCTTATTTATTTTGATCGATGCTAAACCTTCTTTATTTTGATAGATGCAAAACCTTTTTTATTTTGGTACATGCGAAACCTTTTTCATTTTGATAGATGTGAAACCTTATTTATTTTGCTAGACGAGAAACCTCTTTGTTTTGATAGACGTGAAACCTTATTTATTTTGATAGATGCGAAACAAGTCACTATATGTGATATACATATATTTTTTTAAAAATTCAAAACATATCATGAATGGTACTAGTTTTGTTCGTCTTAAAAAAACAAACCAATGATATTTTCAGACTTTTTTTTAATTACGGTTTAAAAAATATTTTTCCGAATTACGTTTAAAAAATACGGGCCTTTAAAAAATAGAATAAAAAAAAAAAAGTGGATTAATATAAAAAGGTATTTAAAATATAAAATCCCTTAAAATATTGAGGTCTTTATCAGTAATGTAATATTAGTAAGTCGCCTAAAAATCATCATTAGCTCAAAAGGAAAAAACAGGAAAAAAAATCTAAACAACGTTAAAATTTGAAACAAAAGAACAACTATTTCCGGTTTCCTAATTTCTCACCGCCTCCTCCTATAAATCTAAATCTAAATCAATGGAAGTAACGAAACCGACACCTTTTGCTAATCGTGATCCAAGTTAGAGTAGGAGTAAACTCTCTACACTCTATTTCTAAACAGCATTAGATACCACCACCCCATAGAGATAGACATAGAGATAGAGCTAGAGAATCAGAGAGAGAGAGATAGAACCCTCTTCTCTTCTTTTACGAATTCGTCGATTTGATTACAATAATCGAAGAAAAAATCTGTAGATTTTACAAGAAGAATCTTTTAAACAGGTGAATCTAAATTTCCGATTTCCAATTTTGTCGCTTTTTTTGTTTTTGTTAACCAAAACCCTAATTTTGCATTCCTTTTTTTACTTCAGTTCATCTTTAGCGATTCAATTGAGCTTCTTTTATTGTAATTCACTTAATTCGTTCATATATGAATACATAGATTCGATGTTTGTAGTGGTTTATTCGGTTTTCTTGCTGCAAAAATAGAGAATTATATCACTCAGAATCTCAAATCAAATTCTAGAGCTTGTTAATTTAGAAGTCGGAGACTGAATTGTTTTTGTTTTGATTGTTACAAGTCTGCTATAATGCCGCGTAAAGTTAACTACGGACTGGACGATAATGATTATGACGATGATTATGACTATGACTATGATGATTATGAAGAAGAGTATGATGAGTATGAGGACAATGTACAAGAAACTGGTAATTTTTTTTTCTTTAGCTGTTCTGTTCTTTCCCGGAATATGATATGCTATTGCTCACTAACTGTGGAAATTTTAGGTTTCTTATCTATGCAGCACTTAGTAAAAAATCTCACCCTTGACTTAATCTTTGTAACAGCGAAACCACATGAAACTCCTAAAGGAACCAGCAAAGCTGGTGATTGGCGTTGTTCGATATGTACCTACGACAATGATGATAGACTACTTGCATGTGATATTTGCGGGGTTATACGTGCTTCAGTTGTTAATGGTAGCTACAACAATAATAAGAATACAGGTACCAAGTTATGCTCGTCAAGAATCAATTTTTATTTCCAGTATTTGGTAAAGTCAATAGCAAATTACTTTATATCACAGATAGAATTACTTTGAAATAGAATTACTATCTAGTTTTCTTTGGGTGAGGTGTGTTTTCTTGTTGGGTGATTCTTTTTATAGAATAGATTTCTTTCATGCAGTTGAAAACATATGCAAAGTTTCTGGAGTATCGAAAATGGCCAAGTCTCTCTTTGCATCAGTGCCTAATCGGGTTACCAAAATGGTTAATGTATCACAACAGAAGATTGATGATCTTTTGAAAGAGGAGGTCACTAGAGTCCACCTTCCATTTAGCTCTCATAGTCGTTCTATAGGTCTGAACCTGTTTTTTTAATTGATTGGGTCTTGGGTTAATTGAATCTAGTCTTTCTTCAAGTGAGAGTAGTTTATCCCTACAGTTACAACTCTATTATATTTGATATTACTTATATAAAAGATAATTTTTTGGAGCCACTTTATTCACTGTCAAAGGTATTGGACTATGCTCATGATATACCCTAACCATATACATGTTGATGATACAGAGCCATTCAAATTCGATGTTCCATCGCCGGATGATATGGTCTCGAATGGAGTACGCTCTTTCAAAAAAGGTACGACAAGTTTCTTCCTATTATTATGCTACATCATGCAGTCCAACATAATTGATTTGTTTATGGTTATTTTGTTGCTTATAGAATGACAGACCAACATATCTTTGAAGTAAATTATCATTATTTAATCCCTCTTGTAATTTGAACTAATTATATCAACTGTTTCAGAATGAAACTTTGGTAATAATATACAATTTAGTAAAATACATTTGGAGCTCCGTCGTTGATGTGCTTAAACCGGTTTAGTTTTGTTTGTGTGTTGTGTGACTTGTGAGGAATTTGCTCGTTTATGGGAAAGATAGATGCTTGAATTACTTCTACTTTTATTCTATGCTAAAGAAACCAGTTATTGACTTTAGTTTTGTTTAATGTTTTTTCCACAATACAGCGAATTTTCCTGAGATCAAATCCTCTGGAGTTTCTAGTACTAAGAAGAATAAGGCAGCAGCTACTGAGGAATCAAGCTCTAGAAATGTAGATAGTTCAATTAATACAATGTCAAAAAGAAAGGAGGATGTTATTGGTAAAAGCTATGCAAAGAATAAACATGGAAATATAAAACCAGCAGAAGCAATGGTAGAAAGTTCAGTTGCATTGATGCCAAAAAGGAGATATGAGATGGAGGACGATAACAACTCTTCTTTAACAAACACGGTTGAATTGCAAAACCTTGCTAATGATATAAAAAAAGTGTCATTCACTGCTGAATCTGGAAATTCGAGTAAGATAAAAGCTGGTAAAGCAAAGGCAGGTGAGTATAAACCTGAAGCATGGATGCTCCAAGATGAAGCACCAGGTGCATTAACTCAGTTAAATCTTGCAATTGTAAGTAGAATAATAAATTTGAGCTTTCGGATGAAAATACACTAAATTTGATTTTATCTGAATGATTAAGTAATGTCATGTCTTTTAATTGTGGTCTTTAGGTGGGCCATGTTGATTCTGGTAAATCAACACTTTCTGGTAGACTTCTGCATCTGTTGGGACGAATAACTCAAAAGGTGATGCACAAATATGAAAAAGAGTCCAAATCGCAGGTAATTTTCTAATAGTGATGTTGGTATGTGTTTTTTGGGTGTTAAAAACATTATCTTTTTTTTTCTATAAACTGTGTTTGCGACTGAAACAGGGAAAGGGTTCCTTCGCTTATGCTTGGGCAATGGACGAGAGTGCTGAAGAAAGGGAAAGAGGAATAACAATGACCGTGGCTGTTGCTTATTTTGATTCAGAAAAGTATCATGTGGTTATCCTCGACTCTCCGGGCCATAAAGATTTTGTTCCAAACATGATATCGGGGGCCACACAAGCTGATGCTGCAATTCTTGTGATAGATGCTTCTGTTGGAGCTTTTGAAGCAGGTATGGACAGCAATAAAGGTCAGACCAGGGAGCATGCGCAATTGATCAGAAGTTTTGGTGTTGATCAAATTATAGTTGCTGTCAACAAAATGGATGTTGTACAGTATTCTGAGGAGCGATTTGATTTGATAAAACAGCAACTAGGAACATTTCTTCGCTCCTGTCGGTTTAAGGATTCATCAATTACATTTGTTCCACTGAGTGTCATGGAAAACCAAAATTTAGTTTCAACTCCTTCCGATGTTCGTTTCTTATCGTGGTAAGTCTCTACATAAATTTCCAAGCTCTCAATCTCTTACTGTCTTATATATATTTATCTTCAGTATCATAAGTTTTGGCAGAATATCTTTAATCTTTAGTCATTCACATCAAATATGTATAAACTTTACTGTGGCTGTATGAATACAGGTATCGTGGACCTTATTTGCTGGAAGCAATTGATTCCTTCAAACCTCCTGTTAGAGAATTCTCAAAATCTGTACTTATGCCCATTTGTGATGTGGTAAGGACGTCCTCACAAGGGCAGGTGTCTGCTTGTGGAAAATTAGAGTCCGGAGCTCTTCGAAGTGGTTCTAAGGTATGCCTTTATTTCCAAAATAGTAGTTATCAATTGTAGCGAAAGCTAAATGAAGAATCTGTGTTTGTGTAAGCTTAATAGGAGAAAACAATGAAGTAGAAGTGGATAGATAACTTTAGATAAGAATTCTTCTCTGTGATACTTACGAATAAAATCCGAAATCTGTACATCCATATTAGAACCCATAGAGTTTCATCCTCTGGGTTTGGGGTATCTTATTAGCTTTTCTTCTAAGCTTTCTTGATATTCAAACATGGCTATTATTATTTTACTCATAAATTGTTAATGAACATATCTTATTAGTATTTCTTCTAAACTTTCCTGATATTCAAACATGGCTATAATTATTTTACTCATAAACTGTTGATGAACATATCGTCGACTGTTTTATACTCAGGAAGTGATATTGTTAATTCACCATATTAGAATTTGCTAAGAATAAGACCTCAAACAAAGCCGCCAAACTAAAGAACGAAGTTATATTTCTTAAACGGCAGGTCTTAATTATGCCATCTAGAGAGATAGGGACAGTTCGTAGTTTAGAGCGTGACACGAAGCCTAGCCCAATTGCAAGAGCTGGAGATAATGCATCTGTTGTCCTGCAAGGGATTGATGGAAGTAATCTAATGGCTGGTGGTGTCCTATGTCATCCTGATTTCCCCATTGCAGTTTCAAAGCACGTCGAGTTAAAGGTTCTGATCCTGGAAGGTGCCACCCCTATCCTAATGGGATCTCAGGTAAAATATAAATTCTCATAGATACTGTTCTCGTTTCATATATATATGGCTTATTGTATTCATCTGACTCTTTGGGTAAATGTACTAGTTGGAATTTCACGTGCACCACGTCAATGAGGCTGCAACAGTTGTGAAAATATTGTCATTGCTTGATCCCAAGACAGGCAATGTCATGAAAAAGTCACCACGCTGTCTCATAGCAAAGCAGAGTGCCGTAATTGAGGTGACTTACTGTGACAGTTCTCTTAATTGGTTTATGATTTTTTTCGTTATATTATTTTCAATTAGAATAGTGTATCTAAATAGAAGAAAAACACTTCAAATCTACTGGGTAGTTGAGTAATTGTAGATCTAAAATGTGATCATAGGTTGCTATTGCAATTAATAATTAAATGTTGTTGGTTGTCTGCTAATACTAGGTAATGCTGGAAGAATCGGTTTGCGTTGCAGAGTTTTCAAGAAGCAAAGCTCTTGGGAGAGTGTTTTTAAGAGCATTAGGCAGAACTGTGGCTGTAGGAGTTGTGACTCGGGTTATCGATGGATCCACATCATAACAGATGTGCGTTCCTTTCCAATTTGTAGTCTAAATCCTGAGGTTTTTTGTAAACATTATCCAATTTTGTAGTTTGGCCGCTCAGTTCGTCCGAAATATTAAGTGATTAGATGTATCATGTAAAAATTTGTCTGTATTTTTATGTTCACTATGTGGAGTATTTATTTTTCCAAAAGAGAAATATTCCAAACATTCTCTGTTTTTTATTTTTTATTTTTTATTTTTTATTTTGCATTTTTACAGTTCATTCTTTTCTGACTTCCTTGCAAATTTGCAATTAATATGATGTAATGAGCTTAAACCGTTTGGCCGAACTGGACTTTTCATCGTTGCATCTAAAGTGGCTATTTCATTTATTGACTAGAGGATCGTTTTAATTTCATTTATCTTAAAACCCAAGTTCCCTCTTTTGGAACTTTCGCGATTTTCAGTAGGTTTGAAACTAAAAACTCTAAATCTAAAGACTAAATCTTCGGAGAGATTGGTCACTGAAAATATGCAGTTGCATTCAAATTTCTAGCACATTATAGCCCTTAAATTTCTAACACACCACAAGCCCTTCTCGTATATGGAAAATGACACTTCAAGTATCTATTCACTATACATATTAGGATTTAGTATCCAAAAATGGATTTATGTTTACTTAATACCTAATTCATTAAAATAACTTTTCAATTTTTTTTAATCCTAACTACCCTCAACCAACTATATAAGGTTTTTTTTTGAGAAATAATGGCTATTTTCACCCAATCAGATATTTTGAAATTTGAATTTCTAATCAACAGCCTCTCTCTCTTACCTTAACAAAATACCCATTTCCTGGCCGTAGCCACCGTTCAACATACTCTCTTTTTTGCCGTCCTGTGATGCATATCTGGTTTGTGCCTGTCTCGTGGTCTGTGCATATTATGTTCTTGGAAACAACCCTTTTTTTCTTATGTTTCGTGATGAACTATATATGTTTTGTTATATGTTATGGTTTCTACATATATCCTATTTGGCTCATTAATTACTATATATTTAGGATACATTCATATGTTTTATTTGAAAATGAAATTGTGTATCGCCATTAGATGTTTAGTCTTCATCTTTTGTCTTTAGTAAATTTATTGCAAAGACTAGGTCTTTGTTGATTCCTTCTTGTTACTACGACCTTTTACTTGCTTTTAAGTTGATTTATAAGTTAAAAAGATGTTTAAGTTAGATTTGTGGTCGAGTTTATTATATTTTTATGGTTTTTGTAAGTTTTTCGCTGGCCTGATTACAAATTTTAGAGATGCAGAGAACATGATGCGATTGTAAATGAAGAGGATGCGATTTAGGAATAAGTTCATGACATTGCGATTTATATGTTAAATATATGACCATGATTGCTAGATATGACTATAATTGTAACTGTTGCATAACATTGCTAGATATGACTATGTCTGCTGCATAACATTGCTAGATATAACCATGATTGCTATATACGACCATGATTGTAAGTGTTGCATAACATTGCTAGATATGACCATCATTACTAGATATAACCATGTAACGCATTGCTAGATTAGGTGTGTTAATGATAATAATATTTTCTATGTAACACATTGGTGCTTTATGAATGCCAATAGGAATAGGTATATGACATTGCGATTTATGACCATGATTGCTAGATATAACAATACTTGTAACTTTTGCATAACATTGCTATATATGACCATGGTTGCTAGAGATGACAATGATTGCTAGATATGACCATGTTTGTAATTGTTGTATAACATTTCTAGATATGACCATGATTGCTAGATATGACCGTGTAACACATTGTTAGATATAACCATGTCACCAGGCTGATGTAGAATGACAATGACTAATTAATTTATATTTACTCCAAATGTAGAATGACGATGACAATGACAGATTATAGTAACTTCTGATGTGAATGTGTAGTTGTCGTTTCTACATTACTTTTCTTGATTGGATTTGTAATACCTTAAAAACAATAACATGGAAGATTTGGAGGACAAATAAAAATCGTCTAAAGTGACCCAACCGTGGTAAGACGAGTGGGACGATCATGAAGTCAGTGATGTTTTCTCGGTTATGCTGAAGAGGGAACTCAAGAGAAATATCACCAAAAAATGATCATCAATGCTCTTTTCTATTCCTATTAAAATTTTGAGTACCAAAGATATTCTTTAGATCTTAATGTAGACAAGTTTATTAGCTTGGTTTTCCCTTTTCCATTTAATGTACTTAAATTTACCATTTTTTGTTGTTGTCCTGATTTTAAGCAATAAAAACGTCCACTTGTAACCAACTTCCTTATACATGATTTATAATGTCAATATAACTCTGTTTTTCTAGAAAATTGTATCAATTATATGAGGTGATATATATGATCTATAATCTTAATATGTCTCTGTTGCGATTTATGTGTTAACTGCATGACCATGATTGCTAGATATGACAGTGCGATTTATGTGTTAACTGTATGACAGTGTGATTTATGTGTTAACCGTATGACCATGATTGCTAGATATGACCATAATTGTAACTATTGCATAACATTTCTAGATATGACCATGATTGCTAGATATGACCATGATTACACTACACCTTAAAACATGATTGCTAGATATGAACATGATTGCTAAAGATGACCATGGTTGCTAGATGTGACCATGATTGTAATTGTTGAATAACATTGCTAGATATGACCATGGTTGCTAGAGATGACCATGGTTGCTAGATATGAACACGGTTGCTAGATATGATCATGGTTGCTAGCAATGTTATGATAACACTTTGCTAGATTGGGGTCTAACATTGCGATTGTAATGTCATTCATAATTTGCTAGATTGTAGTCTGTTGCATAACATTGCTAGATATGATAACACTTTGCTAGATTTGGGTATGACTTTGCTAGATTGGGGTATGACATTGCTAGATTGTAGTCTGTCGCATAACATTTCTAGATATCATAACGTTGCATAACATTTCTAGATATGATCACACTTTACTCATTCAAACTTGTACAATAAATTGTAATTGTGTGTTTCAAGTTTTTATGTTGATTGCTAAGCTATAAACAAACTGTATTGTGTATTTAACTCACTTACTGTATTAATTTTGGTAGTGGTTGAATCTATATAATATGATATCTAGTTTTCAGTATTCAGGTTGAGGATGTGATTGTCACTGTAGAGGATGCTATTTTTGATATTTTCAAACAAGATAAACGAGGCCACGAAAATGCGAGATTAGTGTAGGTTTAGAAACGATGAACATAACACAACAATCACATGTTATATATTACAGAACAAATATAAATTCAAAATGGAGCGTAACATGTTCTCCTGTTATGTCCTGCTTTTAAATAACGGCCACACCGCAACTGGTTGGTTGTTACTTCTTCTCTAGATGGATTTTGTTTCTTCTTATGTCATGCATTGTACAAGTTTGAGCCAGAAAGTTGTATTTCCAGCCACAAACCAGCAATGTTTTATATGCAAAATCAAATTATCATTAATGCACTCAATCTAGCAATGTGTTACATAGAAAATCTAGAATGTGTTACATAGAAAATCGCATTATTAATCATGGTCATATCTAGCAATGTTATGCAATAGACTACAATCTAGCAAACTAACATGACATTACAATCATAATGTCATACCCCAATCTAGCAAAGTGTTATCATAACATTGCTAACAACCATGGTCATATCTAGCAACCATGATCACATCTAGGAATGTTATGCAACACCTACAATCATGGTCACATCTAGCAATCATGTTTATATCTAGCAATTATGGTCATATCCAGCAAACTAGAAATGACACTACACTCGCCATGTCATACTCCAATCCCAACGAAAAATATATGAATTATCTAGCATGGTCATATTGGCACATAAATCACAATGTTATATCTAACATAGTCCTATCTAGCAATCACTGTCATATCTAAAAATATTATGTAACAATTACAAACATGGTCATATCTAGCAATCATTGTCATCTCTAAAAACCATGGTCATATCTAGCAATGTTATGCAGAAGTTACAAGCATGGTCATATCTAGCAATCATGGTCATAAATCGCAATGCCATATACCTATTCCTATTGGCATCTATAAAACACCAATGTGTTACATAGAATATATCATTATCATTAACACCCATAATCTAACAATGTGTTACATGGTCATATCTAGAAATCATGGTCCAATCTAGCAATGTTTTAAAACTAATCTACCATTTACTCACAATCTAACGTGACAAAACCAATCTACCATTATCATCAATGCTCTTATCTAGCAATGTTTTACAACTAATCTATCATTTACTCACAATCTAGCATGACAAAACCAATCTAGCATTACCATCTACGGTCTTATCTAATAATGTTATGCAGAATTTACAAACATGGTCATTTCTAGAAATCATGGTCATAAATCACAATGTCATATACCTATTTCTATAGGCAACCACAAAGCACCAATGTTTTACATAGAATATCTCATTATCATTAACACGCCTAATCTAGCAATGTGTTACATGGTCATATCTAGCAATCATGGTCTAATCTAGCAACATTTTAAAACTAATCTACCATTTACTCACAATCTAACATGACAAAACCAATCCATTATCATCTATGGTCTTATCTAGAAATGTTTTACAACTAATCTAGCATTTACTCACAATATAGCATGACAAAACCAATATAGCATTACCATCTAAGGTCTCATCTAGCAATGTTTTAAAACTAATCTAGCATCCTCTACCTACACTTCTATAACTAAGATAACATCATTTACCTGCAATTCTAAAACTAATCTAGCATCCTCTACTTACAGTTCTAAAACGAATATAGTATCCACTACCTACAAAAATGAAACTAACAACCACGAAACAAGTATCACCATCCAAATCAATCTAACAACCACGAATCAAAACTAACCAAAGCAAACTATCATCCATGAAACAAGTATCACCATCCACAACCAAAATCCAAAACCAAACCCAGATCTAAACTAAAAAACCCACAAATGAAGAACACGGTAATGCAAAGAATTGTCATGGATAAAATCAGACTTACTCAAACAATAAAACTTTTAAAATCGTTAACCAGTCCCAATAAAACCAGAAATATAAAAGCAAAACCGAGGTAGTTCACCATAAATCATTGCTATATCTTTTTTTTACAAAAAAACATTACCTGTACCAGTAAAACCAGATAGTAACTACACCTCCGATAACGTACGTACTTCATCGGTGTCGTAATATAGGTCTTTCGGCCATTCTCCACTTGCGTTTGCAAGCTTCATAGTTTCACCGGCATTGTCGACGATTTCTTCAGCCGGTTGATTACACGGTTCGTCAGAAATTGGGTTTACTGTCTTCACTAGCTAATGTCTTCAGTACCTTTATGAGCTTCCGCCTCTCTCTCTCTCTCTCTCTCTATTTTTAAAATTAGAAAAGTGAAATTTGGGAGGGAATAGACACCCAAAAATCTAGCTATAGGAGTAAAAAAAGTAGGTTTCAACCTAACTGAGCCTATTTATACCCTTGGGGATATTTTTGTCCATTTTTGGGGCTTGAGTACTTTATGGTACCTTCCTATTCTTGGGTACTAGTTTGATATTAGAAAAATGAGAATGTATTTATGGGTAGTTTTCTCCCTACATATATCATTAGTTCATTGAATGAAAAACTAAAAACAAAAACTTTGAGCACAATAAGGGTTTCTATAAGCGAGTAATGAGACCAGACAAGAAACAAAATCAATAATATGGGATTTTTATTCACAATGCAATGTATTTTGGTTAAATAATTTGTATACGTTATCACATTCAAAATATTTTCAAATCTGCATATGAGTTCATTAACTCAATAATTTCTCTTAAAAAATTGAAAAATTTAGTAATCACTGCAGTGATTTTATGTTACACGGTGGCAGCTGGAACTCCAAATCATGGTGGTCGATCAAGAGTGATACTTTTAAAAAGAATGAAAAGAAAATAAAGAGAAAATAATTAAAAAAAATAAATTGATGAAAAATAATAGCGATTGCTCATATAAAAGAAGCATGTTCTAGGGAAATTGAAGCCTTAAGGTCTATTTTTTTGTAATAACCTCTAGGATAAAGTCCAGTTGGAGGTTCAAAAATCCGAAGGACTCAAGTAAAAAGAGTTAATGAACAAACTATAAATTCAGATATACAGCACAATCCGGAAAAATATAAGAAAAGTCACTCACAAAATACCCATCACTCTTCGAAAAAAGAGCGTAAAGCTACATTGAGTTTATCAGAGTCCAATAAGGATACAATATCTGATACTGAAGAGTTTTCTTAAACATTGTTCAAAAAAACGTTCTACTCGGCGTAATAAGTCGAGTAAAAGAAAACACCAAAAAATGTAAGGAGAAGACAAAATATAAAAAAAACAAAGGGTTCGAGACATTTATATCACAAACTTCCAAGTAACTGATCAATTTACAATCTAATATGAACTAGAGATGTTTGTCAAGAATAGTGAGGATCATTAGTTTAGGCAATTACATAATTGGATGCAATCCTTTATGTCTGCAGACATCCTCTCCGATCATCTGCCCAGACGGTTTGATATTTCAAAGATGGATAATTTTGATAGAAGTAAAGATCCAAACAATCACCTTGAAGCATTCAAGAACCCTGTGATGAATTTTGATGACAACAACAAGTTGTTGTGTCGAGATTTTTTCCAAACTTTCATAGATAATGCTTTAAAATGGTATAATCGGCTTCCGTAGGGTTTGATCAAGAGTTTTGGTTTCATTTAGATAGACTCCTGAAGGAAGTTTGTGGAAATTAAAGATATAAGATGAAATAGGGACACAATAATCTGATATCGTTGGTTGATTAAAGAAGGCTTGAAGGATTAGACCAAGCAATTTTTGGAAACCAAGAATGGTTTACAATATTGGTTTGAACAAGTGGCTATAACTGCTTTTGGACAAGGGCTTCTTCTTGGAGAGTTGGCTGATATTATTACAAAAAATAAAGTGATGTCTTTTAGAACTTTGTTATCACACGTCAAAAAACTGATTATGGTGGAAGAAAAGAAGAGGCTAAAATTACCATATCTGCAAAATAATAGTACCTTAGTTTCACAACAACAATAAGTACAAACAACTACTAGTTCTCGTCCGAAGAATTCCAATCAGAATACTTCTAGACCTAGAGGGAACCAACATTGACAAGGTCAGCAACAACAATATAGATCCAGAGGGAATCAATGGGTCCGACCTGATCATTTTACAGAATTAACAAAGAGTGTGCTACCATTTGTTACAAGCAAATAATTAGGTGAAATTTAGAAGTCCACCACCTACAAACTCCGAGAGAAAATTGAAATACACGATTTTGTAGGTATCACAATGATGCGGGCTATGATATAAATGATTATATTGCTTTAAATTAAGAAATCCAAATTTTGATCGAGAAGGGAAAATTAACTACATTCATCAAAACAAAACTAGGGAATATATCACATGTATTAGTTGTTAGTCAGACTACAGTTCAAAGAAAAGTTATAGAAGCATCCTCTAGACAATAAAACACTATGGTTATTACCGGACCTTATAATATTTTGATGAAGACTTAGAGTATTTAGACCATGACCCTGACCAAGTATGTATTATGATGATAAGTGATCTTGGAAAGGAAGGAAATGTTAAAGGTTTGTGTAATTTTTGGAGTCATTAACCATCTTTGAGAGGTGGGGATACATTATCAGCCCCTTCAAGTTATTATTGGAAGATACATATATTGAGTTTGACCACCAATTAGAAGGTGAAATGTCTACTCATCTATATCAAAATCGGACTTCATTTATTATGTTTGATGACGATGATTTGAGAGACTTTTACTGGGCCACATGAGGGTGTTGTGGTAATAAGGGTTGCAGTTGAGAGAATGCAAATTCAAAGGATTTTGATTGACATAGACAAACCCCCAAGTTATACTCCGACCCAACATGACCATAATGCATTTACAGGGAGCACTGCAGATGTGTTATGTGAGTTTGAAGGTGGAACCTTTCTCAGAAATGGTCTTTTTAAAAGATAGTCTTTTGTGGTGGTTGCCGACCCAACTTCATATAATGCTATCTTTGGTAGATCTTGGTTATCAAGGATGCAAAGTATTTCTTCAACAATGCATCAGTGTTTGAAATATGTTGTGGGAGGTCAGGTTGAAGTTGTTCAAAGTATCCAAAGAGTGGCAAGAGAATGTTATGTCACCACTTTGGCCCCTAAAACATCACAAAATGTGAAAACCAAGAAATAATAACAATTACTACAATATCCTTCAAAATTTGGTAAAGTGAATGATCCAAGACAGACTCATAATTAGGTTATTCCTGATGAAGATGTTAAGTTATATACCTTCCCAAATGGAAATTGTGTTAGGATAGGAGCAAATTACCATCGATAGTGATGGAATAATTTTTATCAAAGAATTTACATGTATTCGCTTACTGAGAATGTAACGGGCGTCCATACGAGCATTATTTTCTATAAGCTAGCAATACTACCCGATGTATGTCATGTTATACAGAAATGAAAAGATTTCTATATGGAAAAATCCGGAGGTATTGTTAAGAGGTAAATCTATTGACAAGTAGGACACATACGAGAATATCAATACTTGTTAAAAATAAGAATGTAAAGTATAATATATATGTTGATTTCACATACCTTAACAAAGCGTGTACGAATGATCCACTTTATGTCCCCAAAATTGATTAACTAATATATTTTAATTCTCATAATAAGTTGCAATCAATTGCGGATGCATTTGCGGGGTATAATCAGATACAAATAGATCCAAAGGACCAGGATATCATCATATTCGTAACAGGCAGAGACCTCTATTGCTATAAAGTTAATCCCTTCATTTGAAAATTACTAGGGCCACCTACCCAAGTCTAGTAAATAAATATTTTGCTAGTCAGATTGAAAGAAATACTGAGGTTTACATTAACAATATGTTATCGAAAAATGTAAAATATGAAGATTATTAAACCGAACTCGAAGAAACTTTCTCAAATCTAGAAGCTATCAACTTGAAGTTGAACCTAGAGACATGCAGATTCAGAGTACAATCTCGAAAGCTCTTAAGGTATGTTAATAGTGAAAGAATGATTTAACCTAATCTAGTACACTGAATGCCCTACTTGATATGGACCCTCCCAGTTATACCAAAGAAGTTCAAAATACTGACCCAAAGATTGGTTGCTCCGAATTTTTTTATATCAAGGTTGTCAGATAAGTGTACATTGCGACGAGGCATTTACCAAAATCAAAGAACTTTTTTTTTCTGGAGACATTAAGCAAGCAAATGACGGGTGGAAAATTGTATATTTACTTGGCAGTATCCAATTATAAAACTAAGCGCGTTTTTGGTTCGAGAAGTCGATGAATACCCTCGCCTTGTTTACTATATAATAAATTTTTTATTAGATGCCAAGAAAAAATATTTAAAGCTGGAAAAGTTGGCTTTGGATCTACTCGTAGCTGCCCGGAAGATGATACCTTATTTTCAAGCTCATTCAATTATTGTTCAAACTTTTTTCCCACTCAAAAATATTTTACAAAGACTAGATGTGTTGGGTGGAATGACTAAGTGGTCAGTTGAATTTGAGATTATGATATTGAATGTGCTCCTTGAACCATGATTAAGGCACAAAATGTAGTAGATATTCTAGTTGAATTCTATTTGGAGTGACCACATATTGAACCGGCCATCATAAAACTTACCAAGAAATGGGTAGTTCGAACAAATGGAGGATCAAGCATGTCAGTTTATGAGGCAAAAATTTGCTTACGATCTACGTTCGGAGATTCAATGTACCAATAAATATGCTTCGGTTTCAAGGCATCAAACAATAAAGCATGGTATGAGTCAAGATTAGCAGGTTTAAGGCTTGCCAAAATTTGTGGGGTCAAAAGAGTTCAATTAATAAGTGATTTACAGTTACTCATACATCAAGCCATGGGGCAATCCGAAGTTAGAAAATATAATTTGATAAAATATTTAAAAGTATTGAGGGAAATGACAGTTTTCTTTAAACATGTCGAGTACGAACATGTATCTCGGGATGAAAAATTGATAGTTGATTCTCTAGCCATTATTCCTTACACTGAAACACACCCATGGATTTTGATACAAGAGCTCTATTCGATATTAACAGAATTTGAAGTTGGAACAAACACTGATGAAAGTTTCCAAGTCTCGACTACTACAAGTAGAGATTGAGGTTATGAGATTAAATAATATATTACTAAGGGAATTATGCATATAGAGAAGGTGTTGGTTAAAAAGCTAAAGCTTAAAACACATAACGTTTTAGTCATAAGGGATATCTTCTATAATTTTTTAAGTGTGACCTTGTTACGATGCCTTGGGGATAATGAATCTCAGATGATATTATCTGAATAACAGGATAGAGATGGTTTTGTCCATTGTGGTTATAAAACTTTAACTAGAAAAATTATTTTGGTATGCTATGATTGGACTCCCATTATGGTAGATGCCAAGGAATTAGTCCGAGGGTGTGATCATTGCCAAAGGTTTGCAAACAAAATACATGTGCCACCAGTTCCATTAGAATCAATATTCGAAGCGTTACCCTTTGATATATGTGGGCTCGACATAGTAGGACCTTTTCTACTAGCATCTCGGGGTCGTTAACCATTATCGTGATAGTTGACTATTTTTCTAAATGTGTGGAAGCAAAGCCTCTCTTTGGTTTACATCTAAAGCGGTTATACAATTTATCTTCTCTAATATATATAGTAGATTCAGAATTCCAAGAAGTATTACAACAAACAATGACCCTCAATAAAAAAATATAGACATGTAAGCTTATTGTACTTTGTGAAGGACTCGATGTTGCTTTTTTTTCACCTTTCCACCTTCCAACTAATAGAAAAGTGGAGGTTGTTAACATAACCATCCTGACAGGTTTGAAGAAAAATTTAGAAGAGACAACAGGAAAGTTTCCAAATTATTTACAAGAAGTGTTGTGGGCTTATCGTACTACCCTCGAACTACAACTTAAGAATCCCTTTTCACTTTAGTGTATGAGATAGATGCAGTAATACCAGCCAACTCTCCCATAATTTTGAATAGAGAGTTACTGTAAATAGGATAATAATATATCCAAAACAGTTGAATTAGATTTGATTAAATAAAAGAGAACCCGAGCCCATCTAAGATCGGTTGATTATCAATCTCGGATGAGAAGTAAGTATGTGTCTTGTGTTCGATGGAGAAAATTCGAAATACGCAATATAGTTCTGAGAAAGGTTTTTTTATACACCAAATATAAAATATTATACAAATTGGCACATAAATAGGAAAATCTGTATTCAATTAATGAAAGAGTGAAGCTTTGAACTGATTGGTTGACAGATCAAGAAGGCAACCTTCTGCTGCACCCCTGAAATATTGAACACTTGAGACTTAACCTCGAATAGTTCCAAAAGAAGTGTTTATTTAATTGTTTCTTATGTAAATATGAGACAGACTCTTTCCTACCATGGTGGCTAAGTAAAGTTTTAATGAGGTGTTTGAACCACTTGCAATTTATCACATTTTGCATTTTATAACTCTTATTAATTTATTATTGTGATTAGTATATTTTTTTGCTCACAATTAAAAATTTCAAATATTCGTTAGTCATGTGTAAAGGTTTTGACATTAGTTGGTCACACTTAAAATATTCCAGCAATAGCTGGTCATGTGTATATGTTCCAACATTAGTTGCTCACACTTAAAGGTTCCATAAAGGCTCTAACATTGGTTTGTCATAGTTAACAATTTTAAATGATGGCGATCCAAATATAAACACTTTAATACATTCGAATAGGTTGTTTAATAAATCTAAAGAATGGTTGAATTAAATATTTATTTACCTTCGAATAAATAAGATTTGAATGGAAAAAAAGATGATCTATATTCGAAGGAGTGAGTAAATCAAATATGATAACTACATTCGAAATGAAGAAATATGAAAGGAATAAAGTAAAGAAGATTCGTTGCTAATACACCAAGTACAAAAATGCATTGGTTAAGCCAAAAAATTCTCAAAATATGAATAAATTACTATAAAATGTCTTGCTTATTCCAAGAACTTACACACAACAATAACAAATATATAAATTCATTTTCCCGTGGGATCTTTCCGATCGACGTTATCTTCTTTTGAACTTCCATATCCAGAGTCTCTATTTTCACTTTATTTAGGATTAGATATACCTAAATGGTCGAATAAAAGCATATCGGTGGGCCATAAAACTGCAAGGACTAGCTCCTACAGAGATCCAAGGTTCAATTTTGGAAATGCCTTATGAAAATCTAAGACCACATCAGATTTAATTGAAGTGTCTCACTTATCTAAAGATTCCAAGATATTATCAACATATTCATCTATTGGTGCTTCATTGACCTTGGCCATTTGAATCTTGAGTGCTTTTATTTCCCATTCGAACTTCTTAGCAATAACATTTGGTTTTTTTAGTTCATTTTCCAAATGCTTTATAGAATGACCATCAATTTTTAATTTTTCCTGTATAGTTTTTGATATCCTCTGATCTGGATGATTAAAGCTTGGCGATTTTAGCTTCGTGAGCACCCACAACGCACTTATTTGTGGGCATAGAAATAGTCTATTTCTATGCATAACCTCCTTATTTAGCTCAAAAATCAACCTCACAAATCCTAATACATAATAAGCAGGAGTGTCAACTGGTTCCAGTTGAAAGTGTAGTGTCAACTGGTTCTAGTTGAAAGGGTACATCAACAAGACTATCAATAGGGGATTCTCGATCGAAGCCCTCCAGATCGTTAATCAAAAATTGTTAGTTAAAGTCTTATATACCAATCCTTTCCAAACTACTCCTAGGAATTTGATCAACAATAAATTTTTCATCAGTTGTCCGAATATAAGACGAAGGTGAACTATCTCCTATCAAAAGTACAGTTTGAGATGCCAGAAGGATAAGCTCAGAGCTAGTGTGTGTTGTCTTTAAATATTATTCCTCTATTCGTTGTTAGGTATGTTATCTTTGGAGAGTTTAAAATAATTATTTTTCCGTTTCAAATAGGGAGGCTTCAACCTTTGCACCACCTCTAACCTCAGCTTCCTCATCAACGGGTACCAAGTCTTCGGATGAAGTTGTTTCTACTATACTTAAACATTTATTTTCGGCCCAAGCCTTTTGGCATCAGTTTTGTCTACTCAATGATTAGGGTCTCTTGTCCTGGTCGGAAGAAAGACCTTGCCATCAAATGACCGACAGTTGAGGTAGGGTTGTTAGCTCCTCCCATATGAAATTATGTTCGAGATTAGTCCACCGTAGATGACTCCGAACGAAGTTGTTTGGAGTAAAACACTTGTGAAAAATATAGGAAGAATTCTCCTTGGCCCATTTGTGGAACTTGCTAGACTTGACATTAACAGCTTTAAAATGTTCTTGTTGAGACTTTAGTATATCTAAAAGAAAAATGGATATGGAGTAAGGCATGAAGGTAGTAACAAATAAATAGAATGTTGTAACCAAAATAGAAGGATTACATATATTCTTCCAAATCCTTGAAATATAAATTGGATTTTACTTTTAGATTTTTTAGTCGTTCTCCCTACTTCTGCCGATAAAAAAGAAATACATCATCTATAGTTTATTGGTTTCCAACAAACCGTTAACTACTTTATAATCGTCCCTTAAATTAAAAAAAATAAAAACGGATTTAGGAGTTCTTTGATAACCCCCGATGACGACGAACTGCTTAATTGTCATCATAATTTTTGACATTATTGGTGTCGTAATACATGACATAAATGTATACCATCTTTTTGGACTAGTTTGGCTTGGATATAAGCCACTAGGTCAAATACCTAACATTTTTTGGGTCAACGAGAAACCTAAGTCCTTAGTTTAGTACTTGACAGTCTTTCGAATTGAGTCTATTTCGCTGTTCGAATAATATATATATGGAATTTGGGAAAGAGAAAGCGAGTACTTGGTACTCACATTTTTAAATTTGGTCCCGCACGCCCGATTAGAGACTGAAACAGCTCTTCAGCCAGTGCTTTCTTTTTTTCCCTTTGTCACCCTTGAATTTTTGAGCTTGTTTCTTAAGAATCTTGGGGGCATCAGTATTCCCTCTAGATTGATCCTCCTTTGCCGCACTGGACAACTGATTTGGATTAGACTTTCTTTAAGGTACTACCGCTTCAGAAACGGTAGTTTTACTTTTGGAAGAATGTTTTGCGCGAAGCTTAAGGACAACGAATTATTTTTTTCCAGTTCTTTCTTCTTTCTTTTTCCCCTAGATGTATGTTGATATTTTTTTGATACTAATTCATCGGATTTATTTAAGGGAGATCTATCTTTTGAGTCCAAATCCATATATTTTAACATTGATTTGCGTCTATTATTGTTAGCTCATTGAGATCTTGTGGGTTTTGAAGATTTACTTATTGAGTTAAAAGAATGAACGGTATTGCGTCTATTACTGGTAGCTGCTCATGACCTCATAGGTCTTGAAGATTTACTTCTTAATGTAAAATATTAACCGATAGACTACGGTTCATATGAGATGTTGTGAAGATTTTATGGGTAAACACCTCTATTAAGTCCAACAAGTCTACCATCTTCTTTAACTTTCTCCTTTAACTAACAATTTGGTAAACGAAACTTCAATTTTTAGTTATACGATCGTAAACATAGAAAAACTAGGTTTATGATGCGAACCATATAAAATATATAACAAATGTTGTACAACTAAAGTAACTGTAACTGAAAACTTACATTAGTGACCAACTAAAGCCAACTGAAACATTACAAAAGAAAAGATCAAGAGTAGTACGAATTGAAAGCTGCTTATGAGTTGTTCGACTTCTCTAGAGCTGCAAAAATAGAATACAGTTAGCGCCAAGCTCAAACCTCGGTTAAATCTATAAGTGTAACTAGTATGAAAATCGACTCCATTACATGTAAGCTCTATTAAGAAATGTGGCTTTGTTACAAAAATCTCAATCAACTGCAAAATGCAGTTTCAGTTCTCGGCTTCCAGATCACTAAACTGCATTTATTCGCTTAGAAGACTACATGGAGACTAAATTTATTGATGGTTTTGGTTCTGATGTTGGATCAAACTTATACTGTGCAAAATGAAACAGAAGTCATAATAAAAGAAAGAAAAAGAAAGTAACAAATAAAACTGTTAAACAAAAATACTGTTATACTAACAAAACTGCTAAACTCAAACAATCGGCTGTGTTTCTGTCTCATGGCTATCTTCTTATTCCTGCGACAATACTTTTCCTCTCTTTCCGATCCACATTTGCCACTCTATCACCAAATACCTCTACTTCTTCATCTCACCAACTTATCCTCCATACCATTTCATTACTTAGTAAACCTAATCCATATTTTTTTAACCATTTCGACCATTTATCTACACAATCAACATTTTACTGTTATTACCTTTACTACAACTAATCCACATTTCGACCATAATAGCTTTGAGTTTATAGTATAGGCGTTGTAAGCTTACTAGTCAATCATCTAAATCTCCAAAACTAGTCAATCATCTAACATGCTATAACACAAAATTCTTTCTATTTTTTCCTACAATTTCAACATAAAAAAGTTACCTAAACTTGTATTTTGATATTGAATGTCAATTGATTCAAATTCGAAATAAACAACGATTTGAATTGAAGAGAAATTAAGCAAAAAGCAGAAAGAAATAGAGATATTGACCCTCACCTACCAAAACCAAGTGAAATCAGATTTGAAATCGGATGATTTAGGTATTGAGTTAACTTGATTTAGGATGGAAGCCGATTTGTTTGCTTGGCATGCGTTGAGAAGAGTAGTGGGTTTCTTAGAGAAAGAGAGTTACCGAGCTAAAGGAGAAAAAGAGTGTTACTCGGCTAAAGGAGAAATAGAGTCACGCTAAAGGAGCTAAAGGAGAAAGAGAGTGTTACTGGGCTAAAGGAGAAAGAGAGACACTGTGAATTTTCTTTGTTTTCATTTAGTTTAAGAGAAGAGAAAGAATAGAGGAGGGTTATTATCGTAATTGAACTATTTTTGGTATTAATCCGCCATTTGAATATCATTTGGTATCTTAAATTGATTTTGAAACTATTATGGTACCTATGTGTCACTCTCCCTATATTTTTATTGAAATTTATTTTTATTTTTAAGGGTATACCGCGATAGTACTATTTTTGTAATGTCTTCTAAAATAAAAAATGTTGAATGTTTGGAAGAACCAAATCCTGGTATAAAATCTAAAGTGCTCCCCATTCCAGGAATGAAATATGTTGAGACCTTATTCATTAAGCAAGTTTGAATTTAGAAGTGATTGTGAAGGGTATTTCCTAGTTTGCACCCACCTTGTCGATGGCTTAATATTTTATGCGTTGGAACACTTATCACATAACCTGTTTAACAATCTAAAAACTTACGGAAATAATCCTTTGAATTCTACCTATTGTGTATTAGCCTTTGGTAATTTTGCGTGTGGAGGTGAGATTTGATTCTCTTTCCCTCAACGAGGTCAACTTGGCAAGGTGAACTTAGGAATTTAAGTATCAACTATAGTTTGTGATGCATATAAGTATTGATGTGTGTATGATGATTATAATAAAAGTGTTTTTATAGTATGATGATTATAATATAAGTGTTGTTATAGTTTGGTTCGAATATGAATGATATAAGTATAGTATATGTTATAAGTGTTGTTATAGTTTTATTATAACATAAGTGGTATAATTTTAGTATATGTTGATGAGGAAGAATAAAAGACAAGGGCCAAAATGCATAGAAATAAATGTATAAGGCCCAAAATGCATAGAAATAAATGTATAAGGGCCAAAATGCATAGAAATAAATGTGTAAGGGCTAAAATGCGTTAATTGTAAAGATATGGTCAAAATAGGAATAAACTTTAGAGCAGGGACCGAAATATGTAATTAGTCCAAATTAAAGCGTGTGGGGTCCGCAATTGTACTATAAAAGGACCACACACGCTTCACAAATTTCGAGATGAATAGTACAACTTTCTCTCTCTACTCCTTTAACACTTTCTCTCTCTAAGTTTGACTCTAAAGTATTTTTCTATCACAAAATCCCTATCAACAAATCCTCTTCTAACAAAATCCCCCTCGGACTATCTTTCAACTCTTCAGTGGCGCCGTCTGTGGGAAACGAGAATCGTTCCGACGATCATCACTCCCTAGAAATAGTTCCCTGCGAGGAAAACATGGAGGGGGATGACTTTCGAAATGACTTGGAGTCCGAAGGAGAGGGAGGTCGGCGAGTTGAAAATGATTTTGATGACTCCGCTCTTTTGGCTCAGAGGAATGAACTGTTGCTGGAAATCGAAAAGTTGAAGGCGGAGAAAGAAGCCGCCCAAAGAAACGTTCGATCTGAGATAAGGAGAGAGCCCGTCGAGCAAAGAGAGGAACGGGACGTTGAAACTCGTCCCAAGAAAAGGGATGATAGGTCTCGGAGGCGTGAGCGACGATCTCCAAGAAGGAAAGACAAGTACCGTTCGGACTCAGCTTCTTCGAGCGGCTATTCGCGGTATAGCACTTCTGAATCTTCTCCTCGAAGATGCCACAAGAAGAAAAAGCGTGGTCGAAGGCAAAATGGAGCTCGGAGGGGAAGGAGTTCGGAGAGGAAATCCTCGCGGGAGAGGAGTCGCCACGACCGAGTAGATGATCGCTCTCATGAACAGGTGAAGTGCCCAGGGAAGGATAATGTAGGTCCTCGGAATTCGGAATGGCAGCAACAATACACTTTGCCCTCCGAGGAGGGCTTGTACTTCTCAAACAATGATAATCTGAGGTCCAATGTTTATCGAACAGGGCACAATTGGAGAGCCTCTCCTTTGTCTTCGGAGATCTTAGTAGGGAATCTCCCAAAGCATTTTGACATTTCGAAGCTTGAAAAATTCGACGGGACTTAAGATCCGGATAATCATATCGAGCAATTTAAGAATTTCATGATAAACTTTGACGATGATGATAAACTCCTGTGCAGAGCATTCTCTCAAACTTTTAAGGGAGTGGCGTCCAAATGGTACAACAGGTTACCTCAGGGGTCCATTAAGAACTTTGACATGTTCTGGAACATTTTTAGACAGCACTTCGTGGGAAGCAAGAAGTTTCGGGCCAACGGGGACACCATAATATACTGTCGACAAAAAGTGGGGGGGAGCCTCAAAAATTACACCAATCGTTTTGTCAAAACCAAGACAAATATGGAATACTGTAAGGACTCGGTGGCGCTTGCAGCGTTCAGAATGGGATTGCTCCCCGGGTTGTTGAAAGACACAGTGGCAGAAAGCCAAGCGATGACTTTTGGAGCGTTGCTGGATCAAGTTGAGAAAAGAATCTTGGTGGAAGAAACCCAAGCCTCAGAGAAAGGGTCCGGAGAGCAATTGGACCACAATCAGCTTCAACGGGTTGAACCAAGCACTCAGGGCCCTCGATTGACCGTTCAGGCTAAAAGCACGGGTCAGTATCCTCCAAGGCAAAAATCAAATCAGCAGTATTATGGCAATCAATCGAACCACAATCAAGGGGGAAGATACATGTCAAACAAATGGACTCGGCCCGACTACTATGCGGAGTTGACGGAAAATGTCGCTGCAATATTTGATAAAGCCAAAAATTCGGTCACGTTTAGGAAACCCTTTCCTATACAAACACCGAGGGAGAACAGAAGCGTTAACAAATATTGCAAGTATCACGAGGATGTGGGCCACGACACCAAAGATTGTATAGCCCTGAAAAAGGAGGTGCAGGCTCTCATCGAAAATGGAATGCTGTTGGAATATGTCAAAAAGCACTCCCAGAAGAATGCCGTGGTAAAAGCTGTCTCAAAGAATACTGACACAACAATGGTAATTTCCGAAGGGGTGGACGATTTTGACATCGAGCAGGAATATTTGGACCCGAAAGCTGGGAGGAACAATGTCAACCTGGTCGAAGAAGAAATCCCAAGGGGGAAAGTGGATAGTCTGTGTGCATTTTTTGAGTCTTTAGCAATCTTTGGTGGAGACACCATCGCAGGGAATTCGAACAGCTCGCGCAAGAGGCACATGGTGAATTTGACCACCCAGATCGAAGCTGGAGTCTCCGCACAAATGCACCGATCGCCTTCCCCTATTATTTGTTTTGATGATGATGATATGCGTAATGTAGCAGGCCCTCATGAGGACGCCGTAGTGATCGCGGCGGGCATCGCCGGGGATCAGGTTCAGAAAATACTTATCGACACAGGAAGCTCTGCGAACATTTTGTTTATGAGTACCTATCGCCGCATTTTTGACCCACCGGTCATCCGAAGGTCTGACAGAACGATAGTAGGTTTCACTGGTGCTACGGCGGTTGTCGTGGGAGAATTTCAATGTATGGTGGAGTTGGGTCGTGGACCGTTCAAAAAAGAGGTAGAGGTACTTTTCATTGTGGTCGACGCGCCCACCTCATATAATGCTATCCTAGGTCGCTCTTGGTTGTCACGGATGCACGGCGTCATCTCCACGGTGCATCAATGCCTAAAATATGTAATCGGGAACAACATTGGCACGGTCAGAAGTAGCCAGAAGATGGCACGAGATTGCTACCAAATCGCTTTGTCGTCTAAGGGAGTTCGAGGGGGACCCTCTGACTCAGCATAGCAATTAAAGGGGCCACCCTCCGAGGTCATTCCTTGTGATGATCCGAGGGAGGCCCCCGGATTTCAGGTCCCGGAGGAGGACTCTTCGACACACGAGTTCATGGCTGGGAAAGTTCTGAAAATAGGGGTTCATCTCTCCCCCGAATTTAGAGGAAAGTTAATTAATTTTTTATCTGACAGGCTCGATATGTTTGCTTGGTGTGCACAGGATGTCACGGGGGTGCCGACGGAGATTATATGTCACAAGCTCGCCTTGCGATCGGATGTCCGACCAATAGTTCAGAAAAGGAGGCCTGTCTCCCCGGAAAAGGCCTCAGCAATCTTGTTGTAAGTCGAACGGCTTTTAAGTATTGGTCATATTCGCGAGTCGCATTATCCCCTATGGGCATCGAATCCGGTGTTGGTAAGGAAGAAGAATGGCAAGTGGAGAATGTGTATCGACTTCACAGATTTAAACCGTGCTTGTCCTAAGGATCCTTTTCCTGTCCCGCGCATCGATCAGTTAGTAGACTCGACTTCCGGAAATCGGTTGCTATCTTTCATGGATGCTTACTCAGGATACAATCAAATCCGACTGGCTGCTAACGATGAGGAGAGTACTTCTTTTATTACCGGGCGAGGTCTATACTGCTACAAGGTCATGCCGTTTGGGTTAAAAAACGCAGGGGCAACTTATCAGCGACTGGTCAATAAGACCTTCGAGGAGCAGATTGGGAGGAATATGGAAGCCTATATCGACGACATGTTGGTAAAAAGTGAGAAAGACGACGACCATTTTGCCGACCTCACAGAGACATTCCACAACTTGCGTAGGGTTAACCTAAAGCTCAATCCAGAAAAGTGCATTTTTGGAGTACGGTCGGGTAAATTTCTTGGCTACATGATCAGTGAGAAAGGTATTGAGGCGGACCCGGAGCAATTAAGAGCATTGATCACTATGAGCCCTCCTCGAAACATTAAAGAGGTACAAATCCTGACAGGGCGATTGGCTGCCCTCAATCGATTCATTTCCCGCTCGTCGGACAAATGCGCCCCATTCTTTAAAGTTTTGCGGAATGCGAAACAGTTCTGTTGGACCGAAGAATGCTCGACGGCGTTTCGTCAAATTCAGGAGTATCTAACCTCTCCGGAGGTTTTATCTAAACCGTTGGTAGGGGAAACATTGATTGTTTATATAGCGGTATCCGCATGTGCGGTCAGTTCCGTGCTCCTCCGAGAAGCTGACGCTCTCCTAAGGCCAATATATTATGTCAGCAAAAGTTTGCTGGATGCCGAAAAGCGGTATCTTACTTTGGAAAAGGTGGCTTTGGCGTTGGTGACAGCAGCGCGAAAGATGAGACCTTATTTTCAAGCGCATCCAATTGTGGTACGAACGACGTTTCCCCTGAAAAGTCTGTTACAGCGGCCAGACGTCTCTGGCAGAATGACTAAATGGTCTGTTGAGTTGGGAGACTTTGACATAACGTTTGAGCCTCGCACAACAATAAAAGCACAGGTTTTAGCGGATTTTCTGGTTGAATTTCACTCTGACAGGGATGACCAGGAGGTATCTGATATAGTTGCTGAGGAAGAATGGGTAGTACGAACGGATGGGGGGTCAAACATCTCAGGCTGCGGGGCAGGTGTTCAGTTAATATCCCCGCAAGGAGTCGCCATGTTCCAAGCCATCCGTTTCGGTTTCGAAGCCACCAATAATGAGGCTGAGTACGAAGCAGCTTTAGCCGGCCTGCGATTAGCTCAGATATGCGGAGCTCGACAGATAAAATTGGTCAGTGATTCTCAGTTGGTAATAAATCAGGTTTTAGGAGAGTCCGAGGCAAGGAAGGAAACATTGGTACAGTACTTGAAACTGATAAAAGATTTGGCGTCGGGGTTCGAAGGCGTCAAGTTCGAGCATGTCCGACGGGAAATGAATGCCATCCCGGATTCTCTTGCTTCTGCTTCTCGGACCGAAGGTTATCCTTGGGTTTTGACCCAGACATGCCCGTCGATCTCTATCTCTAAGGACCATGTGATGAATGTCTCAGAGGAAAATCATGCGATTACCCCTGATTGGAGAACAGTCATCATTGATTTTTTGGCTCATGACATCTTGCCCGCCGACAAATATGAAGCCAGAAAAGTAAGATTCAAGTCTCACGGTTACATTTTGTTGGACGGGTCGTTGTATAAGAAGTCTCTGAGTCGGCCATTGCTGAGGTGCTTGAATGGACCCGACTCACAAATTATTCTCTCCGAGTTACACGATGGCGAAGGATCCGCTCATTGTGGATATAAAGCTCTGATTCGCCGAGTATTCTTGGCAGGTTATTACTGGCCAACTATTTCAGCCGATGCAAAAGATTTGGTCAAGCGTTGTGACACGTGCCAGCGGTACGCTAATATAATCCACAAGCCAGGAGCACTGATGGAAAGCATCCCAGAGGCGGTTCCTTTTGACAGATGGGGCATTGACTTGGTTGGACCTCTACCTATGGCTTCAGGTGGCAGACAGACGATAGTTGTAGCCGTTGACTACTTTTCTAAGTGGGTAGAGGCTGAGCCACTTGCGGGCACGAAAGCCAAGGATGTGATCAAATTTGTTTTGTCTAATATCTGTTGTCGTTTTGGTATGCCATTGCAGATTACGACGGACAATGGTCCACAATTTGATAACAAAGAATTTCACAATTTTTGTGTGTCAAGGGGAATACGACAATGTTTCTCGGCGCCATTTCATCCTCAGGCAAATGGCCAGGTGGAAGTAACCAATCGCACCATCCTCGACGGGCTGAGGAAGAACTTAGAAGGAAAGGCGGGGAAATGGCCCGACTATTTACAGGAAGTGCTATGGGCATATCGAACGACCCCACGAACAGCCACCGCTGTGTCTCCTTTTGCCTTAGTTTATGGAATGGATGCCGTGGTTCCTTCAGATATCCTTTTCCCTTCACATCGAATAGCAGCTTATGATGCAGACACGAATGACGCGCACAAAACATTGGCTTTGGACTTGGTCGAGGAAAAGAGACAGCGGGCGCAACTGACTTCCCTTCATTATCAAACTCTTATGAGGAGTCGATACGCATCCAAAGTCAACCATAGGGACTTTCAGGTGGGAGACAAGGTCCTACGGAAAATTTTCTTACACACTAAGGACAAGAGTCTGGGGAAGCTAGGCCCTAATTGGGAAGGCCCCTATGAGATCATCGACAAGATTAAACCAGGCACATATAGGCTAAAGGATAAAGATGGACGATATCTCCGTTTACCGTGGAATATTGAGCATTTAAAATTGTACCTCGATTAGCAGAGCTCAGATAGAGTATTGTATTTCTTTTTATTTTCTTTGTACACTTCGAGAAAACTTTTGGTGAGGACACACTCTTTTCTACCCTGCTAGGCACAGGAAGGTTTTAATGAGGTGTTTCAGTGATCCCATTAATACAACGTTTCTTTGCCTTTAACTATTTTTTTGGGTCACATTAACATGTGCCTCGAAATGTTGTCCCTCACACTATTTTTTGGGTCGCATTAACATGTGCCTCGAAATGTTGTCCCTCACACTATTTTTTGGGTCACATTAACATGTGCCTCGAAATGTTGTCCCTCACACTATTTTTTGGGTCACATTAACACGTACCTCGAATTGTTATCCTTCGACCTATTTTCTGAACCACATTCACATTCAGATATGCCACGATGATTTGGGATTTTCAAACTATTCTTCGGGTCACATGACGATGTGCCTCGACGATTTGGGACTGTCAAACTATTTTTAAGGGTCACAATAAGTTGAGCCATAATGATTTGGGACTTTCGAAAAATTTTTAGATCATTATGAGGTGTGCCTCGACGCCACCCCCAGTAATGCATCGAGAAAACTTAAGTTAAATGTTAGGACAAAAGAACCCACAACTAAACTTGGTGAATATACCCAAGTAATAATTTTTCGAGGACTCAAGTGGGTAGAGAGTCGAAGGCCTGATTCATATATTCGAAGGCCACATAAGTTGGAGTTCGAAGGCATAGTTGCAAATATAAAACTTGGTGAATATACCCAAGTAATAATTTTTCGAAGCCCAAGTGGGTTGAAATTCGAAGGCCCAATTCGAAGGCCTGACTCATATATTCGAAGGCCACATAAGTTGGAATTCGAAGGCCTAGTTGATCCAAATATGCCCAAGTAATAATTTTTCGAGGAACCAAGTGGGTAGAAATTCGACGGCCTTCTTGTATATAGAACACTTACTAAAAATGTATGCGTTATAATTGTTCGACGGCCTTAGTGCAAGTATAAAACCTGTTGAATCTTTCTAAGTGTAAATTTGTCGAAGGATATATAACACCTACTAAATCTATCTAAGTTAAATTCTGTGAAAGGCCGTACGAATTTGTGAATTTACCCAAGTGTTCATTGTTCGAAGGTTTAGTGCAATAATAAGTTCGACGAACAATACATTGATGAATTAAAACTTCAAGTACTTGTTGAAACAGCACAAACAGCTTCCAACCATTACAAAAAAAACAGAGGCCTTTTAGGCCATACAAAAAACTACCTACGACCCTTTCCCTTAGTCGGCGTTCTTCGAATTATCACTCCCTTCATTTTCTGAGTCGTCGCTCTCACTGAGAACTATTTGGGGTGGACGAAGTTCTGGGGGGACAAGCTTCCAGAAGGGACCCAGTTCATATTCAGGGTGGTCAGTGTATATTTGGGTCAATCAGCCAGCTCGAGTGGCAGCATCTCGAGCTTGTAAAGTCTTCGAACATTTGGCAGCATAGGCATCTGCACCTTGTTCCTTTGCCTCTTTGATCTCTGCTGGGAAACTTCTGATCTTTCTCTTTAGATCATCGCGCTCTTCAACTACCTTTTTAAAACCCTCACTGCATTGCTCGAAGGCATCGCATGCCTTGCGATGCCCTGCCTTGTACTCAGAGATCAACAGCTCTTGGGTGTCAGTCTTTTTCTTGTATAAGTCCCTCTCTTCCTGGCAGCAATGTTCTATCACTGTTATATAATGCTCAGCAGCAGAAAGACGCTCATACAAGGCATCTGCTTGGCCTTCGACAACTGCATGCTCCTTCTTGGCTTCTTCGAGCTTAGCGGCAGCAACTGATGCTTTAAACTTATAGTGATTCTTGCGCTTCTCGAGATGGCGCATCTTCTTTCCTCGATTAACTGACGTGTGCAGCAGCCTTCGCAGACTCATTGAAAACTCATCGTCTAAGGGGACTTCGAAGGAGCTCGACGGAGATCCTAGATCTGCAGAATCGAACTCAGAAAAATCACCACAGGCCACATCAGGATGAACGAATAATGGGGGGTTTGTTCGAGGGGCAGGAATAGGAGCCACCCTTGGACTGCCTTCGAAGGAGGCTGGTTGAGATGCCTCGGTCAGGGGAGAGTGCAAAGATGGGTAGGAGGTTTCCTTGGGTGATAGGCCACCCCTGTTTTCAGCATCAACTGCACCATCTTGAACTTCTCTGTCGAAGTTAGTACCTTCATTGTTATCAGGGGTTTCTCCTCCCTCGGATTGCTCTTCGATGGGCTCAAGCAGAATGCCCTTTCCTTTCAAATCCTTTCTCTTGTCGTCCTTCTTTGGTGGAAGGATAGTAGCAGCAGGTGAAGGAGTCGATATTGTTGAAGCATTTGATCGAGGGGTTTCATCTGTTCGACGGACTTCAGTTGTTCGAGGGTTACTGGAGTTCGAGGCCCTCATATTCTTCGAAGAGCTGGATTTTTGAGTCATCACGATTGATTTGGGATTTGTTGGTTGAGATGGTATGGCCTCATCTTCTGGAGGTTCATCCAGGTGACTTTGCGAGCGAGAGCGTTTGGGTAGATAGATTGTCACATCCTGCATGCTGCATCGCTCTAGCACTTCTCGTTCAGAAGGTGGAGTCATTAGGGCCCTCATACTTATACGATCCAGAGGATCGAGCCTCCAGAGTCGACTTCTGGCCAAGTTCTCATCGACAAAGCAACGGCGAAAACGATTGTCCCACTGTTCTTTTGCCCACAAGCGAAGGTTAGTGAAAACAGTGGTGGCTCCTTCGACATAGTCGGTGTAGGGTTTGGATACTCCGGTCATAGCTGCAGCAAATAACAAAGGAGAAGACTGATTACACAGAATATGCTGTTCGAAGACGTGATGACTATGAGATTCGAAGGAATACTAAACTTAGAGAAATATACTGAAAAATTTTACATTCGAAGGCATATAATGATTCGAGGAGTACTTACATTTCATGGTCCACTTTAAGGAGAGCTTATGTGGATTCGAAGGAGTGGCCGGGGAGCCGGTCTCCCAGCATCCAGAGAAAAAGAGGAACTGTTACCTCCATTTTTTGTCTGCCTCCAAGAGATCCTTTAACACCTTTTGCCCCCGGTTGAATGTCATTGAGTAGAAGGGGAAGTAAGGGTTTCGAGCAAGACCTGCCAGATCGATGATTTGTTCTAGCAAAAATTCCTGGCCTGAAAGTCTTGAGGCCATTATGCAAGCCATTAATGTGAACCACATGTTGGGCCCAACTTGTGAGGGACAGAGATCTATTTTTGAGAGGTATTCAATGAAGAAGGGGTCTAAGGGATACCTTAGCCCCCAGTTCATGATTTCTGTGTAGACCACCACCTCATGATCCTTCACAGATAAGGGCGTCTCTCCTTCGGAAGGAAATCTGATATTGATGTAAGTAGGAATGCCCCATCGAGCCCTAAGCATTGTCTCTTCAGTCTCCGAAAAGTACTTATACTTGATGTTGGCAAGGGCCACCAGGTGCTTGTTCTCAATGCCTCTAATATTATTGCCGGTGATATTGTCTAACTCCAAGGGAAGTACTATATCTCCTTTTAATTTGGGAGCAGTCCGGCGAGCTTGCTCCTCGGACATTGTCGAAGAGGATGTTGCACCGTTCGAAGGGACTGAGGGAAGAACATTGGACACTTTCTGTTTGATGGACTTGTTGACAGGCCTTGTAATTTGGGGGTCTAGAGTTTGCTCATGCAAAACACGCATGTCTTCGTCGGTAATAAGGGTCCTTGAAGGAGAGAACTGAGTACCATGAATGGTCATGGATGGTGTGGAGGGCAGACTAGAAACATCTGTTCCATGTCTTTGAAGAGGGCTGCCAGCATCATGCTGACGGTCTGGATGTCGAGGAGGACTTCCAGAGATTTGTTGTTGATTTTGATTTTGAGAATTTCTTGAAGTCTGGTGCTGATTTTGTCCTCGAGGAGGGCTAGCAGAGTCACTTTGGTTCGGGTTTCGTTGAGGGCTAGCTGGTTTTCGAGGAGGGCTCCTTGAAGTCCGTCGAGGGCTAGCTATTTTTCGAGGAGGACTCCTCGATGTCCGTCGAGGACTAGCTGTTCTTCGAGGAGGACTCCTCGACATCTGTTGAGGACTTGACGATCTTTGGGGCGGATGTTCAATATTGATTGGGGCAACTGGTTCTCGAATGGTCAGGGGAGCTTCCTTGGCTCGCTTTCGATCGTGCGAGCCTTTTCGGTCTCTATGGGATTTCTTCCTCTTCGAACCTGATGAGTGTTTGTGTGGCCTCTCTTTGCCCATTTCTTTGGGAGGGTTAGTTTCGTTGAGCAAGCTTTGACGAGCTACTTCACGAGGTATAATAGCGTTAGAATCGTTCGAAGGAGGCCAAGCACCGAAGAAGGTTGTGGTTAACGGTGGGGGTTGAGGCCTTACGTCTTCATCGGCGGCAACCCTCTCTTCGAACCGTTTACTAATCAACAGCCAATCAGGAATTCGACGAGGTTTATGAGCCAGCTTTATCTCTCTAGAAATAACTGAACAAGAAGTTGCATTAATGAAGGCATATGTTGGTATTTATAGAGGTTTAATGGGCTTCTGTGGTAAAGAGAGCCCGGGGACAATTTTCTTTTGTTTGCGTAGGGGCATGATGGTCCTTATAGGTAAACAATGTATGATAACCTAGCTATGACAGAAGATGAAGAGTCTGGTGTCAGAGATTGTCATGGGAAGCGGAAGAGTTTTCTGACAAAAGAATGCGTACCGTTTCTCCAAAAGAATGCTGACGATGGTATTTGTGCAGTGACATCATCAATCCTAGCATCATTTTTCGCCTAAGTAAATAACTTCCCGACGACCATTTCGCTCAAAATATTGCAAGGATTGAGGGGGCTACTCAGTACAGAAGAAGTTCGAAGAGGCCTTTTTTGGATGTTCGAGAAATTATTGTTCGCAGGTCGAAGAGATGGATTGTCGAAGCTCATGTTCGAAGGACTCCTGTAGTTCGAAGGACTTCTGTAGTTCGAAGGAGTAATGATTTTGGCCTGAGAAGAATTTTTCAGTCTTAGCAAAACGATTTTTTACTAAGACTAGCGGGCTACTGATGAGGAAGAATAAAAGACAAGGGCCAAAATGCATAGAAATAAATGTATAAGGCCCAAAATGCATAGAAATAAATGTATAAGGGCCAAAATGCATAGAAATAAATGTGTAAGGGCTAAAATGCGTTAATTGTAAAGATATGGTCAAAATAGGAATAAACTTTAGAGCAGGGACCGAAATATGTAATTAGTCCAAATTAAAGCGTGTGGGGTCCGCAATTGTACTATAAAAGGACCACACACGCTTCACAAATTTCGAGATGAATAGTACAACTTTCTCTCTCTACTCCTTTAACACTTTCTCTCTCTAAGTTTGACTCTAAAGTATTTTTCTATCACAAAATCCCTATCAACAAATCCTCTTCTAACAAAATCCCCCTCGGACTATCTTTCAACTCTTCATATGTAATAAATATTGTTATACTTATACCATAGTATAAGTGATACACTTATAGTATAAATGGTATACTTATAATATATGTTATAACTGTTGTTATTGTTCTACTTATAGTGTAATTATATATTCATAATATATGTTATAGGTGTTGTTATAGTTTGATTATAATCTAAGTGGTATACTTATATATATATATATATATGTGTTGTTATGGTTCGATTATATTTTAAGATATAGACTTATAATATATGTTATAAGGGTTGTTATATTTTGATTATAGCATAAGTGGTTAAGAATGAGTCGAATAATGTACTTTGTGATTCTTGGGTTCACATTGTACCTTGTTTTCACTAATACACTCTTGTGTAATTGGTAGTTGTTAATAACGTGTTTTTTTTTCATTTAAAGCTCATTATGCCCATTATATAGATAGTTATACTTATTTCTCATAAATAGATTACTAGCATTACACATAAGAAATATTGAAATCTGTAATTTGTTTCCATCATAGTGAAAACTTTTCTCTGATGGCGTCTGTGGACGTAAACTTTATTATCGAACCACGTTAAAATCCCATCTTATTTTAAAATCTTTATTTTTTGTTTGAGCCATTTATGATTATATTAATATTTTTATAACAAAATTAGTATTAGAGCTTAAGTTTTGGAATCAGGGTTTGCAATGACATCTACATAAAAAAAAATACAAAATTGAAAGATTTGATAGGGAATCCAACTTTGCGTTGTGGAAGATTAAGTTGAAATATTCTTTCATAATAAAAGGGTTGTGGAATGTTTAGAGAATAAGTTATCGGGAGAGATGAAACAAGAAGGGAAATAAAATCTTCAAGAAAATACTCTATGTTGGATTCAATAATTGTAAATGATAGTATTCTTCGCGCAATTAATGGTGAGAAGATTGCAGTCTGTACATGGGAGAAGTTGGGAGAAATTTACCCAAATAAATTAGTTGTGAATCGTTTATACTTGAAGAAATACTTGTATGCTTTATCAATGAAAGAAGACATGTCCATAAGTGAACATCTTAATATTATCATTGAGGATGAGGATTAAACCTTATTTGTTTTCTAATTGTTATCCACTTCCTATGAGAATTTCGTGTATACTATCATGTATGACAAGGAAAAGTTATTACCAATGGATGCTAAAGGGTTGCGGAAACAAAATTAGTTGAGATAGTTATAGTCCGACAATCAAGCAGAAGGGAAAGGTCTTATGGCTAGAGAAAGATCTAGCAATAAGGTGAGTTCTTCAAAGAATAAGAATTATAGGTCGAAATCAAGAGCCAAGAACTCAAACTATTATGAATACGGTGAGTATGATCATTACAACATGGAATCTCTGAACCTGAAAGGTAAGAAGAGAAATCAAAAGGAAAATGTTGCGAACCTAATAGAAGCTTTGAACGATTCCGATGATAGTGAAAACAATGGTACCAGATATGTGCTTATATGAGTTTGAACTATGGGAAAAACTCTTGGGTACTCGATACGGGTGCTACGTACCATATATGTTAGTTCAAGTAGTGATTCGATATTTACAAACCAATGTAGGGAACTGTTTATTTGGGAACAATCATTTGTTGCATGTTGGTGGGATCTGTAACGTCATGATAAGAATGTTTGATGGTGAAGCCATATAATAAATCAGTTTGATCGATATTTATTTAATGATGGTGTGGGTTTATTTTTTTAGAACAAAAAATGAGGTATATTCAATCTTTGTCAAATGGAAGATGATGATTGAGAAACAGACAAGAAGAAATATAAAATGTCTTAGGATATATAATGGGTTAGAATTTAGCAGTTGTAAGTTAAAAAAGTTTTACGATACTGAAAGAATATTGCGTCATCTCACTTGTTTTAAAACACCACAACAAAATGAGATTGCAGAAAGAACAAAATAACCTTATAACATAACATTTGGCGGAGAAAAAGGAGATAAAAATATAAAAGGTATGCAAATCTAGTTGCATAAGCTCTATCAGTTGCGTAAGAAGTTGAAATGTAGGACTCCAATAGCTACATGAAAGCTATACCGAGTTTAGAAGCAGATCGAATGATTGGTTCTACGGGTGAATAGATTGAATCTATTAATAATAATCATACATGAAAGCTTGCTGACTTTCCTAAAGGACAAAATGTAGTAGGCTTAGTGAAGAAAAAAGTAGATAATCCAGGGGTTGATGCACCTCGATTCAAAGTAAGATTAGTAACTAAACATTTTATTCAATAGTATAGAATCAACTTCAATCAAGTGTTTTCTCTAGTGATGAAACACGTTTTAATTCTAGTTTTGTTAGCCATGGTAGTTTTAAAATATTTAGAATTTGAACAATTGGAGGAGAAGACTGTATTTCTACATGGTAAATTGGAGAAAGTAGTATACATGAGACAACCAAAAGGATTTATTGAACCTAATATGGAGGACAAGGTTTGTCTTATAAAAAACTTACTGTATGGTTTGAAGCAGTCACCTAGGGAATGATATAAACAATTCAATACATTTATGATGTACAAAAGGTTCACACAAAGTCTATATGACAATTGTTTGTATCATTAGAAGATGTCTTATGATTTTTTTTGTTTACTTGTTGTTGTATGTGGATAATATGCTTATTTTTGCTTTTAATATGTCGCATATTGTAAAGATAAAGAATCAGTTTACTGTCGAGTTTGAGATGAAAGATCTGAGTATAGGAAAGAAGATTCTTGAGATGAAGATTACCAGGAACATAAATGTATGACCATTACATTTGTCTCAACGAAGCTACATTGATAAATTACAATAATAATTCAAAATGTTTGATGCTAAGGCAGTTAAAATCTCATTTTCCACTCATTTCAAGTTGTCTGTAGTAGGATCGACCAAAGACGATATTGAGTTAGAACAAATAATGAAAGTTCTATACTCAAGTGTAGTTCGTAGTATAATGTATGCTATAATGTGCACACATCCAGATATTTCATATGCGGTTAGTTTAGTAAGCATGTACGTGGGATATCATGGGAAATAACACTAGTAGGAAGTGAAATTGACACTTTAGTATCTTAAGAGTAATGCAATTGTTGGCTTGATTTTTAGCAAGACCAATATTGATAGATCATTGAATAATATAACATGATCAATTATTTATTTTTTATTCTTATTTTTCAAGTAATATGGATAAAAGAAGATCTATTGCAAGATATGTGTTTACTTTACCTAGAAGTGAAATCAGTTAGAAATCACAGTTTTAAGCTACCGTAGCTTTATTTACAACTGAGGAAGAATACATGGTTGTAACAGAATCAATTAAGGAGGCAATATAGATGTAATCTTTGGCGACAGATTTGGGCTTGGATAAGTCTACTACAAAAATGTATTGTGATAGTCAAAGCACTATATACATTTAAGAGAATCATATGTACCACGAGAGTTCAAAGCACATAAATTTCATGTATAATTTTATTCGTGATATAATATCAAAGGTAATTGTTGATGTGAATAAAGTTTCTACACGCAATTATCGAACATATATAATGACTAAGGCAGTATCCGTTCAGAACTTTAGGGAGTGCCTGAACTGGATTGACGTTTGTAACATCAGTCAAATACCTTGGTAGCATTCGAGGAGTCCGATCAATAGACGTTTCTTTGTTAATGATGAAGAAAGACTATTCCCCTCTAGGGGAAGATTTGTTGAGAATGAGTTGAATAATATACGTAACGATTCTTATGTGTTATAGTGTATCTTGTGCTCACTAATACATTCTCGTGTCATTGATAGTTGTTAATAATGCGTTGTTTTATTTAAAGCTCATTAGACATATTATCTATATGGTTGTATTTATTCCTTATAAATAGACTATTAATTACATAAAAGAGATGATGAAATTTGTAATCATTTTCTATCATAGTAAAGTTACATCTAGTTTCGACATCCACAATTAATATTTTGAATGACTTATCTCTAGACTTGACAAAAATCTTTATTTCATATTTTTTAGCATTAGAGTCAATGATAAATTGAACCAAATGTCTAATAGGCTCACTATACTTACTTAATATTCTTTTTATTTAATGTTTAACAACTAATTGAAGTATATGACATAAACATCTAATATAAAATAGTGTTTTTAATTAAGGTTTGCAATCTAGTTCTATCGACAGATGTCTTGTTAGCGGATGCATTATAAAAAAAACATTGTCATATTTTTGCTCAAAAAATTAAACACATTCATGCATATTAAAAACTTTCTAAACTTCGATTGGAATTGTGTTTGGCCATTGAATGAAAATATATAATTCTTCTTTGAAGTGCCCAATGCTTATCAATCTAATGTAAAGTAACATACAAAATATCAAGCTCACGAAGTATTTTTATATCACTGGTTAAATAAACCTTTCATAGAAATAATGCAATCGCATCATAACTAATATATATATATATATATATTTTTGTTAGTCTAACTCAAAAGTTCTCACAGAGGTTCGTGGGATGCGATTGACTTGTAGATTGGCCATTTTACCCATGCATTCGTTATATCTTCATCCGTCGGTACAAGTAAGAGAAAGTGTACTACCAAAGATAAATTTTAATGTTTCCAACCTATATTCAATCTTATTGAAATAAAATACATGTTTATTTAAATTTCACGACATACCGTCGGTCCAACTATTTTGTTTTCAAATTAAGTTCCGAATTATTTATTTGACATACTGTAAATCTGCCGTGTTTTACATATCTGGAATACTACTATGGTGACGCACAATCAGATAAACATGCTAATGGCCGAAAATAATTCAATCATTTACTTTTGCTGGATACCGTATGAAACAGTTTTACTATCACCTGAACCGTTAAACACCTTTACTCAAAAGTATCGGTTCTTTTTTATTTTGAAGATGCAATCATGGATAACTGAAAAAATAATATAACATGAATACAAATAAAATAGAGATTTATACTTGGCTACGTTTGAGTAATGAGATTGCAATCCATGTATCCGTGTCAACAAACAATTCGAAACGCATCGACCTTTTATAACAAGTCCGGATTAAATAGCAATGATTCGAAACATTTTTTACACTATTTTGGAAACCCAAGGACTCAATCGTGTGTGTATATATATATATATATGTAAAATATAAGATTTCCAATCCTAGAAAAAAAGGAGGGAAAGAAATACTCAATTTTAAAATGAGTAAACATAATTCCATACTCGATCTCATAAATACATATAGAATTATGTGGTAATCCGTATTTGAAGAAATTCGTATGTACAGTTTGGAGGGAGATCCCTCACATCTTTTGAGATCCATCTACAATACGGGGTTAAAAAGCCAATTTATATAATCTTAGCCTTTATAAAAATAAAATTGGTTCGTGAACCCCTTTCACACTCATGTCACGTCGAGACACCGCAGAAAAAAAAACTGCAAAATTCTATCAAATTTATCGCAATCTATTAGTTAACATGTTATATTTTGAAAAATAAGGAAAAAATTTATTGGCTTATCAAATTATCTATTGAGCCTTGAAAAAGATTCAACAAAAGACATAAACAAATACATTATCTGTTTTACGTCAATCATGAAGTAACTCCCAATGTAGAAGTTAAAGCAAGACGTGTAGGCGGATCAACTCATCAACTTCCCATTAAAATAGCGACCACACAAGGAAAATCACTTGACATTCGTTGGTTGTTAGGGGCATTCCGAAAACGTCAGAGTCAAAATATAGCTTTCAAATCAAGATCGAATTAGTGGATGCTGAAAAAGGGAATGACAATGCCATACACAAAAAGAAAGAGACTCATAGAATGACATAGGCAAATTAAGTTTTTGCATATTTCGTTAATTCATGAACATGATCTATATAAACACATACATCCAAGGTTTGACCATATTCATGAGGATTTCATAAATATTCCATTCCAAAAAATGAAAATTTGAAACAATTGTTTTTTAGATTAGATGCAGTTACTAATTCATGATCTGAATGTACAAAAATAAAATTCTATTCTCGATTCTATGAGAATTTATATGAAAACATTTTTCTTGTTTCTCTTATATAAAAGTTTGATTTTCCAAAATATATCCTAATTTTTGAGCTAATCCATTTTCTAATATTTTTTTCTTCCGATAATCGATTCGATCTCTGATAAAAATTCTAGAAGAAGAAATCGTTTAACATTTAGAATCAATTATAGGGAAAGAAAATAAAAGTAGACGGAACACCTAAACGTGATATTGCAATCTAGTTACCTAAGAATAACCAATAAAAAACCAATAAAAGTTTCACAAAACAAACCCCTCAGAATCCAATTCAATTCTAATCAATTTATTTATCTTCGTACGTAAGACGCGGATTGTTTCTTCAAACAAAGAAATGAATTTTTAAACAACAATGGAAAAAACAAACACATAGCTTACTGGATCTACAAACAAAAGTGGTACACTATTGAATCTAGCAACCAAGATGATTAAGTACTTCATTATCGGTTTGTTGCTACATTCAATTTTGTAGCAACTTCATGTATAGACCTGGTTGTATTTTAAATCAACTAGAAATGGATTGGATTATAATGTTGTATTGATTTATTTTATATTTGTTGTATCTAGATATCTAAATTGCAATCTCGCAGTTTTGATTTCTGAAATTAAGTTATGTTTAAATAGCATATATTGAAATACACACACCAAATCTCAAATCAATTTATAACTTAAATGTTAAAATGTTGATAATCAAAAGACCGATAGAAACTGATTACCTTTAGCCTTCTTCTGATTGTTCACAGCATTAGTATTGTCTTGAATCGTTACCTAGAAGAGAATAAGGATTTTTGGACAGCTGCATGTGCCTTTCAAAGCTTCAATTTAAAAGAAAGAGATAAAAGCAGGATCCGAACATCTTTATATCTGGATTTCGGATGTAAATTCTCGGAATTAGTATATTGAGAACATCTGATTCCATCGCTAGAAATGTGAAGCATTTACGATCAGGATTGCGTTCATAAGTCCATCGGCTTTACGAACAAAATATTTCTGACGAAATCGATAACACTTTTTCTCACACATAAATACTGAAACGCACATTTTTTTTCTCGCAATGTAAAATAACAATTTGGATATTAAAAAGGATACTAAATAACTCAATCTATAGAACCCTTGTGTATTAACAATACTCTATAAAAATCTTATATATGTACACTTGTGTATTAACAAGACACCTATGAATGGAGCCTCACACTTTACAAGAAGATCACAATCACAATTATCATGTGTATGAACTCAAAGTTTTCGTAGCAGCGCATCGTGAAAATTGCACTACAATGTAATCATCACATGTCGATATCTAAATGATTTTTTGATAAAGTGATTTTTCTTTATCAAAAGTAACATTACTAAATTAAATGTAGCAAAAGACTCATAATGAAAGAAAATAAAAATAGTACACTCTTAAAAACCTTTGAGCATCAATATCTTAGGAGAAGAGTATGAACCATGAAGATTGTGTTGATATTCTTTATGTTGATTTTATCATTGTGTACATAAACCTGATGTCTATTTGCTTTGATTTATTTGTGCAAATGTTGATATATGAGAGCATGACCATGGAGCTATTCTCATAATAAAGAAGGAATGATCATTTAATATCTTTAACTATACACAAGTTCAACAAAAAAATTCCCGACCAATAATGAACGCTTTGATGTTTTAAAACGCGCCATATTTTGTTGACGTTATTGTCAAGGTTGCGATACAATTCTGTTTTATATTATTCTATAAAATCACACACCTCTTTCGAAATGACATATTTATTTACGATATCCCAACAACTGGAAAAACATATAAAATAAAATCTGTTATTTAAACTATTTGATCGCCTATATATCACTAGGTAATAATTGGTTTTCTTCAAATACTATAAGACCTTTTTTATTTCTTTGCAACGGCCAACTCTCGAATAACTTAAATACCTAACTAGAACCTCGACTATAAATGTTATATTTGATATGATACATGTTTGAGCATATATAAGACTTCTAATAGCTGAAGCATGTGAAATGGTTTACATTTGCTGAATTTTAGATTATGTCTAGGACATCGAATCAATAAGAGCTTATTAGTTTTGGCTATAGAAGTATCTGTATATTTTTTGTTTCTAGATTATAATGTTGTAATATGCTCTCAATGTATGTATTTTGCGATAAACCCATTATATCTCGAAAGTGATCCTATTTTATTTAGATCCCCAATACAAAGCACAATTCACCATGATATATACTATCAAATTTATCCGATATAATAATATGTTTGTCATGCAATAAGCCACAACCATTAGTAGCAATGAGTATCTAATTGAAATACAACACTAAATATATTAGCATTCTCATACTAAAATTATAATACACACAATCTTCTACATAATTCAAATCAAAACTAAATAAGGTGATAATAATCAATAGATCATGGTACACTTGATAAGACATATATTTGAGGTATATATATATTTTAAGTATACAGTCCATCAACTTTGGATATTTATAAACAAAAGTTTGTATGTTGTACTATTTTTTTCCTTAATGCATCCATTGAGAAGTTCTATATTAGTATCTATTTGGTGGCACTTAAAATCAAAATACACCATTAGAGCTATGAATATTCTAAAAGAGTTATTTAATAAAATTGGAGAAAAAATAAATCTAAAAATAGTCCATACCTCCACGTTAATGATAATATTTTGCTACAAGACGCGTTATGCATGTTACCTTTTTTAATTATGCTTAGTTTTAAATATCTATTTGCAACGATTGTTTTTCTTTCTTTCATACAACGAGAGAAGATCCCAAACCATTTTATCTTGTATCGATTTATAGTTATTTAAAGTTGAAACCTTTCATGGTATCAATAAAGTTGATTAGACCAACTTTCAGAATCATTGGAAAGTTGTTATGCTCATGCATAAATGTCAAATAATTCAAATATATAAATATTTGTTTTTCTATGGTAGATCATCAAAATGTTGGATTCCCATGTTGCATTATTTTATGAAAATCTTGAGTTTATTCATCGAGAACAACATCAAAAGTTTTTTTTGAAACGAGAGGTGTCATATCTGTATGGGTGCTAAACGCTTTATCAGAATGTACTATATAAACTGAACGAAATGGTTCCAAGTCTTCAACAAACACGATTTTGTTTTCATCCTCTCAAACTTAATATTAAAAAAACTTGTCATGGTTCATGTCTCGCAAATGGTACAATTACTAGGAAGCAAAATTTGTAACCCTTTAAGTCATTGGAGTATTCTAATAAAGTAACAATTTATTATTTATTATTTTATCTTTTGATCATTAGGACTATAAACTTTTACTTTTTCGGATATCTGAAAATGTGTAAATGCTTTAGATTATGTTTGTTTTCTCCATATAAATATATAAAAAATACTTATATGTTGCTTTAGTAGGTACTCAATTAAGAAAATATAATGCACATTAAATGAATTTCCCCATAGTGAAGTAGGTAAACAATTTCTCGTCAAGGACGATACTAAACCGCTCTAGGTAGAGAGAAAACATGTTATGAAGTTGTTCTTCAGATCAATCATACCTTTTAGTCTTTTACCTTACGAACTATCACAGTCTAATCTGACAATTTTAATTCTTTTACTAACTTGTAACTCAAATTCAACCTTAATGGACTTGAATGTGTCATTAGTTTTAGATTTATGGAACATATGGAGATATATGTAATGCAGAGAATCTTCTATGAATAAAATAAGGTGTATTTGGTAAAACAATTGTTAAAAACAATGTGTCATAAATGTTGGTATGATACAATTATAAGATTGTTTTTTTACAAAAATAAGCATAATGGTTATGCTTAGTATTTTTTATTTTGATACATCAAAACATGTTTCAAAATTAGTGTAGTTAATGAGAGTTAAAGGACGTTCAGAAACAAGTTTTTCAATTGTTTTTATAAGAATAAGACCTAACATTTAATGTAGCCTGGATTTTTAGATGTTATTTTTGTAGAGATAATATTGTATTAATAAATTATTTAATTTATATAAGTTATCATTATACTATAATATGGATGATTAAAACAACAATTATCATTAAGAAAATAAAATTTATCATTCATAAATGCACAAATATATCCAACTTTCTATAATAATGGTTAACAAATCAATATTTTTCAAAATCAAGGTACAAACAAAACTATATATAATAGTAAAAAACGAGTCTTAAGCAATATATGCCTTCAACTAGGCATGCACGACCTCCCATTGTATATATTAAGTATCTTCCCATCCAGAATTCTACTAATTATAGTCATTCTTAATATGACTAGGGATCTTGTAGTGGTAAAAACATTTTTTTTTGTTTCATATGTTGTGTTTTTTAGATTTAGACCCTTAAAGTTTGAACTTGAACTTGTAATGTTTTATGCAGTTAAACCTGAACACTTTACACATGTTGGTCGACAATCAACATGTTGGCTTCCTTAATACCCTGCATTTTCTTGTCTTCCTCATACATAAGGTTTAAATTAATTTTTTTTATCTCTTAATACTTCACTTTGAAATCATAAATTTTATTAAATACAATGAACCTTATAGGAAATGTCATAAATATAAAGGACACATCGATCTTATTATGGAGAATACCTTTAAGTGCATTTAACGTTTTGTGAACGAAAGTCATCTCAAGTTTTTTCTCATTGATCTTACTTTGTTTATTATACTTTAAGCTTAAAAAATTCCTAATTAAGGTTTTAATCTTGATTCAATTGAGTTTTATCGAGACCTTCTCTATATAGGTTACATGTTCATTAAAAAACTTAAGTTTTATGGGTAGGAAACTAGGAAACACTTGAAATGCCGTATTCGATAGAATTACCAACATTTGGACCGCTCTTACCTTATTACATATGAATTTCTACTCAAAAGTACTATTGTCCGAAAGAATGGCATGTTTGTCAAAGAAAAGATCAAAACATCACATAACATTTCCTCTTATTGTCCAAACGAATGACATGTTCCTCAGATGTGATTGGAACATCAACAATGTTCCTTATGTGGTTATCCAAAACAAAGAAATAACAACCTAAAACTATTATAATATATTATTAAAATAACTTATCTAACCAATGAAATTAATTGAGATATAACATTTAATATAATGTTCATAAGAATACTTAATAAATTTGATTTCCATATAGGACACCATCTTTCTACAAACATGTTTCCCTATATATATATATATATATATATATATATATATATATATATGCATGGAAAGATTGACAACACACTGAAGAGCCATATAAATGCTAGGATTATAATATGTATAAAAACTCGAGTATAGTCTTTAAACATGGAAATGAATGACACCATTACTAGATAATATTTCTAATTTCAAGACGTGTGAGACTTGTAATAATATGTTTTATCCTCGTTCCTAAGCATGTGAAATTCATAGAAATATGGTATCGATACCCTAAACATGTAAGCACATAGAAGAAAATCGTAAGTAAAGTTGCATCTAGTTTTGACATCCACAATTAATATTTTGAATGACTTATCGCTAGACTTAATTAAATTTTTATATTACATTTTTAGGACTAGAGTCATTGATAAATTGACCGACCGTCTAATAGGCTCAATATACTCACTCGATATTACCTTTATTCAATGTTTAATAACTAATTGAAGTATATAATATGACATAAACATCTAATATAAAAGAATATTTTTAAATATGGTTTGCAAGTCTAGTTTTATCGACAGATGCCTTGTTAGCGCATGCCTTATAAAAAACATTGTCATATTTTTGCTCAAAAAATTAAACACATTCATGCATATTAAAGACTTTCTAAACTTTAATTGGAATTGTGTTTGGCCATTGAATGTAAATATATAATTCTTCTTTGAAGTACCCAATACTTATCAATCCAATGTAAAGTAACATAAAAATATCAAACTCACGAAGTATTTTTATATCTCTAGTTAAATAAACTTTTCATAGAAACAATGCAACCGTATTATAAATAATATTTTTTTTTATTTTTAAAATATTCTAACGCGAAAGTTCTCATAGAGGTTCGTGAGATGCGATTGACTTGTAGATTGGCTGTTTTACCCATCCATTTGTTATATCTCCATCCGTCGGTAAAAGTAAGAGGAAATGTACTACTAAAGGTAAATTTTAATGTTTGTAACCTATATTCAATCTTATTGAAATAAAATAACTCATCGTTATTCGTCTTTATTGTGTTTGTACCATACCACCCCATCTATAGATTTTGATTTATCTAATACTCTATGTTTATTTAAATTTCACGACATACTGTCAGTTCAACTATTTTGTTTCTCCCTTTATAAGGCATTTCAGCTCTAAGTTTTTATACTCACTTTTATCAAGATATACTAAAATTTCCGTATCTAAGATTCTTTCTTCCTAAAATTTAAAATATTTGCACGAGCCTCCACATTTTGAGATGATTGTATTTTGGGGTTAGATTTGATCGACTACTACTTGCTCCATAGGTAAGATTATCATGTTAAACAATAGAACTTATATCTTCAAAAAAAACATAATTATTAAAATCATATATATATATATATATGGTCATTATTATCATGTTGAACATTATTATCATGTTGAACATTAAAAGTTTTCATGTTTAGAAAATCCTTTATACTCTTAGTTTTACTCTTAACAGAACTCTTAACATTTTTTTGACTTTGGTTCCATTTAAACAAAAATAATAGAATAATTTTTTATGAAAATCTAGTCATAAAATTAAAATAAAAGATACTGAGCCATTATAATCACCACTACCACCACTTTAATCTGCCGAATGACTTGATCACCAATAATCTACTTGCAAAATCTGTAAAACCTTTCTTGTAAAAAGCTCTTGAACAAACGAGGAATGAGAATTTAGTGAAGGTAAACAAATAAAAGATTAAAAATATAAGAACTTTGATCAAGCTAAGATAAAAAAGTGAAGTATTTTCTCAGATGATAGAAGTAAGGTTAAAAAACGAGGATTGAGAATTTATAGAGAGGGTGAACTATATTTATAGACAACTTTCAAAAACAGTTTTTTTAGTGTCATCGCTGAAAAACACACAGTATTACAAGAAATATGCAAACGACTAGAAGAATATGGCTGTTAGTTAGCTGTAACTCACACAAGCATCTATTTTAGAAAAATAAAAGACCAATATTTTGTTTCTCTTAAACCGAATTCCATGTCTAGAAGACATATCCCCGTTTGAGCTAGGGCTAGCCAACAACTAGGTTTGTCCACCGTTTGTATAATTTGCATCCACTATGACAAATGAGCACCCATTTGTAATGTAATGACTAATTAAAGTAGCTGTTCGAGTAAATAAGCGGCCGATTGTGGCAGGGGGCGCACATTTTCTCTAGTATCCGGAGTCTTTTTTACCTATAAATATAAAACTTCACAATAATTTTTTCTCAAACAAACATATTCTTGAGCTACTCTTGAAAATTTTCAATTAAACATATTACATCTTACTCCATTTGTTTTGCTTAAAAATCAATGTAATATTTCATTTTCAATGGATTGAAAAAGTAGCACAAAAATGTAAAATATCTCGGAGAAGCATCAAGATAAAAACCTTGATCCAGGAGGGCCAATGAAGACATAGATATGCATGAACAATCAAATCAGGATATCGATTTGGTTGTGGAAGAGATTTGATATGGCCTCACAAAGATGTTACTATTTTGAGTGGAAAAACGATAAACATAGGTATGCACTTAGAATTTGTCGAGCTCAATAATGTCAAAGTACCAAATTTCTAATTGATAATCTTATCTTGTTGGGTTTGCTAGATTTTCTTGATATAGTTGTAAATGGTATTTTGAGATAGTAGAACAAATTTATAAAAGTGCAAAAATAAATTTGGAAAATGAAGATAATTATGACATACGTTTCAATATTAATTGTAGGAGGGGTATATTTTTTGCATATGAACCATAATTAGAATTTGGTTTACATATGTCTCATTTATGAGATGATTTACCTCTTTTAAGTTATCCTAATAAAAATTGGCCTAATGATTGGTCTTTGACATTGGAAGAATCAATTAACGTACTAAATAATGGTAGACCTCGCCAATTGTTGGCAGTGAGACTCGAGACTTTTTAGTAGAAAAAAATCGAAGAGGACCTTATACATTAACTTTAAAATTGGTTAATAGATTTCCTTCTTTCAAATAATAAAGATACAGTGACGAATCTTAAAGAATTTGTAACTGCTGTTATAATGTTGAGGCACAAAATAGATCTACCAACTTTGATCATCAAGCATATGGAATATTCATGTCATAAAAAATATCCACCTTATGAGGTGATACTAATTTATTTGCTTAAGAAGAAGATGGTAGATGCTAGTTTGTATATTAAGCAACCAGTTCTGAAAGGTTCCAAACTATGAAAATTATCTCTAAAAAACCATACTTTAATGAACAACTCCCCTCGAAGTTGGAGGTCTTTGAAAATTTTGAGAAAATGAGGGATCAAGTTTGGACGGCTAATAAACATGTTTGGTCAATTGCAGATCATGCAATGTCAATTATATAAGAATAAAAGTCAATTATATTATAGGTTTGAGGCTTTTCAAATATGTTATAATGACAACCATAACACAATTACTTACGACGCATCAGTAAACGAATAAGGATGCAAATGTTTTATCATCACCTTTTTGCTGTACTCCGACTCTTCCAGCTCCACCTTCATATCCTACACCCCTCCGCATTTGGAACACCTCAAACACCAAAATCGTATGATTCAAATTTTAACCATCAAGATGACTATGTTTTTTTGTATTGAACGTATTTTTTTATTTTGTTATGTTTTTTTATTCTATTAAATATTGTGTTTTTTAATTTTATGAATATACATTTTTTATATTTTTTTATATTGTATAGTTTTATTAATTAAATATTTTTTATGATTATTTTGTTATGCATGGTTTTGTATAAATAGGGTATGAATATACACTATTTATGAAATCAAGACTCACAAGTTTTAAAACCCAAACAAAACAATAAAAAATTTCAGAATTTTGTAATTCTTTTAACAATAAAAGTTTCAACTTTTATCGTTTAGCTTGACAACATCAACTGCTTTCCTCGAAAACATTCAAAAAATAAATAACCTTTCATTCAAATCATCAATACAAAATTCATAATCAGCCTTCATAGATATTATATGCCTAATGAATTAAGATCAAAACAAATCAAAAAGCTGAACCAAACTAGATCTAAATACATTAATTTTAATTTAACAGTGTAATGTAATAGTATAAAATCGTAACCACAAATTTTGAATTCTTGAATTAATAACAACATAGGTTTTAAAGAAGAGCATCCAATTTAATACCACAAAAACTTTGAATTCTTGAATTAATAACAACATAGGTTTTAAAGAAGAGCATCCAATTTATTACCACAAAAACCGATAGCTTTTACCTGCTTAACAGCAAATCAAAATCAAAATGCAAGACAAGACCCCATATATTGTACAATACTACTATATATCATATGTGAGAGAAGTTAGTTTCTAAGAAAAATGTATTTTGAAAATAATATATAAAAATGATTAACATGTGGCCGAATTGTTTTATTTTTTTTTTAAAAATTTGGATCAATAAAACATCTAAATGATAAAATAACTAATATTGTTGTCGGAATAGAAAAACAAATCATAAAATATATTATATTATTAATCAAAAGTTTATTTATAATTTTTATACTTTTTATATTAGCGATGGTACAAGCCTAGCGTACCATCCGGTACGCAGCCCCTGTACCTATGGTACGCTAGTCCCTCGCTGCTGGCTATTTTTCGGCCGAATTCCGGCTAGAAAATAGCCTCCAAACATCCTAAAAATTAAGATTTTTTAACCTAATTCAACCCTAGTCCTAATTTTGATTCTAACACTAAGTTTCCATATTTTAGTTTGTCGGATTTTAGTTCGCCGGATAATTTAGAAGAACTTGGAGGTTTTAGAGAGAAATTAGAAAAAAGTGAGAGAGTGTAAGAGAGAAAATGAGGTGGATGAAGGTTAGTAAAAAAAAGCTTAAATACTCCGAAAAGGATATTTTTGCCAAAATTTGGGTAAACTTATACCACTTTTGGATAAACTCAAAATTGGGTAAACTTAAACCACATTTGGGTATATATAGCTTGACCCTTCAGTAAAACCTAAATCTCAAACCAGCATATTATGAAATCCGTTTCCTGAAGGGTTTAAATAGCCTCTTATATTTCTGATTCAAAACAAAACAAAAAAGCCCAATCTATAACAGACGTTATTTTCGGGTTAAAATTTCTATTCGATCTATAAAACCCAATCTGTAGCACCCGTAATTCAGATGATAGCTTTTATTGGATTCATAAAATCCAATGGTTCAATAAGACATATTTTATCCGAGAAGGTAAGATAACAACATGGATATAATTAAATGATTCTAACTCACTCAATCTATATGACAATTTTGTATTAACAAATAATCTAAAAGAATCTTATAATATATGCATAATAATAAATAAAAAGGCAAAAAAGTTTAAGACATTTACAAATGGAACGTCACACATTGAAAAAGATAATAATGACAATTATAATCTATATGAAGTCAGACTTTTTTAGTATGCATCGTGGAAATTTCACTACTATATAATCATCGCATGTCAATATCCAAATGATTGTAAAATCAAAACTGATATTACTAAATTAAATTTATCAAAAGACTCATAATAAAATAAAATAAAAACAGTGCACTATTTAAAACCCTTAAACATCAATGTCTGAGCAGAATGATTCGTAACCATGAAGATTGTGAGGATATTCTTTATGTTGTATCTATCGTTGTGTACCATATGTCTAACGGAGATACACTTGATTTCTATTTTCTTTGATTTATTTGTACGATATTTGAAAGTATTACCATGTAACTATTTTCATAATAAATAAGAATGATCATTCAATTTCTTATACTGTACACAAGTTCCATGAAAAAGTCTCCGACCAATAATGCATGGTTTGATGTTTTAAAATATGCCACATTTTTTAACGTCATGGTCAAGGTTGCTATACAATTTGGTTTTATACTATTCCATAAAATCACACAGAATGCTCCAAATGACATATGTATTTACGATATCCTAACAACTGGAAAAATATGTATAAAATAACAGTTGTTATTTCAGCTTTCCGATCGCCTATATGTCACTCGTAATATTTGGTTTTCTTCAAATACTAGAAGACCCTTTTGACTTTTTTGCGATGTTCATCTCTCAGATGGCTCAAGTACCTAACTAGAACCTTGACTATAAATATTATATATGATATGATATATATCAGAACATGTATAAGACTTCTAATAGCTGAAACATATGAAATGCTTTACATTTGCTAAATTTTAAATTATGTCTAGGACATCAAATCAATAAGAGCGTACTAGTTTTGGCTATAAAGGTATTTATATGTTTGTTGTTTCTAGGTTATAATGGTCCAATATGATCTCAATGCATGTATTTTGCGATAAACCTATAATAACTCGAAAGTGATCCTATATTATTTAGATCCCCAATATAAAACACAATTTTCCATGATATATCATATCAAATTTCTCCGACATAATATTATGTTTGGTATGCAATACACAATCATTAGTAGAAATGAGTATCTCATTGACATAAAAAACTAAATATATTAATTTTCTCCTACTAAACTTATAATACACATTGATAAGGGAGAAAATTGTGTGGACCTAATCGGGTCGGCTAATGATAAGGGTATCTCGAGAATGTTATAATTGTTTGTAATAAGTAGAAGACATTATAAAAGAGGAATGACTTATCTTGTAAATAATAATCATATGGGTAAAATTTAAGTAAATAAAATTAAAGATAGGACAAAGTGGGTCACCCATGTGGGTAATGGTCCACACCCATTGCTATATAAAGAAAGATTTTCTTTATGGGAAGTAGTGAACATTTATTATTAATAATTACTTTTTACTATTTTCTCTATATGAATTCTTGTTTTTCTCTCTCTACACACTAATAAGATCTTATCTGGTAGTTAGATAAGGGTCTGGATGTTTCTGGAACTATCAATGGCGCCGTCAGTGGAAAACCGAAATGGTACCTAGTGACAGGTTCTCCCAAATCACAAATTAAAGAGAAATAAACACAAATACCGTAGAGGGTAGATCGGTGGATTTAAACGTTGGCGGAATTGTCCCTTATTTTGAGGACAGTCGACTTGAAGGAAAACAGTTTGAAGAGAAACATCACGATCACGATCAATATGAATAGGGGCGAAATAAACGGTCGACCCTTATTATGAGTAGACAACAACTGTTGGACAATATAGCTAAGCTCAACACTGCGGCTTTAGCGGACAAAAGAAACAGGTTAGGAGGTCAGAGAGAAAGATCACATAAAAGAGAAGAAAATCAGAATCAGGGTAAAAAAGAAGACCATGGTCAAGGTCATGCCCGACTGTGATGACATGATGGTGGGTTTATAAGGTAGTATAGGAAGGTAAAGTGCCGGTATACACCAGAGCCTAGTGATTCCTCCGATTATGAGTCAGATGAATCGTCATCCCAGACTGTGAATACCGACGCAATAAGAAGGGGAAACTGATTTTAAAAAAACAAGAGATCCGACGCCACATGTCTCGTAGGTCAAGAATATTGAAACACAATGGGAACAATATAGATAGAAGAACTCCCACATCTTTGCACAAGGACAAGGAAATTATAGTCAACAAAAGAGAGCTAACTACCGTGCCCCATGTTTAGTTCCCGTCGGGCAGTCAGACTCATGGGTACAAGATCAACAACCAATTTTCTAACCCGAACGATGAAGGATTGTATGCAATTCATGTAGAAGGTCTTGGAAGTGAAGCACTCGAGGCCAGACATAACTAGAGGACATTTCCATTTTCTGATGAAATTAATTCTGCGCATCTGCCAAAATGATTTGACATTTCCCATCTTGAAAAATATGATGGGAGGAAGGACCCGGACAACCATTTGGAGTTGTTCAAAACATTTATGTTAAATTTCAATAACAATGACAATTTTATTTATCGGGCATTCTCGTAAACTTTCAAAGACCGCACCTCGAAATGGTATAATCGATTGCCACAAGGTTGCATAAAAAACTTTGGTATATTTTAGGTGATGTTTAGACAACAGTTCGTGGGGATACAAAATTTCCTAGCAGATGGAGATACAATTATGAACTGCAAATAAAGGGTCAAAACTGATTTAGACCATTGCGAAGAAAATGTTGCTTTGACGAGTTTTAGATTGGGTCTTTTGCGTGGTTCCATGAAGGAGGATATAACAAAGAAACGAGCTTTTACTTTTGCGGTTTTGCTGGCCCAAGGAGAAAAACGAATTTTTATTGAAGAAACCCAAGCGTCCGAGGTGGTCGCTCAACTACAGCAACGTGCACAAGCAGTCCTCATACTATACCAGCAGAATCCAACCCATATCCCACAATCTCAACCAATCACCACCTACTCGGTGGTATGACAATTTCAGCCAAAAACATTAGGCTCGCATCCCTCGCAAGCAAGGCTTAACAATAAGATCGTAAGTGCGCAAGCCACAGCCTAACCCATTTCAAACGTGTGGATCCAACCCACCTATTTTGCTGATTTAACTGAGTGTGTATCGACCATTTTCGAGAAGTCCGAGAAACGTGTCCATTTTTGGAAATCGTTCCCTATCAAGATCCTCCGAGAAAATCGTAATAACTGATACTACAAGTATTATAAAGATGTGGGGCATGATGCGCGGGACTGTATCGCGTTAAAGAAAGAAATTCAGACGGTAATTGAGAATGAGAAGTTGACAATGTTTGTGAAAAAGTAGGCTCAACAGAGTGTCGGGTTAAAAACATTGTGACGATACCGAAGCATGAAACTGCAATGGTTATTTATGAGATTACCAATCTATTTGATGTATCTAAACAGTATTTGGACCTCGACGTGGATCAGAATATAATCAATGTCATAAAAGAAATAATTCCTGATAGTAAAGAAAATGTTAGTGACTTGTGTAGATGTTTTGAATCATTAATTATATTTGGAGGCGACTCTATGGCGGGAATTTTAAATTTCTCCAGAAAGAGGCACATCGTGAGTCTAGCAACGCAGTTAGAAACCGGTGTATCGCCCCACCTATACATAAATCTATCATTCATACTGTGTTTCGATAACGAAGATATGAGGGACATCATCGGACCATATGAAGACACAGTGGTAATCGTGGCCACAATCGCAGGTGATGAGGTACAAAGAGTGTTGATTGATACGAAGAGCTCAACAAATTTTATTTTTATGACAATATAATTTTTTTTCAAGAAACCTCTATTCATTTTAAGATTGGAGTGGACCATTGTTGGTTTTACAGGACCTACGACCGACGTAGTTAGAGAGTTTGAAGGAGTAGTACAACTGGGTCGGGGACCGTTCAAGAAAGAGGTAACGGTACTTTTTGTGGTCGTGGATACGCCGACCTCGTATATTGCCATCTTTGGTAAATCATGGTTGTCTAGAATGCACGCAATGGCATCGACCATCCACCAATGTTTATAGTATGCGATTTATAATGACGTGGGAATTGTTCGAAGCAGCCAGAAAACAGCTATGAAATATTACCGAGCGGCTCTAACGTCAACAGTTGACAGGGAAATGGAACAAGTGAAAGATTAACAATTAACAAAGTCAACTTTAGGGTTGGATCTTGTAGACGATCCTAGGAATACCCCATAATTATTACTCACAAACGAGAACTGCGAGAACTACGAGTTCTCTAAAGGGAGGATTTTGAAAATTAAGAAGATTTTTTGTTTAGAGTTAGGGAAATATTGATTTATTTCCTTAAGAAAAGATTATATTTACTTGCATAGTATTGTAGGACGTAATAGGGGTCCCCGATAGTGTAATCTGTTATAGTCTGGCCATACAACGAAACGTCTGACTCGTAATTCAAAAGCGATGATATTTTTCTCAGGAGAAAGCATAGGCCATTATTAATTAGGTGGATATACTGACAATCGTGGGGCATATATGAGAATCCCAGTACCCGCTATGCACAACCAATCCCATCCTAGTCAAGAAGGAGAGCGGAAAATGGAGAATGTATGTGGATTTTATCGACCTAAATAGGGCATCCCTTAAAGACCCTTTCCCAATACCACGAATTGACCAGCTTGTGGATTCGACGTCGGTGAATAGGTTGTTGTCTTTTATAGATGCTTATCCAGGGTACAACAAAATAAGGTTACACCCGAAGTATCAGGATAACATGTAATTTATAAGCAGAAGAGGTCTATATTGCTACAAAGTCATGCCGTTCGGTTTGAAGAACGGTTCGGCCACCTATCACCGATTGGTGAATAAGGTATTTGAAGGTCAGATTAGGCGAAATATTGAGGTTTATATAAAAAATATGCTGGTCAAGAGTATGAGCGACAAAGATCATTTTTGCGGACCTAGAGGAAACGTTTGAAAACTTGAGTTCGGTCCGGGAAGCTCTTAGGGTACATGATTAGTAAAAGAGAGATAGAGGAAGATCCAATACAGTTGAATGCTCTGAGTACCATGGGACCGCCGAGAAATTTTAAAGAGGTCCAGGTTCTGACGGGGCATCCGACGACTTTAAACAAGTTTATATTTCTCGATCTTCTGACAAATATGCATAATTTGTTTTAAGGTTTTAAGACAAGCCAATGATTTCAATTGGACCCCGCATGTATAAAGGTGTTATTTGGAATAAAAAAAAATATTTATCCTCCCTTGCTTTGTTAGCTAAGACTTTGTCAGGGAAAAGTCTGTATTTTGTATATTGCGACGTCTGATTATGCCGTTAGCGCGACACTTGTTCGCGAGGCATATCGGATTCAAAAATCGGTTTACTATGTGAGAAAATGTTTGTTGGATTCCAAAAAAAGATACTTGAAACTATATAAGTTAGCCCTAACATTGCTAACCACATGAAGAAAAATGCGAATTTATTTTCAGGGTCATTCCATTATAGCCTGAACGTTATTTCCACTGAAGAATGTGCTCCAACGTCCTGAAGTTTTGGGTCGGATAACCAAATGGTCTGTTGAGCTAAGATATTTTGATATCAAATTCGAGCCTAGAATAACCATCATGGGTCAGGTTTTGTCAGATTTTTTAGTTGAATTTTATTCTAAATTTTCCGGACAGATGATGGCTCAAGTATCATTAGATGTGAAGCGGGAATCCATATCATTACGTCTGTAAGGATTGCTACACACCAAGCCATACAATTCGGTTTTGCATTTTTGAATAATGAAGCTGCGTATGAGAAAGTCTTAGTAGGGCTGAGACTCGCACAAATTTGTGGGGCCAAGCGCATTTGGTTAATAATTGATTCCAAAGTACTAATTGATCATGCTATTGGACGCCGTGAGGCAAGAAAGGAACCTTTGGTCCAATATTTGGCAGCATTGAGGGATTTGGCTGTGGATTTTAAAAAAATCAGGTTTGAACATGTCCATATTGCAGAAAATATAATCGCAGATTCGTTGGCAACAATGGCATACGGCGGGGATTACCCATGGGTTCTAATGCAAGAAAATCTATCAATAATTTGAAGGACCGAGCTAGATAACGGACTAGAGATCGCTTGTCAAATTTTGACGATTACTTGTGTTACCCACGGGTAAAGCGTTATAAAAAAAGGTAAGGCCCACGATTTGTAATTTTTAGGGGTGTACTCTACAAAAAATATTTTAGTAGACCTTTGTTAAGATGTCTTGGGCATAATGAGGCACATATAGTTTTATCCGAACTTCAAGATAAAGAAGAGTCACCTCATTGTTGTTTGAAGGATTTGATTAGAAGGGTTTTTCTATCAGGCTTCTGTTGGGCCATAATAGAGGGATACGGTCGAGTCTTTATCCTAGACAAGGGTTAAAGATGTAATCAAGTTCATATGATCGAACATTTGTTGTGGCTTTGGTTTCTCGCGGAGGTTTACTATGGAAAAGGCCCGCAAACGAAATGAGAAATGTGTGTTCATCTCGAGGAATCCAACAATACTTGTCAGCACCTTTGCACCCGTATGCACACGACCAGGTTAAAATGACAAAAATAACGATTATCGATGGTCTCAAGAAAAACTTGGAGGAAAAAACTGGGAAATGGAAAGATTACTTACATGAGGTGTTGTTGGCATATCGAGCTACACCCGAAACCACTACTCAAGAGTCGCCTTACGCGTTGGTGTATGGTATAGATGTAGTAACCCCCTCAGACATTATGTTCCCATATTTTAAAGTCGAGCACTATTCAGAGAACAGTAATGATGAGTATCGATGTCTTGCGCTCGATTTGATTGAGGAAAAGCGAGGTCATGTCCATTTAAACTCATTACATTACGAGATCTTAATATGAAGCACGTATGCTTCCAAGGTTCAAAGAAGAGAATTTAAAATTGGCGATAAGGTCCTGAGAAAATGTTTCTTGCATACCAAAGATAAGAGCCTCAGAAAGTTGGCTCCCAACTGGGAAGGCCTATACCAGGTGATGGAGAGGATACAATCGGGCACCTATCAACTCAAAGACAAAAATGACCGACCCTTGCGGCTCCCTTGAAATATCGAACATCTAAAGATGTACTTAGAGTAATTCCGAATATTCATATTGTTATCTATTTTCTTATAAAAAAATGTATCGGGAACACACTCTTTCCTACCTTGGTGACGTGGGGAGGTTTTAACGAGATGTCTATATAAACCGCTATGTTAATATAAAATGAAGCCGTTATCAAATACTTACAGGATTATTCAAACGTTAAGGGTTTTTCAATGTCGGTTGATCTACATTATTATTTGTTTTCGAGCGTTAAGGGTTTTTACACATCGGTTGATCTACATTATTTTTTGTATTCGAATCTTAAGGTTTTTTCAGCTTCGGTTGATCTACATTATTTTTTTTGTTCGAACCTTGGGCTTGTAATTTTGTTTAACGATATTCATCATAGTGTCAGAAATTGATCACTTTTGATTTAAAGAATGAAAATTTCGAAAAAACCCCAGCTACATTCATCAAAATATTGAAATTATCAGATTACAAGGGTCTAAATATAAAAATTGAGCTGTCACACAACTATAAGGGTCGGGATACAAAAAATACAGCAACGGTTAATGCGATGAAGTAAAATAAAATAGAGTCAAACTTTATTTTCTTCTCCAAAGTTTAGTCGTCAGATAACTCTCTTGATGAGTTTTGGTCGTCTTCCTCCTTATCACTATCGTCCTTACAAACAACCATGTTAGGATGGTCTTCTTCAGGAAAATCCAGCCACATCGACCCAAGAGGCTGATCTGGAAATCGTTGGTGGATAGTCATAACATAGGTAGATTTAGCGTCGACAACTTGCCCTTCCATGGTTTTCATGCATTTGTCAGCAAAATGTCTATTTTCTTCCTTACTCCTTTTTGCGATGTCAAGCGGAATCCGTGAAGAGCCTTGACCGTTTGAAGTCGGCGGAAACGAGTTTAAATTTTGTGAGCTGCCAATGACCGAACAACCTGGTCCCGATCTTCTTCAGCAATCAGTGTGGTAGAGCGCAAAGAATGAATGACTTGTAGACGTTTGGCTTTTTTTTTCAATTCTACCTCCTTTTCTCAGAGTATTCGGATTTCTGCCTCAACCTATTAATCTCATTAAGTGGTGCCATCGAGTCTCTTCCGTGCTACTAGCTCTAATTCCCTAGAGCGTACAACTTGTTCCTTAAGCTCCCCTTCCAGCTTAGATATTTGGTTTTTAGCCACCAGCAGTTCATCACCAAGATGTTCGGCATTCCTTTATTTTAACACAAGAGGGACCAACATATTATACAACGAGGTGGCAATCGTGTTTGACCATTGGAGTTGGAAGGACCTCGAGGGTGAAGAATTGTCAGAAAATCTAGGAGGACTTAGACCATCGATTGCAGGGAGCGAGATTATGGGTAACAGGTCTTCAAGGGTTATGCCTCATTTTACGGGATTTGTATCATCAAGGGAAGGGATAAATATTTTGTCAGAAGCGGTGGAGTGTTTGAAGGTCCCGACCTGAACAAGGACGAGATAGAATCACCATCATTCTTATCGGCTAGATTTTCTAAACTTATCGTACCTAGTCCGGTTTGGAGTTCCACAATTTATACGTGTGTTTCTGCAGGACCACCTTTATCCATAATTTTTCCTTTTTCTGATCCCTCTTCAGGCATGAACATTTTGGTCCATCCCTTATATTTTTCAAACATAGTCGATATAGTAGTCTTCTAATGGGTGGGTTGGATCGGTCTTCTAGTGAAGGTTGGGATTTCTACTTCTTAGCAGCTTGAGAATTTTTGTTTCCATCCTCGACAGCCGCGGTTTTCTTCATTTTCTCTCCATGAGTTTTGTTTTGCTTTTTGCCATCACTTGGGGGCATTCCTTCACTAATAGCATGGTTGCTAAGGATGAACTTGTGTTCAGGTTCTACATCTTCCATCATCGTCAGAGGCTCGGGATCCACTATTTTCACTGCTGGAGCTTCGGGGTCCGTAGTATCCATGTTCGTGGCCTCAGCACTAGTATCCCTCTCAACAACTACAATGTTTGGTTAAGATTTGTCTATGCCAGGCCCAAGTTTTTCTGTCTCAGCGTCGAACAACTCCTCTGACTTGGTACGTTTACTGGGAGCCCTATTACGCTTAGGTAAGAAGACAATTGCGTCGAGGGCTTGTAGCCTTTCGAGCATGTTGATAAGATCGAGTGCCATCATTAACTGTTAAGCGCTAAAGTAATCATTAGAGTAGCACCATAGATTGCTATTGATTAGATTTACGGGCTCTAAGCAAAGATGAAAAGCCCAACCCCAGTTCTTTTTGGCCCACTCCTTCAGTTCCTTACAAGTTTATGTGGCCGACTCCAGGTGCTCATTTTTCAGAGCCTATAATTTTGCCCTCAGGGCTAAATAAGAAAAATATATATAAAAATAGGGTTTATAAAAGACACGAACCTTCTTGGACCCATTTGTAGGTAAGTCGCATCGGGTTTTCTTTCGAATGAGTCTGTCCATTCCCCTAAGGCCTGCTAATTAACACAAACTGATGTTTCCACGCTTTAACGGCTTCCATCAAATCATTTACTATTTTTAAATTGTTGGCTAATGAGGTATAGAAGAAAGGAAGTTTTGGCGATAAACTCCTCCATGGGCATTTTTATCCCCGACAACGTGAGGCCATGATACATGAAAACAGTGTGAACTAAGCATTAGGAGTAAGCTAAGATAGGTAGAGCTCAAGAATCTCAAAATATCGTACCATATCGGGATCCAATGGGAACGTAATGCCCAATTCAAGACATCAAAAAATATTGCTAGCTCTCTTTTCTTTGCGGACAATGGTGTGTCCCAAGTGTTGGGAACCAGATGCTTATACAGTCCAAAATGCCCCAAGTGATTTTCAGCTCTGATATCTCCTCGACATTATAGTACAAATATTTGTTGCTGTAGATATTGTTAAGGGAAATAACATAATGAACCGCCAAGTAGTAAATTGCACTATCAAAGAAAAGAGAAGTTACATTGATCAGGGTCATACCCCTTTATTTATACTCTCTATGACCGTTATCTTCCATTACTCCACTCTTTGACTCTATAAAATGCACGTTTTAACTACATTTACATCATACAGCCTAACTTAACTGCCATTACATTTAAAGTTTGACCAATTCTGTTAGCGTGGCTCTAAACCACTATTGTGATTATCGATCATTATGTGAGGTGCTCGGTCAGCTTTATGTGCTCGGTTTGCTTTACTTTCTTAATATTCCAGGCGCCTCTATTGTCTTTATCTTCTCCTTTCAACAATGATCTTCATAGATTTTATTCATGCAAGAGACCGAGATCTTCTCCAATCGTTTCATTTCTACTCGGTGCGCTTTCTTTTCAGCACTCATCTAGCCTCGACCAAGGTCTGATTATCTTCTCCTGACTTCGTCCTTCTTTCCCTTATTCGGAGAAGTTCATCGGATGACTGGTTCGTCTCTGTCCATACTTGTTTCCTATCTCACAACCAGCTTGGCCTATAACCTGTTTTACTCGGCTTTTTGTTTGGTTATTTATGTTTATTCTCTTCATGTGGTCATTATCCTCTCATAAGGGACCCCCTTAGTTCAGGATTTGCATGATGATGCCATAAATTTTTGGAATTAATTTCCTAATTTTGAACGTAGAGAATATCGTAACAATTGAAATTTGTAACGTTAACCCATATGATGTCAACTTAGTAATAGTGATTATTTTGAATAAATAACGGTAGACCGCCACACGTTGAAAGTTGTAGGCATGTGGGTGCAAGTGGCCTGATGCTTAGGTTAATGACCTAGATTTCACCGTCATTAACCACACGCAATTAATAACCAATTAGAAATCTATTTTTCAGGATTTCGCAAATCATAAGTCTTTGGAGTAAACTTTAAAGGGCTATCTCAAGCATTACTTGAGTTTCTTCATCAACCTTAAGAACATTTTGAGGCAATTCCTATTAATAATACACGTATTCATCAACAGCTGGGTTTTGGCCGATTGTTGAGCTGACCATTGCGACAGACGGAACAGTAAACATGAATGGTACATGAAAGAAAGCAACAACTTCTCATTTATGGGCATTGATGGAACAACCCTATAAGGAAAGTAATTGCAATGAGGTGTTCTTGTCAATTCCTCATGGTAGGAAGCTAAATGAGGCTGAAGGATCCTCATCCTTACAATGTCAGAAAGAGAAAGAAGAGGAAGTGTTGGGAATGAGAGGGGCTGTTAAAGAGAAGGAGGCTCTTCCGAAGATCAATACCAATTTGGATCATGCACGTTGATTCCGCCCAAATGAGAATGAAGAACAAGATGCAGAGGAAAAGAGTCTTCGACTCAAAAGTTCAAAAGTGATAGTGGATGCAGTGCCACTAAAAACAAGCAGACCAGAATTGATTGATGAATAAGAAGGTGATGGGGCTCTGATCCCAGATGGTCAAGATGCACAACCCCTTATGTTAGTGGAAGAGAAAGCTCAGGGGAAGGATCCTCAAGTGATCAACTTAGATGCAGCGCCAAAGAAAGGTAGACGAGCCAAGCCGATGGTGCTGATGATAAGTACAGACCCAAGAAGCAAATCTCTGAAGATATAACTCGTGGGATGGAGCAATTTGTAAAAACTGGAGTGCGGCCTACCTTTGTACGTGAATTAGGGAGTGGACTGGCTCGTGTCAATATAGTGAGTCCTAAAACTATACATATAAAAGGCCAATAATCGAGGTCGAGCGGGTCTAGTGCAGTATTAGACGAGCTCCCCCTCTAATATTTTAATGTCGAGGCCCTCCATGCTAATGTTCGAACAACTAAAGTGATGTCCCGAGCTTTCATTCTATGACAATATGTCGATGAGTGAAATACTTCAGAAGCATGTGGAGTTAGAAATAGGGGTAACTTGATGATGTCGAGGAGTATTGTTTATAACCAACAATGTTATGCTAAATAAAATGTTGTTTGCAGATGCATCACAACTCAGCCATCTTATTCTATCGGCTTATGTCGGATGCAAATATGTAAATGATTGACAAATAGAAACCGGAACCTATGTTATTTGGGTGTATTAGAGGGTTGACTACCAAACTCGCCCAATACAAGTATGCGTATAGTTCAACCCAAACCCATAAAGTCAAGGTTGTACATGAGAAAGAAAAAATGGATAAGGAAGTCACACTACTATAAGGTGCTCGGGAGACGTGCAATCAAAAGAACAAGGAATTAACTATTGAAGCCACAAAATTGATATCACAGAATAATGGGTTCGTCAAAAGGAATGACAATCTGATGTCCCAAAATGCTGAGCTACTAGCTCAAAAGATGGCACATGCGGAAAGGGTAAAAGAGAAAGCGGATCACATTGCGGGGCTCGTGATTGAGAACGGGAATTTGAAGGCCTCCCTCAATGACCTGAAGGCTCATATGGAAAACCAGTGTCAAGAATTGATGAAGAAGGTTTAAGCCGACTTAGAACAAGAAGAAAAGGAGGTGATGGATTTTGTTATGGATATGGTGGAAAATAGCCAAACGAAAATGGTCGTCGAGCTATTAAAATTGAACCTGGAATGAAGCTTGGGTCGTTTAGTAATTTCCCTCCTCAAGTTGGAAATCTAGAAGGGGGAAGTCAAATCATCCCACAAGAGAATCCTTTCATTCCCAAGGCCGACAAATCAATGGTTCCATTAGTCAAAGACATAGGGGACCAGCTCAAGCCAACATAGAAGGTTGTACCATCTCTTATTCCTGATGCATGATCGTAGAAATATCATGAATAAAATATTTTTTTACTTGTTCATTTTTTCATGTTTCACTTTAAGTGCAAAACTTTGTTATTTTATCTGTTTTTCCACAGGTTGTGGATATGTAATTGATGTTGTGTTACTTTATGGAGATGTATGTTTGTTTATTTTTATTTGGTTGAGGAGAAGTCCTTATAAGGTTGAGTTCGGTATGTCTCATTGTGTAGCTTATTGGGATAATAAACCTCCAGCTCTGATCACGGCGAGGTCTATGTCTATGTGACCCATTGCATAGCCCTAACAGGGCTTGACTCGATGGTCAGTTCGCTTATATACCATGTACAAGGTATGAGGCGCAGTATGGAATTTACCTAGCCCGTAGGCGTGACCGATTAGCCCAATCGTATATAGACTATATAGCCTGGGCTCAATATGGCCCCTTTTGTAGCCCGTATGGGTGGTCATTGACCCTTTCACTAATTATAAGGATGGAGATATAAACAAACATACGTTGTGGTGAAAACATAAAATTTGTATTAATATAATAAGTTATAGTTAGATAACTCGTTAAAAACCCTCCCCACGTCCTCAGGAGGGAAAAAGAGCGCATCATCAAATCTTACAACTCTGACCTATATAAATTGAGATGGTTTCAGCATGACCCTCTCAATTTGCTAAGCGATAAGCTCCACTATGTCCTTTGGAGATCATTGTGTATGGTCCATCTCAGTTAGGCCCTAACTTCCCCAAAGCCTTATCACTGTAGCCTTGAAAAATATTCTTCATTACCCTGTCACCAACACTGGAACTGCGGGGTCTGAGGCGTGCATTGAATCGACCTCTCATTAAACACCTGTAATGATCTACTTGGACTCGCGCTTGATCTCGACGCTCCTCAATAAGGTCGACCTTCACTGTTCTGCCTTCGTTGTTGTGGTCCTTTTAGCCACGCGATGGCTCGATATTTTGACCTTGGTCGGGACTACTGCTTCGCTTCCATAAACTAACACAAAAATTGTATCATTTGAAGTTGTGCGCAATGTAGTTCGATATGCCCATAACACTTCGGGCAACTTGTCTGGCCATTTGCCTTTCACTCTTTTTAGATTTTTTTTGATACCTTCCAAAATAGTTCAGTTAGTAACTTCTACCTTACCATTACCTTAAGGATAATAGGGCGTGAAGAAATGTTAGTTTATCCAGAATTTGTTACAAAAGGCGGTTACTATGATATTTTGGAATTGGGGGCCATTCTCAGTCATCAAAATATGGGGTACTCCAAACCTTGTGAGAATTTAGGTATGAATAAAATCACGTATCTCATGATATTGAGTGCGATATACAGCCTTTGCTTCCACCCATTTTGAGAAATAGTCGACCGCAACGATCATGAATTATTTTACCGATTTCCATAGGAAGAGGTCCAACCAAATCAATCCCCCATTTATCAAAGAGGAAGGGAACAACTACAGGTTGTATCGACTCACTCGGTAGATGCCCCGTATTGGAAAATTTCTGACACTGATGGCATCGTTGAATCAATTGTTCGACATTGGCAGCTAATTTTGGCCAGTAATAACCAACAAGTAGAGATCGCATAAGTAGAATTCTGTAACTGCAATGTGCTCATGCCTCTCCATTATGAAAGTCATGCAGGATTGTGGTTGCTTCTTTTCAATTTAGACATCGGAGCAATAGTCGAGTGGAACTTTTGCGATATAAAACACCATCTAAAATACAATACTTAGCACCCCGTATTTGAAGCATTCGAGCTGCTATAGGGTTCCCTCCGATCATCGGTGTTGCTGATCATATGTACCCTATCACTCGTATGAATGAGCTTGGTTGTTAGCAGTTGTTATGTAATAAGAAAGGGATTATCCCCTGAGGCTACGACCTTTGCTAGGGCGTCGGCATAGCTGATTTCTTGGCACGAAACTTGCTCATACTGTACTCTTACAAATTTTGATTCACATTCTGTGAGCACCGCCAAGTAGCCTCTTATCATTTCTTGCTTAATGTCATAGATGCCCTGAGCTTGGTTCATTACCAACTGCAAATCAGACCGGATCCTGAGATGGTAGACCCCATATATCAGTGCCAATTTCATACTACAAATGATTGCTTCATACTCGGCTACATTATTGGTAACAAGAAAGTTGAAGCGAACCTCTTCTCAAATCTCTTCTCATGTAGGCAAGTGGAGAATAACACCTTCTCCTCCTCCTGATATACTCGATGCTCCATCGGTTTTCATAATCCATTCGGGTAAGTCTGCCCTTAGCTGTGTATTGTGTTAGTCCGAAGGCATGTCCCTCAGTGAAATAAGTTTGATTAGAAAGTATGTTACGGCTTATCCTTTGATCTCCGTGCACGGTTAGAACTGGATGTCATTGTATGACCCTGAAAATAGGGACGCATTTTCCGTGCTACTATTACCAATCCTAACGCGAGTTTCTCCACACTGAGGTATCTAGTCTCTGCGTCAACCAATGTGTTACTAGTATAATATACATGATGCTGCACTCTTGCTGGTTCTCTTACTAAGACCGCACTAACCAAAAATTATGAAACCGATAGATAATGGAACAACAGGTCATCCGCAACGGGCCCAGATAATATTTCTGGCGACATAAGGTAATTGTTAAATTCGGTAAATGCCTTACTGCGCTCGTCGGTCTATTCGAACTTTTTTGTGTCCCCGTAGTATCTCAAGAAGGGGTGTCTTTTTTCTGAATCTCTCGAGATAAAGCGAGAGAGTGCTGTTACGCGTCTGGTGAGACACTACACTTCCTTGATATTTCACGACGGTTCTATTTGGATAACTGCTTGTGATTGCACCGGGTCGGCCTCGATCCATTTTTTGATGACGATGTATCCTAGGAACGTCCCACACCGAACTCATAATGAGCATTTGACCGAATTGATCTTCAGGTTGAACTGGCATAGGAGACCGAAAACCGTACGTAACATCGAGAGATGTTGTTCTGTCGTGTGCATTTTAATGATCATATCATCGATATAGGCCTCCATATACTGACCCAAGTGATCAAAATATGTTTGGTTGATCAGTCGCTGATATATTGAACCTGGATTCTTTAATCCAAACGGCATGATTGTGTAACAATAGAGCCCTCTTTCGGTTAGGAACACCGTATGATCTTTGTCATAAAGGTCGAGGTGAATCTGACTGTACCCTGACTATGCGTCCTTGAACGATAAGAACTAACATCCCGAAGTTCATTTCACTAGCTGGTCGATGCAGGGTAGTGGGAATACGTCTTTTGGACAAACTCTGTATAAATTGGTAAAGTCGACCCACATGCGCCACTGACCCCATTTCTTTTTTAGTAGAACCAGGTTTGCTATGCACAATGGGTATTGGGCTGGTCATATATGGTCGATCCTAGACAACTTTGTCACCTCAGTAGAAATAACCTCTTTCTTTTCTGCAGAAAAAGATCTTCTCTTCTGCTACACCGGCTTCATATAAGGATCAATAGCTAATTTGTGGCAGATGATTGATGGATTGAAACCATAAACGTCGCTGGCCTCCCACGTGAACACATCCAAATTTCTTTCTAATAGTTTTATCAAAGACTAGTTAAAAGGAACGTGTAGATGATTACCCAATCAAAACGTTCGACCTTTGGCCAGTACCTCCTTTGCCAGGTCTGGTGGTTCCTCTTCTGGTCGTTCGGTTTCCCAAGGATTATCCACGGGTTGGGTGAGGGAGGTGCACTGCCTTCCGTTACTGATCCCCTGTCAGCAATTGATTGTTATTTCAAGGGCTTGGCCGGATCCACTGCTACCGCATAGCACGATCTCGCAGTATGCTAGCTTCCTCTGATTATTCCCACTGCATTTCCTACCAGGTACTTAATGCATTGTCTGAACATGCATGGCATAGCCTCCATTCGATGCAGCCATGGTCTGCAAATTATCGTGTGGTAGGAGTTAGGAGGATCCGATATTATGAACAACATTTTGAGCTCACACTTTGTGGCTTCGTAACCTGCTTTAACCATTTGATCTACCTCGCCTACACATTGTGATACCCATCCCTCGTAGCCGACCAATGTTTTTTGAGTTGACTTGAAGGAAGGGACATTCTTCATGTTGTCAAAGCTTCTTTTAGATATGATATCAGCAGAGCTCCCTCCATTGTCTAGAACTCTAGTCACCATGATATCAAGGTTTATCGTTATAGCATCTTCGTGGAGCGTGATAACGCCTCGTAAGTCATCAGCTTTGAATATGATGTCGGCCATATGATCGTGATAGTTGCGATATGAGGGAGCCTCGCCCCCGCATACCTCCAGGTCAGACCGTCCTCTTTTCCTCGTCATTACCACCTGTCCGTGCTCGGAATTTCCGCTCGAGATGGTGTAAAGTGATGGAGATTGTTTATCGACATCATAGATCATATTACTAGCCACCTCTAAAAGTGTTTCTGTATTAGAATCCTCATCATTTATCAGCTCGAAATGCCAACCCCCCCCCCCCCCCCCCCCCCGCAATAGTGAATAACCACAGTTGTTTTTTTTTTTTTTTTATCTTCGTTGCCGATTTTTTATTCAGCGATAAGATCCGCCTCCTTCCTCTACTCAGGTCGCCTCTGGTAATACTGTATTTTAATAAACTAAACGAGTTCCCCACTATCTATCAGCCTCTAAATCTCCTATCTGAGTTGCCAACACTCGTCGGTCGGATGCCCATGGTCATTATGGTATGCACATAAGTCTATTTGAGCATTTGAAACCAGGTGCACTCATTACCCGTAGTGTCTAGTATTTTGTCCTCCTCTTCGTCCGATCGTATATGACCAATATGGTTTCGGTCAGTAGGGTGAATTTCCTGGACAGATTCTCATAGTATTGAGGTCGTCGGCTACTGTCCATTCAGGGTGCATCATCAGTCTTTTTTCGTTCAAGAATCCTCCCTTAGGGTCTGCGGTATGTCGGTCGGATGAATCCTCTTTTCCGGAATTTTCTACCTGTATGAATGTGTCTACTCGAGCGAGGATGTCTCCCATCACCTTCGTAGGGAATTTGATTAGGTCAGCATACAGTTCTCCCCTCTGATCCAGACCTCTCTTGAGAGAGGCCACAACCATGTTTTCTTGCAGTTCTGGCAACACATTCATGGCTTGAACAAAACGGCTGACATAACTCTTAACGGGCTCACATTGCCTCTGGTAAAGATCCATAATGGAATCGCACTCGTACTTGAGTTCCGTGTTGCCAATGAAACGTTTTTTGAACGTCTTCCATAGGCCGAAGAAGTCGTGGATGGACCCTTTAGGAAGGCTGCTAAACCAAATCTTGATGTTTCCCTCAAGATTCATCGAGAGTGCTCGGCATATCATGACGTCTTCGGGACTGAACGCCATCATTATATTACAAAAATGTTCGAGGTCTCTCTCCAGATCACATGTACCGTCGTAGGCCTCCATCTTGAACGGTTCTACTTTCCTTGTCAACTGAGTCTCCAAGATTTTTTCTGTAAAAGACGACTCTTTAAGGATATAATTTGACATTCAGGGTCTTACCCGATTGTAGTAAACATCAGCCTCCTCCCTGGCTCTTTTCGAAGTGGCGCAGTGTACTTCCTGACTCCTTTATTGATATGGCTAGCGCCGGGTCCAGACGGGTGATTAGCTCGACTTGGTCCTTTTGTCTTAGCAGTTAGAGTGTTGCATGCATTCACTTATTTCTGGGATTTCTACCTCAATCCCTAACCTAGTTACTACCATAGTTTTCTTACTTATTTAGATAAATGCTTTGCAAGTCTCCCACAGATGGCGCCAAATTTGTTAAGGGAAATAACAAAGTGAACTGTCTTATCAAAGAATAGAGAAGTTACATTGATCAAGGTCCTACCCCTTTATTTATAATCTCTATGAACGTTATCTCTCATTACACCACTCTTTGACTCCACTAAATGCACGATTTAACTACATTTACATCATGGGGTATAACTTAACGACAATTACATTAATACTTTGACCAATTATGCTAACGTGGCTCTAAACGGGTATTCTGATTATCGATCATTATGTGAGGTGCTCAGGTCTCCAATCGTTTCCTTTATACTCAGTGCGCTTTCTGTTCAGTGCTCCTCTGGCCTCAGCCAGGGTCTTATCTTCTCATGACTTTGCCTTTTCTTTTCCTTGTTCGGTGAAGTTTATCGAATGACTGGTTCGTCTCTGTCTACACTTCCTTCCTATCTCGCAACCAGCCCGACCTATAACCTGTTCTGCTCGGCTTCCTGTTTGGCTGTTATTTTTTTATTATCTTCATGTGGTGATTATCCCTTTATTAGATAGAGTGATACTTTGCGCCCTAGGAAAATCACTATGATAGCCGGTTAGCACGTCGTGGATTTCAAGACGTAAAGTTTTTCCCCCCGTAATAATAGCAGCACCAGTTCCCTCCGCAACAATTTTTTCCCCTCTCGGTAGACCACAACAACCAGGTCGGCACTAGATTGGCCCACATCATTACTAGTAGAAGCCCGATCACCAACTTGAGCATGATCCTCATCACTTTCTTTCAGCACGAGCCTCTGTTTCGAATTTCCTGTCAAGGTTTTTTTCGCGATTGACGATCCGACGAAGGTAGCAATTCATTTATCGAAGAGACTATTTTTAATAGCATCGCTGATTTTCGGACGTATATTTCTGGAGGCAAGGTTTCTTGGAATGGGCATTGTCTTTCTATGGATTTGGAGTTGTGACAGTATGTGATGCCTCTTGTTGTTTTCTTTTTGTGAGCAAACCCTTTTTGGTGAAGGCCTATTCCTTGGGGGGCGGGAGTCGGATTAACCTGATTAGAATTAGGTTCAACAAGAACATTTTTAGGAATGACTCGCCTTAGTTTTGTGTAGGGGTAGAAGTGGAAGTATCCCTAAGTTTTTTTTTTATCTTGTATCTGATCTAAATCGTGTTGTACCACACCTCTGAGAGTGATAGTAGTATTATGGTAATACGAACGCCCGTAATGGTCGAAGTTAGTTGAACCATCTCGGGAGTGTCGGATGACTATGAGGTGCTCGAGTCTTCTATAACTAAAAAGCGAGAGTTGAAACGTGTGGGGGTGAAGTTTTGGAGTTAATCATGAGGATAGGTCGGCACGAGAAGGTTGACCTTGACCAAGGGAGGAATTCGAGTATAATTGAAGAGTCGATGCAAAAGTGGTAGGGACAATTTGTCCAGAATGATGCGGTCGGTTTGGGTTGAAAGAGTCGTATAAAGTCGTGGGAGAAGAAATCTTCGAGGATTTGTTGATTAAACCCGCTGCTTTGTATTCAGCAGACATTTCAGAGATACTTAGATAATCGTATAGACCGAAGACGAGATTTTTTGTTGGTTCAGTTTTTTCCTTTGAGCATGTTTTTTCATAAAAAATAGATAGCAACATACTTTATCTCTGTAGAAAAGATGGACTCAAAAATATTAATTTCTATCTCTATAAAATCTTGGAGGTGAATAATGAAGTCGTGAGAGGTATTTATAGAGAAGATTTCTCCTCAAGGGGTCTTTTCATAGAGAATTGCAATCGACTAGAGCCTCGGGAAGCCAATAGTCATTTTATAAAAGTATGAGTTGACACACTTCGAATGATTAGTGGATATGTGTCATCATCAGGTACTCTTGTAAGGCTAGTAAACTAGCGCCATTATTTGGGCCTCAAGCAGATCAAGAGGCGGTCCTTTAAGAACGACAAACAACGCGTGCCTAGTAAACAACAAACACGTGTAAGACCGTTGCCCGATCCTTTGTCCAACAAGGCTAATAGGCCTACCATAACAAAGGAAGATGAGGAATCCAAACAAACACATGCCCAAAATAACAGTTCAACCAAGGTGTGGCAGATTGGTCAAATATAAAAGTGAGTGGGCATTAGATGTACCCGATTTTTAGTTGAACGACTAGTTAACATCAGGCCAGAAAAATCCGCCACAAGACATCAGGAAAATAGGAACCACGACATATCGATCCTAAAGACTTTGTCATCGGGGCAGTAGAGGGTCGATCTCAATACTGATAGTATAATCCTCGCTCGTTCTCTCTCACAAGGACTGGGGGGCAGTAGATGAATGACTTATCTTGTAAATAATGATTATATGGGTTGAATTAGAGTAAATAAATGTAAAATTAAGATAAAATGGATCACCCATGTGGGTAAGGGCCGCACCCATTGCTATGTAAATAAAGATTTTCTTTATGGGGTTTAGTGAACATTTATTATTAATAACTACTTTTTACTACTTTCTCTCTAAAAAATCTAATGTTTTTTCTCTACACAATGTTACGATCTTATATGGTAGTTTGATCAGGGTCCGGATATTTCTAGAACTATCACACATAATCTTTTAATAATTCAAATCAAAACTGAATAAGGTGATAATATTAACTACATCGTGATAGGATTGATAAGACATATATTTGAGACGATATATATATATATATATATATATATATATATATATATATATATATATTTCTATTTTAAATTTACAGTCCATCAACTCTGGATATTTATAATCAAAGGTTTGCATGTTGTACTATATTGTTTTCCTCTTTAGAAGTCCTATATTAGTATCCATTTGGTAGAAATTAAAATCAAAATGTTTAATTAGAGCGATGAATATCCTAAACGAGTTATTTGATAAAATTAGAGAAAAAATATCTTAGAATAGTCAATACCTCCACTTTGAAGATAATCTTTTGCTACAAGACGCGTTATGCATGCTACCTTCTTTTAATAAAGCTTAATTTTAAATATGCATTTGCAACCATTATTTTTCTTTCTTTCATACAAAGGGATAAGATTCCAAATCGTCATAGGAGGGGTCAAAAATTGTCTTACTACTTTAAAATATATTTTTTACTTAGTTGTCATTCAATTTTTTTATTTAGTATAAATTTTATTATTTTATGTTATTTTTGGAACGAACGGTGATATTACTAAAAACTTTGATATTCTTTCACATGATGAGGTGCTAAAAAATTATCACGTGATGCTTTCAACACATGGGGAAAATAATTTCATTATATCTTATAAAATTCTTATTTCTGCGTTTTCGACAATAGATCACCTAACTATACATGAATAATGTAAAGTTGTTATTGCTGAGAGAGGTGTTGCTACTACCTCAAAATATATTACTAAGAAACTCTTTAACCTTATGTAGTGGGTTTCTATAAAATGAATCGATTTATTAATTCCACCAAAAATAGTATTCTTCCAAAAAAACGATGTGTTGGTGATATAGATGATTGTTTGTTAAAGAATCCAACATGATTTTTATATTTCAAAACCAAAAGAAAAAAGTTCTCAAACTATACCCCCAAGAAACCTATGAAAAAGACGCAAGTCAAATTACTCATGTTTAAAAAAATGTTATTGTTGATAAGCCAAAAAATGACCACAAACAAGAGACCAACTTTCAAAATCGTTCAGAAAAAGAAGAACCTTGACATTCATATCTCATGATCTAATCTTCTCGACACAATATTATCTACAATATGCTATTTATGCTCATCATTTAACGTTGACCCAATATATTTTAATGGAGTTTTTCTTTATCACTATGTTTTGGAAGGTATTCTTCTCTCAGTTAGTTGTCGAGATTTTAAAATGATAGACTATAATTACTTGTGAGGTAAATTTTATTCTTTATATTCTTCGCATTATCTAATTTTAAAATTTCATAATTACTATTTTTTATACTATGGAGTTTTTTTTACTCTTTAATACTAGCTAATAAAGTTATATCACCTGGATATGCTAAATTATTATAGTAAAAACTCACTTCACCACTTGATTTTAGAAAATGGCTGGGTTTGGTACAACCATAATTAGCTTAATTTAAAGGCAAATATTCAAAACTAAAGGATTTGTATGACCAATTGAAGATTGCAAAAAACTACACTTCAAAAGTTTTTGGTAACCGATAAACTAGTCTTGAACATATGATATTTTTTTGCTGGGTAGTATTCGGTTCGTAATTTTTGTGACGTAATTCTTATCCATGTAGTGTTGTTGATTTAATCTTTTTCTTGATAATTTTATTGTTAAATAATGAGTTGTTGTATAATACACATATAATTGATATTTTTACTATTATTCTTGTCATTATTTTGATAGAGTAAAACAACCCAATTGTATGCTTTTATTTTTATATACATTGAACTCGTCAAATAATTTTTTACTACATTTTTAATACCTTATATTTATCTTTTCAAAAGAATGATTAAAACAGTTTATTTCTGATATCACCTTATAATCATGCTCATATACATAATGATATTATCGAACATTGTTTTTACTTATGGTGTGGTTTATTTTAAGCTGAGGGTAATTTTGTCAAGTGTTTTGGAGAGCTTTAAGAGTATTAAATGTTTGAGTGTTTTGTAGTGAGAGATTTAAGCTGCATGGTTGTATTAGATGTTCATTATCTTCATTAATGAAAGTAGTTGGTTATTTATACCCTTATTTATGGACCCATGGGTTTCGGGTCAAGTTATGAAACCGGGTCAAGTTTAAGGACTTATTTACTTAGTAAGCTGATTAGCACCTAGCTTAGTCAAAATGCGTTTAGTTATATAATACTTTTGTCCTGTCCGGATAGTTTAGTGGACACTTATTGTCTGAATGGCCCTTGTCTGGATTTCTGAGTGAGTAGTGGTGAATTCGTCCGGAATCATTAGTAGCCCATTTTTTAGGCTTTGTCAAAAATCTTTGGTAGGACTAAAAAACTCACTTAATCAGTAACAATATTTTCCGGCCCGTTCGTGTGCTTGGTTCGAGGTTTGTCCGGACTGATTTCTTCTCAAAATTCAAAGAGTTTTTCTTTGGATCATGGGACACATGTCGCATCTTGATTTGACCTACCAGCCATTTTTTACCTAGAATGGCGCTCCCACTAAGCCTAAAAAGTAACCTCTACATTTAATATTTCCTACGTCAACGCCGTCTTCAATCATTGCTCGAATCTTTTCGTCTTCTCCTAGGTATCAGTTTCTTTTTTCCTTACTAATATATAAATCACTTTCTTTTACTGTTTCGCTATCTTCACCACTCTACAAATCTTTTACAGAGCTTTCACATTTTCTTTCAAAACCTTTCTTGGGTATTATTATGTTCACAACTAGAAACGCTCTTGTAAAAGACTGCTGGTCGAATCTTTCTGAACTAGAGAAGGCAAAGAAAGTTAAACGAGAGAGACGCATTGTTGTTGGTCTTCCAGTCTCTACAGGCGACAAGTCTGATAAACCATCTCTAGAAGCTGATCAGGATCATCTTCTACCAGAAATCGAAAACCTAAACGTCTATTCAAGCCAAACCTTGTGCCAATCCCATCAGGCTCCTCTGTTCAGGAGTCCCAACCCTCTACTGCCTAAGAAAAAGCAGTATCAAGCGTTAGAAAACCCTCTCCATTCATAGCCATGGGATCTGATATCGAAAAATCCCTAGAGAAAACCAATCCACGCCGGACAACACACTTGGTGAAAGCCCAAACGACTGGTTCACAATCAAAGTGCTCCAAACCGTGGACCTCTAAGTCTGCAACCAAAGACAAACCCTATGGATTAGAGATGTCCATAAGAGCCCCTCGAAATAAGTCCTCCGGATCAGAGGTATCCAAAGTAGCTTCTCTAGCAAAATCCTTTGGAGCTGAGCCCCAACCGGACACTAGACCTCTAGAAGAAACTGGTGCTCAACTATCTGGACAGACCATTGAGCCAGAAGCTGACACTCTTCCATCCTTAACAACTGATAAACCTTCCACAATGATGGAAGAAGTGATGGAAGATAGTATCGAAGAGGCCCCCTTCGAAACTGAAACCTCTGTGAAAACTGGAGATGCTGCCTCTGACAGAAAAGGGAAAGGCAAAGTGAAGGTTGGATTGGCTCATTTGGAGCTTCCGAAGTGCTTGGAGGGCAAGGTGGGACCTTGCTTCCAGAAGGTCAACATGAAGTATTTGTTGGCCATGCAGAACATCAACTACGTTTATACTGATACCGCCAAGCTGGGCAGGATCCAGACTAAGTGGGGGATCCCAGAATCAATGAAGGTGAGGATACCAGTCACACCGGAGGCTCCGATGGAATGCAAACTCAATGAAATCGTCATCTACACCGAGCTATTCAACTGGGGGCTCAGATTCCCCTTAGACCCAGAGATAGTCAGGTATTTTCACCTGATTAAGCTTTGCCCAAGCCAGTTAAGTCCAAACTCTTGATATACCCTTCTTGCCTGCATAATGGCATCAAGGCTTTCCGGTATCCCTCTCCATATGGAGCAATTCGCCGTTGTGGCCAGTCTGTGCAAAAATCATGACATCCCATTCTATCACCATAGCATTGGAGACAACTTCAAAGTGGTGGATGGTTTGTTGGAATTAGAGAAGAACTAGAAAACTCAGTTCCCATTTATCAGTGGGTCATGGGAGAATGGGAGAAAGATCAAAGCTAAGGTTAACCCTAGCATGCTTACCAGCAGGTGGAAGAGTACAAGTAATCTTTTTTTTTTTTCATTTTCTCTATCTTATTTTTACAAATATTCCACTCCTGAATCACTTAATTCTTCCTTGTTAGTATTACTGAAGGAGTTCACCGGTTATCTGGAGGAGGGGAAGAACATATGTGCCAAGCTGAATGCGTGGGCTGCAGAACGTTGGGGGAACGCTTTCCACAACTGTTTTACTTCTTGAAACTTGGTGAGATCCCATTTTTGGAATACCATAGGCCGAAGAGTTGACCACACCACCTCCTCAATTGTCATTCTTAAGTGAACAGAGGAAAAATATGGCAAACTGGCCTTACCCTCCAGAGCCAAAGCTCCTAGCAAGATTAAGGGAAGGGGAAAGAAAAAGAAGGCTGCAGCAGAGGCAGTTCGGGTTGCTGCAGAAGAGACTGTTTCGGGGAACACAGGAGGGATCGATAATACCTTGCTCAAGGTAGTTGAAGATGAAACTGTTAAGGAGGCAGGTGAATCGCAAAATCCACCAAGCCCCCCTAAAAAGGACCAAAAGAGGGGAGCAAGCAGTGATGAGAGGATTGCTAAGAAGAAAAATGTCACCTTAAGGGAAGAAGTAATCCTTCACCCTTCGGAGCCTCTTCCTCCAAGAGACCCAATTGATCCCACCTTAGCAGGGAAGATTCCCACCGTACTGCAATCCGGAGAAGGTATCGGAGGGGAGTTTGATGGAGTAGACATCAGTGCCTTCCAAAACATTGATCTTTATTTCAATGATTTTGAGAAAGACGACTTCCCTGGCCTCTACCGTCCTTCAAGCTCTTCTAACATGGTGACTTACAATGACAACTCCTATACTGTCTCCAGGGAGAACAATGTGGTGGCTCAATCTCTTCTGGGTCATATTCAACCAATAATCAACTTGGAAAGGCAAGTAAAAAATCTGTCCGCCATCATCAACACCCTCAACACAGACAAGGAGACTTTGTCAACTAATCTCCTCAATGTTAACCAGAGCATTGGGGCACTGAAGAAGGAGCTTGAAGAGTTGAAGAAGGACAAGGAAGATCTGTCAACCAAGCTGGCCAATTCGGAGAAAGCTAACACAGAGCTCCAAACTAAGTGCTCCGGTTTGGAGAAAGATCTCTTCACCCTGAAGGAAGATGTGAAGACTAAAGATGATTTCATTCAGACTTTGTCCGGTGACAAGACTTCCCTTGAAGAGGTTGTGCCCAAGGAAACCAAAGAGAAAGAAGACTTGGTGAAAGAGCGGGATCAGAGAATTCAAGCCCGCGTCGATGAATACACCAATGGGGTGATAGATTCCCTAAAAAAAGGTATGCCGAAGTGAAGTCTGAAATGATACTACTTTTGCACCAAACGTTTCTAAAGAGGACGCTTGGTACCTTGTGGCAATATGTAGAGTATGAAGACATCACATTTCATACGATGGTATATGGTGATAAAAATAACTACTCTAGTGGAATTGATGACACTACTGATGATGAAGAAGGAACCAGGGAGAGTTCAAGTGCTGAGCTCAAAGGCCCTGAGAAAGGAGATGACGCAGGAACATCCGAGGGAATAAGCCCTGAGGTTTTTAACTTTTTTTTTGTTTTCTTAATCTTGTGAACTATTAAAGTTCTTGGATAGCCAATGCATTTTTCTAATCGTGTCCGGTTTGAGTCCGGTTAAGCCTTTTTCAAAACTGAAAGTCATTGGATGGCCAAGGCATATTCTGTGTTCTAATATCATTATCCGGTTTTTACCCGGACAGGTTTATCTTACTTAATTTTTGCTTTGTTTCATACTTGCTTTCAATTTTAATGACTAATGTTTAAAGAGCCCTTAAATATTTAAGATGAGAGTGTTTAAAATCTTCGATGACATGTGTTTAATGGTCATCATTCAACCGAATTAATACGATCTGTCAGAGATCCTTAGTAAAATCGAAGACTTGAAATCAAATCACTCTGAATATTTTAAGAAGGCATCATATTTTATTAAAAAAAACAGACACCTCATTAAAACCTCCCCGCGCCACCAGGGTAGGAAATAGTATGGCCCTTAATATTTACATGGACTTTAAACAAGTAAATATTTACATAACTTTCATTCCAGATATAACCGGAGGTGTTCAATGTTTCACGGGTGCTTTAGGATTCTTCCATCTTTGTCTTGAAGCCTATATGTCCCAGGCTTAAGTTTTTCGGAGACCTCATAAGCGCCTTCCCAGTTCGGAGCTAGTTTGCCGAACTACATTTCCTTAGTATGCAAGAAAACCTTTCTTAATACTTTATCACTTGACTGAAAATCCCTTCTCTTGATTTTGGAAGCAGATCTGCTTCTCGTCAAGCCTTTGTAATGGGTGGTTCTAAGATGAGCCTCAAATCTTCTTTCTTATATTAAGTCCAATAAACTTCTGATTGCCAACTCATTATCCTGTTCGGAATAATTATGGACGTTGTATGATGGAAGAGTTTCCTCTATAGGAGAAATTGCATCCATCCCATACACCAAGGCAAAAGGAGATTCTTGTGTATCAGCTCCAGGAGTAGTTCGATATGCCCACAATACTTTTTGTAAATAGCTTGGCCACTTCCACGCAGCCCCTTCTAAATTCTTTTTTAGACCAGGCAAGATGGTCTTGTTTGCCACTTCAACTTGACCATTTGCTTGTGGGTGGAAAGGAGAAGAAAAGAAATGCTGAATGCCCCGGGAGGCACATAAATTCTCCATATCCTTGTTATCAAATTGTGGCCCATTATATGTGGTTATCTTTGTGGAACCCCGAATCTGCAACAAATGTTAGACAAGATAAATTTTATAACATCTTTCGAAGTAGTTCCTGCTAGTGAGGTTGCTTCTATCCATTTTGAGAAATAATCAATGGCTACAATAATAGTTATGCACCCTCCGGACGCCATTGTTAGAGGCCCAACTAAATTCAGTCCTCAACGAGCAAAAGGCACTGGCTTAGAAATCGACTCCATAGGAACAGTTGAGATATGAATTTCGTTACCATATCTTTGGCATGGGTCACAATTCTTCACCAAATCCTTGGCATCTGCCATTATGGAAGGTCAATAGTATACGGCCAACAAAACCCTACGGGTTAGAGCTCTATAGCCATAGTGTGTTGATCCCTCTCCATCATGTAGTTCAGATAAGACAATTTGGGACTCTTCAACCCCCAAACAACGTAGGAGAGGTCTACCGAACGACTTCTTATAAAGAACCTCTCTTATGATTAAGAAACCACGAGCCTTGTGTTTCATTTTCCTTGCCATAGCCTTCTCCGGAGGCAAAATCCCATCAGAGATGTATTGAAGAAGGGGAAATCTCCAGTCTTTGGGTTGAAACACTTGTACACTTAAACTCTCTTCATCTTCTTTGCTCTGATTTGGTTGTAGGGATGAGCATTCTTGTACATGAATCCATGGGTAGGACTCAGAGTATGTTATGGTTGCTAAAGAGTCTGACAGCATGTTTTCTGATCTAGAAATATGCTCATAGCTAACATTTTTGAAGTTGGGTGCCACTTTTTTAAGAATAAACAAGTATTTGATCAACTGTTCCTTCTTGGCCTCAGATTGACCTTGAGTGTGATGGATAAGAAGCTGAGAATCACTCATTAATCTGACTCTTTTAACCCCACACAGAAAAGCTAACTTTAGTCCAGCTATAGCGGCCTCATATTCAGACTCATTGTTAGAATCCCTAAAAGCAAAGCATATAGCCTGGTATAATTTATGCCATACGAAGAGGTTATAAAAAAATCCCAGCCCCACAACCCATTATACTTGATCCACCATATGTCCGGACAACCCACTCTTTTTAGTTTTCTCTTCTGTAGCTTGTTTAGTACTTATGTCCGAATAGAACTCTACCAAGAAATCAGCAACAAATTGAGCTTTGATTGCAGTTTGTGGGGAAAAATCAATATCATAATCACCCAATTATACTGGCCACTTGGTCATCCTGCTTGATATGTCTGCCTTCTGAAGAATATATTTAAAAGGAAAAGACGTCCGGACAATGATAGAATGAGAAAGAAAATATGGCCTCATTTTTCTGGCAGCAATCACCAAGGCTAGTGCCAGTTTTTCAAGCTTTAGGTACCTCTTTTCAGCATCCATCATACTCTTGCTAATGTAGTACACCAGACGAGGATAATTGTCCACCTCTCTTACCAGTACTGCACTTATAGCACATTCTCACACAGCTAAATATATATATACAGTGTTTCTCCATCAACATGTTTAAAAAGGGTTTTGGGGGAACAACAAATACTTCTTTATTTCATCAAACTCCTGGTCGCATTGTGGAGACCAGTTGAAGTTTATAGCACCCTTTAAGGTCGGAAAAACGTGGCAGATCTGTCTGAAGACCTTGAAATAAAACGATTCAATGCAGCCAATCTTCCTGTCAACCTTTGCACTTTTTAACATTCCGAGGAGGGTCTATTTTTAATAAGGCATCAAGTTGGTTCAAATTTCCAGATTGCACCCAAACACACATTTTTCTGGATTCAATTTTAAATTAACCTTTGCCAAGTTGGCAAAAGTTTCTTGAAGATCAGCTATGTGCAACTCTTCTTCTAAGCTTTTCACCATCATGTCATCAATATATACTTCCATATTTCTCCCAATCAGTTCAGCAAATGCTTTGTTCACCAACCTATGATAAGTAGCCCTATCATTTTTCAACCCAAAAGGCATCACCTTGTAACAATGGAGACCCCTATCTGTAACAAAGGTAGTGTGTTCTTGGTCCTTCGGATCCATCTGTATCTGGTTGTAACCGGAGAAGGCATCCATGAATGATAATAACTTGTTTCTAAATGTGAAGTCTACCAACTGATCTATTCGGGGGACTGTATAGAGATATTTTTGGCAAGCTCTGTTGAGGTCAGTAAAATCGATACACATACGCCATTTCCCATTCTTTTTCTTTACTAACACTGGATTGGCTGTCCATAAAGGAAATTGAGACTCGTTTATGTGCCCCATCTTCGTAAGCCGGTCAACTTCTTGAACTATTACATCACCTTTCTCCTTAGAGAAAGCTCTTCTCCTTTGCACAACAGGTGCAACATCTTTTCGGATAGACAGCTTATGTGATATAACACCTGTAGGCACTCCGGTCACATCAGCATTACACCAAGAAAAAACATGTTGGTGATTTGCCAAAAAGGACAACAGTTATTTCTTCGATTCTGGTGCCATCTTGGAGCCAACTTTAACACTCCTTCCTTCAGCTAGAGAGTGGGTTTCAACTTCTTCGATTGGTATCCAAACACCATGGGTCTCTTTAGGGTCTTCAATTTCACCCTCACCCTCAAAGGGCCCCAACAGCTGCTAATCTTCATTAATCCGGACTGCCCCCAGAGTTTAGGGCAAGTGTAGTTGCATAACATTCTCTTGCTATTTTTTGGCTACTCCGGATAACTCCTACTTGTCCTTGAACAACATACTTTAAACATTGATGGACTGTTGAAGCCACATCATGCATCCTAGAGAGCCAGGACCTCCCAAAGATCGCATTGTAACATGTGGGGCAGCCCACCACAACAAATAGTACCCTGACCATCTTCTTGAAAGAGCCTTTGCCCAACAATACCTCCTCCTCAAATTCTACAATTACATCTGCAGAGCTCCCTGTGAAGCCCACAATAAATCTGTTCGAACGGTGAATCACTGCTGGATTTTTCATCTATTTATAAGAACTTAAAAAGAGAATATTGGTTGAGCTGCCAGTGTCAATCAAAATTCGCCTGATGTCGTTGCCCTCAATCGAAGATCCTATCACCACAACATCCTCATGAGGCCCAATTATGTCTCTTAGATCATCTTTATCAAAAAAATGAAGGGAAAAGGAACTTGGGATTGATAAGAAGACATGAGTGCCTCTAACTGAGTAACTAGAGTGTGAACATGCCTCTTCCTTGAAGAAGGAGTTGGCGTAGTCATAGTGTCCCCTCCGAATATAGTAAGTGACTCCAAAAAGCTTATGAGTCCAGACACTGTCTTCGTATGTTTTGTTATAACCCCCACTTTATTTCGGTTTGGATCAGGATCCAAATACTCCGATTCGACATCAAATCTTTCAATGATTACCATAGCCCCGTCCGGAGCAGACGTCCCCGCATTGTTCGTTGGGCCAGTCCGGTAAGCATTGTCAGGCCTGTTTCCACTTCTTCTCTTGACATAAGCTCTTAGCTTCCCCCTTTTCAATAAGATTATGCACTTCTTGTTTCAAAGCGATGCAATATTCGGTGTCGTGGCCAATATCATGGTGATATTGGCCAAAAAAAGTATTACGACTTTCCTTAGGAGATTGAAGCGTTGCCAGCTTCCTAAAATGCACTTCATCTTTTGTTTTGTCATAGATGGTTTCCATATTCTCTTTCAACTCAGAAAACCACTCCAGTTGGACCCAAGGCCCTCGTTTATTTCTGGACTGCTGGCTCTGAGCTGGAGTTGGGTGGGATTGAGTCTGTTTGGCCCTATTGGGCCCCTGTCCGGTTTTTTTAGCCTTGTATCCGGACTGGTTCTGGTTTAGAGCATTTTGGGCAGACCTCACTTGCCTGTGTACCATAGTATTCTTTGTTTCATCTATGTTGATTTGTTTTCCCAGCTGATTTAGCAAACAGCCCCAGGTCATGGCCTTCTTCTTGGTTACCGAATCGGCCAGATTCCCAAGGTTTAACCCTTATCTCAAAGAAGTTATTGCTACATGCTCAAAGCAATTAGCTAATCCATTCTTTGTGTTTACGAACCAGCTTATATAGTCTTTCAATGATTCATTTGGCTCTTGGGCACAATTGCCTTCAAAAGGCCACCCAAAACGTATCAAAGTTTCTGATACAACCTTGTGGCAAGCTATTGTACCATTTCAAAGTACTTCCCGTAAAAGACTGGGAGAAGGCTCTATAAAGAAGTTTGTCATCATCATAAAAATTCATCATAATTTTTTTAAATTGGTCCAAATGGTTGTCCGGATCTTTGCTCCCATCATACTTCTCCATTTTAGTATTATCAAACCTCTTAGAAAGGTTTCTAGACAATATCTTGGATGACAATGACGATTACCTTCAATTCCGACCACGACTAAAAACTGTCTTCATTAGGTGTTGCAAAAATACATGGCTCATCATGGAAAGCAAAAGGATCCATCAGCAGCTGATCCACATGCCTGTGGCTATAATCGTGGCTGTGAGATGACCCTTTTCCCAGATGCCTCTTTAATCTCCCATGCCTATCCCTCTTTCTCGAATATTTTTTAACTAGCTTTTGTTTCTTTCTGGACATTCCTTCGTCGCTTCTTGATGACAAAGACTCCTCAAGCTCATCCTCATTCGAGGAACTACAGAAGGACTCAGATTCTGAGCTCTCCACCAGCTTGGACCGGTGAGATTTCTTGGAACTGACATGGGTCTTTTTTGTGCTCAAATGAGTCTTTGCTGATGGATCGTTCTCCCTTGGGTTGTCAGTATGGTGAATGGGTGACGCTTTTGACTTGTCTTTTAAACCCATCTCTGCCTTTTTAGTGGCCCTTAATGCTTCTATTTCAACTTTCAACCTGTCTTGCTTTTCGGTCGTGTACTCATTTTTTTCTCCCACCACCTCCACCAAAGGTGGTGGCATTGCTTGCTCGTCTAGATTCATCCGAACTGGTTTTTCTTGCTCGTTTTGAATGCTAGATTCAGGCACCTTCTCCTCCTCATGTGGTCGCCAATTTGGTGTGGTTTATTTTAAGCTGAGGGTAATTTTGTCAAGTGTTTTGGAGAGTTTTAAGAGTATTAAATTTTTGAGTGTTTTGTAGTGAGAGATTTAAGTTGTCTGGTTGTGTTAAATGTTCATTATCCTTATTAATGAAAGTAGTTGGGTATCTATACCCTTAATTATAGACCCATGGGCTTTCTAGTCAAGTTATGAAACCGGGTCAAGTTTAAGGATCCATTTACTTAATAAGATGATTAGCACCTAGGTTAGTCAAAAGGTGTTTAGTTATTTGATACTTTTGTCCTATCTGGATAGTTCAGTGGGCACTTATTATCCGAATGGCCCTTGTCCGCTTTTCTCAGTGAGTAGTGGTGAATTCATCCGGACTCATCAACTTATAGTCATTTTGATAGAGCTTTTACAGGCCGATCTTTATAACCTAATTCATATATTGAATTTAATCTTGTTGAAATTCAGCTTGACTTATAGTCAAATATTTTACTATCCGATTTTTACGACTTTGGGCGTGTGACATTTTGACCTTATTAGATCATGGTATTAATTTGTGTTATAAGGTTTTTTTTTCTACCAGTCCTTTGATTTTTAAATTTTTGGCTTGATCTAAAGTCATTTTGTTATCATTAAACAGCTTTTGATTTTTAGACCTTTGGTTTGTTTAGATGTCATTTATTTATCGTCTAAATATCCCTAAGAATTATTTGCAAGTATAATCATTTTAACTCATCTGAACTATAAGCCTCCTCTTGTATATTATTTTACTTGATTAAATCGTGTCATCAATTTAGGCTTCAGTCAAAGATCTTTAATTTTACAACTAGTTATAGCTTGACTGGTTGTTCATTGTAGTATTTAAGTCATTTAAAATTTTTTTTTTTTTCGGAGGGAACCCGCAGCCGCTACTCAGAGTGCAATGAGTACGCACAGGGTAAACCCTCATTCTGACGCGATAGCCTGCAAACCAACGCAAGAAGGTAAACCACACAAGGTGACAGGCTCAGCCGAGAAAGCGTATGTAGAGGGACTCGAACTCATGACCTTTTGATCATAAGAATGCCATACTCAACCAACTCGACTATCCCCTTGGGACTCATTTTAACTATTTGAATATTTTTCATTTGGAGATTGTTTGCACAAATACTTGTAATTTGGTGAACATCTAGACATCTATTAGTTTTAAGCATTTATGCTTCCTGCTTATTTTTTTCGAATAAAGTAAATATTTATAGTCTCCAGACTCTCCACTAAACTACTAATCTTGTTGTATGTTTTTAGAGAGGTTTCAAGAGCTGCATTGTTCAAACCACGTAATATTATCTTAGACATAGTCCACATGCTAGTTTTAATTGTTTAACACCTAATCAAATATAATAAACTCTTTCATTTTATTACCTCATTAATACAAAGATGTTCAACCTATCAAATGTTTTGTTGTTTTTAATCATCATTTAACCTTATTTTTAATACGTTTTTATATTTATGGTCTAAATCGTCTATAAATATAACACATTTAATGCTTTATATATATATGGAAATATAATAACTAATTCTTTAATTTTTAATTTTGCAATTATTTTAAAAATAGTTAGTTCGTAGACATTTACTATATATCGTCTTTTCCTACATGATCCAGATGATGATGAATATTTTTTGCTATATTTTAAAACATAAAAAGAAACAATTTTTTAAATCATCTCAACAAATTTGATTAAAAGTTTGACTAAGGAAAAAATTTAACACTCAGAGTGTTTCGCAAAAAGGTTTATTCATGTAAACAAATCCTCGCAATAGTGTTTCACCTCTACAAAATTATTTGAATAAATAATATATGCAAGAAAAATTGGTATTGTTAGATTTAAAGAAAACACTCGCCTTAAACCAATTTCAAAAAAGGACCTCCCTAAAACAAAAGGTTATACTTTAATTTCATATAGTATATAATCGATTGAAAAATGATTTCGTTATATTAATATAATAAATTATTATCAAATAATTAGACTGCTTGATGATTTAGTTTCGTTATTGTTATGAAAAACGTATGTATATATATATATATATATATATATATATATATATATATATATATATATATTGTTTTAGGTGTAACTGGATCAAAAAAAAATTGTTGCTTTTGAAGTATTTAGGTGTTTTAGTTAACAACGGGAACAAATCATGTTTATATGATGAATTGATAAAAAATATAAGAGCTAACATACATGATTGAGATGCGAAATCCCTATCTTTTGGTGGAGATTAGTACTGATACAACCAATACTAATGATTTTACTAACTTATCATATACAATACTATAAACTACCTAAAAGAGTAATAATAAGAATTGAAAGACTCATTAATAGATCTTTTTGTGGATTTAAAGAGTCTTCTCAATCCATAATTTGGACCAAGTGGAACAATGTTACCAAACTGTATAAAGGAGATGGGTTAAACATTAGAAATCATAATGACATTCAAGATACTTTTTCACGTAAATTATGGTTTAGAATCGTGAAAAAAAATCATTTTGGGCTAGATATATGCAATATGTATACTGGAAGAGTAATCATCCTTTTCTCATTACAACTTTAAAATGATCAAAGACTTGAAAATATTAAAATCAATCAAAACTATTGTTGAACCTTATATTACATGAAAAACGATGTTATATTAATAGAAATGTAAAATTTTGGTTAGACATATGGTTTAGAAAAAAACCTTTAGTTATGCTTTCAAATGAAAACAATCTTGATTGGTACATAAAAGAAAATATTAATGAATTCTAGAAAAATGATAGATGGGACTTGACAAAGCTCAAATCTATCATTACTTCATCAGATATTAAATCAATAAATACTCTTAAACTTCACAAGGATCACGAATATAAAATGTTATGGCCTTTAGATCTTGAATCTAATTGGACAAAAAAATATTTGTTTCAAACCTCTTTGACAAGATCTGGAACAATGTCATCCCAACCAAATATTCATTCTTTCTTTGGAAGGTAATGAAAGGTTGGATATCAGTTGATTGCATTTTACAAAACAAAAGTTTCAATCTTGCATTAAAGTGTCAGCATTGTCAAAATATTAAAAATATTAACCATGCCTTTGTTAACTGTAGTATATTTTGGACTGTTTGTTCTCATTTATCTAATTTATTTAGAATAAAGGTTGGTAGATTCAAGACAATTCAACAACTTGTTAGATACTGGTTTTGGTCTACCAACAAATCAGTCCACATAAGAACTATGTTACCATCTATAGTTTGTTGGACTATATGGTTGTTTTGAAAATTCAAAAAAAAATCGTAAAGTTGTTTTGACACTATATATTCTATTTTCCTTAGATCAGATAATAAAAATATTCTTAAGAGGAAGCTTTCATATGATGATATAAAAATTGCTAGCAATCTTGGTTTTGTTTTAATTTGAAAACTGTTAGCAAAGTTAATTTCCTTAAATGGGTACACACTGAAAAACATATTAAAATTAAACATTGATGACTCGTGTATTTATAATGGTGAATCTAGTGGGTCTCGCTTAATAAGAAACAACACTGGAGATATATGTGTAGCTTATGGTTATAACAATCAAACTCATATAGTTGCTGAATGTATGGCCCCTTTAGATGGCCTTATTGTTTGCAATTAAAATGGTTATAAGAATGTTTATATTGAATATAATTTTGTTATCTTAATAGATATACTAGATAAATGACATGTTCCTTAGGATCTAAATTCACTAATTATTTGTTGTAGGAAACTTTTAACTTCAACCATGACCATAAAACACATATCTATTGAATATTATTCGAAATAGCATCAAATAATATATAAAAAAACGTAAAAAAATAAATAGAAACTCTTTTCTAGATTCACCTAATGAATAAACAAAAGCAATAATATTTACGGGTTTGCTTGCTACTTTCCATCTAGTATTTTTTTTTGTTCCTTTTTGTTCTTCAGCGATTCTGTATATTACCTTGAAAAACCTGCCGAACGAGTTAGTAGAAAGGAAAGGTTCCACACACTGAAAGAAGCGACGGTCTTTGTGATTAGGGTTTAGGATGATGAAATTCCTAAACCTAGCCCCTTACTTATAGTCTTTATAATGTGAGGCCTAAAATTTTAAAACTCATCCTTTATTATTTTCTTGTGTCCAGGGACCATAAACCGATAAATTGATAATTCAATTTATATCTCTGATTTATAATTCAGGCTTAAGTGTTGAGATTTGGGCCCTCTTCATCACAGTGCCCATATTCAACTCGGTTACCACACTTGAGCCCATAACGGCTTTTCACCCATAGGTCCAATATAGTTAATTGAATAAATAACTCAATTAATTTTAGCTTGGACTTCCTTAAGACAATAACCGAATATGTTTATTTAGCATGCCGGTCAAAATTATTGCTGGTTCACAAATATATTAAATAAATATATTCTAACAATCTCCCACTTGGACCGCCACATGCTACTCTAGAATACATGTTCAACTTTCATGGGATCCCTATATTCATTTTCAATGGGAAAACGGTACAACCCCGTAATGTGAACATAGGATGCAACATAATCACATTACCATTATCAATCAATTACTTGGGCCAATTATGGAGTGTGGCCTAAGATTAATATGGCTTGTAATCTATATATCGACTCTTAAATGGTTCCAAGCATGTATATATATATATATATATATATATATATATATATATATATATATTACAATAAACTTTAATGTGCACAATACTGCAAAATATAACATAAGATCCTATTAAAACTCTCCCACTGAAACTAACAATCTTTTAAATAAACTACACCCATACTGATGGTGTGTCCCTGGAAAACCCTTAGGAAAAACCGTATTAGGATCTTCTATCATGAAGTTTATGCCGATGTCCTCTATACTTATCTAGTCCATATGTACTATTTCTTTAACATACATAAACTTTATGTCTATGTATTTGGATTTAGACGAGCTCTTGTTGTTGTTAGAGTACTGGACTGCAGAATTGTTATCACAATATAACCTCATGCGACCTTCTATCCCTTGTACAATGCGTAATCCAGTAACAAAATTCCACAGCCACAGTGTTTGGTTCGATGCCTCAAAGCACGCAACAAATTTTGATGTTATGGTGTACGATGCAATAAGTGTTTGCTTTACACTTTTCTGGGATATTGCACCTCCAACCAATAAGAATATGTTTCTTGATGTGCTCTTCAGTGTGTCTACTTATCCACCAAAATGCAATTCGGAATGCCCAATGATCTCAAGTTTATTCGACTTCCCATATGTCAATATGTGCCATTTTGTTCCTTGCACGTATCGGGGTACCATTTTAACTGCTTTTCAGTAATTCATGCACGTGTTACTAGCATATCTCATCAACATATTTACAGGAAAGGAAATATCCGTCTTATTACAAACTTTAGCATACATTAAACTCCAAACTCCCGAAGCATAAGGGACTTCATTTCTTCAATCTCAAGTTTTATCTTAGGACATTTACCCAGACTAAGTTTGTCATCTTTGTTATATGGGTACTTAGGGGTTTGCAATATGTTAATCCATAATATTGTAACACACTTTCATTGTATGCCTTTTATGATGATCCAAGAATACCACGAGAGCGATCCTGATGTATTTGGATTCCTAACACAAAAGTGGCATCACCAAGATCCTTCATATCAAACTTGTCTGATAAAAATATTTTTGTAGTGTGTAACAATTCCTTATTATTCGAGACAATCAATATGTCATCCACGTATAATATAAGAAATATGAAACTACTCCCACTCAACTTATGATATACACAATCCTCAACCAAGTTGATCTCAAAGTCATAACCGACTATCACTTCAAGGAATTTGTGATTCCATTGACGAGAGGCCTGTTTAAGCCCATAGATGGATTTCTTAAGCCTGCAAACCAGAATTTTTGAGTTAATTTCCAAAAAATGTTTGAGGTTACACTATATAGATTGTTTCCTCAATATTATCATTGAGAAAAGTAGTCTTAACATCCATCTAATGAATTTGAAGATTAATGTGCAACTAATGCCATGATTGTTCTAAAGAAATCCTTCGTCGATACCAGAACGAAGGTTTCTTCAAAATCAATCCATTCACGCTGAATATAACCTTGCGTTACAAGATATACTTTACGTATTTCCATATTACCCATGAAATCGTGTTTGGTTTTGTAAACCTATTTGAAACCAATTGCCTTTTTCTCTTCAGTTAATGAGACAAGATCGTATATTGCAATGTTCTGCATTGATTTATACTCTTCCTTCATAGCATCAATCCACTTTCAAGAGTCAGAGCTGGCCATGGCATGTTTGTAGGATGAGGGATTATCTACTGTTCCAACACATAACTCATCATGCTCCTAAAGATATACTATAAATTCTTAACATATAATACTCTTATTTTCTCACTATTTCCTCTTAGTGCACTTCTTGAGGAGGTAGAGTGATGGCGTGACGGAAGATTAGAAGAGAAAGCAACGATAAAACCCTAGCCCTAGGTTAGAGAAATAAGGAGACTTAGAGAAATAATTCCAAAAATTTAATTAATCAAAGTCTAACGGTAAAATAGGGTATATGATTCTTTATATAACACTACCCAAAACCCGAATTCCAAATAAAGGAAATTACAAAAATATTTTAAAATAAAATAAATAAATAAAATTAACACTAAAATATTAAAACTGGTTTTCGAAGGCTTTACAAATCGAATTTGTGTATCAAACTTAAGTTTTGAAATCTGACGGGCTCGTCGAAATTTTCGATTTGAGTACCTGTTGACCCAATTCCGATACATGAGAGAGAAACCAGTATGTCTGTAGTCTTCGCTACCTCATCCTTCTCCGGTTGGGAAGAATTCCACCTCGAATTCGAAATGTTGAAACATTGAAAGAATTGAAAAAACATTGGTGTATTCACCGCCAATTGCAATTGATACCAGCATAAGGGTGTAATAAGTGAGAATTAGAATGCTGCAACTTTTGTCAAGAAGTGGTTTCTCAACTTTCTCCTCTTTACCATGTCCTCAGTATTACTGTGATCAGCAGTAACAAGATATACTCCACTCACTTGTTCTATGTCTGCTTTATCAACCCATTTACTAAGCACAACAATACCATTGCGCGTGTAAAAAGTTGTTGTCATCCAGTTCCAGACCGTTCTTGGTGTATTACATCAACACCCTTGCAGAAATGAATAATTCCTCTTTGTTGAATAGTAGATGGCTTCTCAAGTTCTTCAGAGTATATTTCTGTCAGCAGATTCAAAATACTGCAATCTACTACTTTTAACTTGTTATTCTTACTTTTATTTCCTCAACCATCACCCAAAACTCCTCCAGGCTCTATTACAAAACCTAATCTTTTATCTATTAAAACACTATTCTTTTCTTCTATCAATCTATTCATAATCTCAAACACAAAAATATCATCTTCCATTTTTCCAATACGACAACATGTATCCACATAAAACTGAATCAAAAGTTTGATTTTAGGATAACATAAAAGACCTGGAAGATGCATCTCCATAATAAAAGCTGCTACTTTGCAGTCTTTTTTCAATATAACTTCTGAAACGATGTAGTTTGGTGTACTCAAGCCTGAGACAATATCTCGATCTACAAGTTTCTCCTCAACATTAATTAGATCTTCATCATCCCAGTCATCATCATACTCATCGTAGACTAGTTTATCAAATACCAACCCAGATACATCTTCAGAAATATTTTTATCATAGATTGGCTTGTCAAATACGGAGTCAGACACAGTTTTAGCATCACATCTAAGATCGGCAGCTGGTGCAATTTGAGCATGAAACTCCTTAACTGGTGGTGGTTTTGGAGAAACTACTCTAGATGACACTAATATAAACTTGATACCATCTTTCACAAAACTGTATCGATTTGTTCTACTATCATAAGTAGAATTTATCTTAAATTGCTATGGACGTCCTAAAACTAGATGGAAAACGTCCATAGGAACTACGTCACACCATGTTGTCTCTTTGTAATTACCAACATAAAATGTAATTTGGCATCGTTTAGAAACTATTACCACGGTGTACTCTATCAATCATGTCAGTATGTATAGGTATGGAAGAGCTTCAGTCTTCAACGCTAGTTTCTGAATAGCCTCCTCTAAAATCAGATTCTCATAGATATCTGAATCAATTACAAACTTGCGAATCCTTCCTCTAATTGTACAGGTTGATTGGAAGATGTCGTTTTCTATTCTAGCCTTCAAATCAAAAGGTACCCGGATGATTCATGTATCTGCGCAGCGAGAATTGCTGGTCTCTGATACCAACTGATGGTGTGGCGAAAGATTAGAAGAGAAAGCAACGATAAAACCCTAGCCCTAGGTTAGATAAATAAGAAAACTCAGAGAAATAATTCCCAAATTTTAATTAATCAAAGTCTAACGGTAAAATAGGGTATATGATGCTTTATATAGAACTACCCAAAACCCTAACTCCAAATAAGGGAAATGACAAAAATGTTTTAAAATAAATAAATATAATTAACGCTAAAATATTAAAACTTGTTTTCAAAGGCTTTACAGGTCGAATTTCAGTATCAAACTTTGTGATTAAGTCACAGTTTTGAAATCTGACGGGCTCATCGAAATCTTTGATTTGAGTACCTGTTTGACCGAATTCTGATACCTGAGAGAGAAACCAGTATGTCCGTAGTCTTCGCTACATCATAGAGTTTGATCATTATGAACGATTATTTTGATTCCTTTATGAAAGATTACTTTGAGGTTCATCTTGTTCTACCTGGACCATATCTGTATCCTGGTTAAAACCCTCAAGTGGAGCTTCAGTGTTAATTTGAGGATTACCATGTTCTAATGGGACTGAAATGATTGGCATTACAACCCAATCTTTAGATACCTGAGTATCCCCATTAAAACCTTCATGGATCTCTGTGGATTCTTCCTCAAAACCAGCATTTGTTCCTTCATTATTTCCCCCAAACTTAACATCATCTAGAAACTTGGTAATTCTTATCTCAAATATTGTACCGGCGAGAGCATCATAAAATTTAAGCCCTCTGGAATGTTCGGAATAACCTATGAATAAACAGTTATCTGTTTTTGGGTCCAGTTTCTTTTCTTGAGGTTTGTAAGGAATTTCCTGAGCTGGACAACCCCACACATGCAAATAATTTAAATTGGGTCTATTCCCGTTCGAAAGCTCATATGGGGTCCTAACAGTAGCTTTGGTGGGTACTCGATTGAGTATATAGGCGACACATTTGATGGCTTCCCCCCAGAGAGATAATGGTAGAGATGAGTGAGTTATCATGCTTCTAACCATATCTTTTAGTATTCGGTTCCATCTCTCAGATACACCATTCGTGTGAGATGAACCTGGTATAGTATATTGAGGGTTCCACACTTCTCTAACAACCGTGCAAAGGGTCATAGACGTTGTTCACCTGATTCGTCATATCTACCATAATATTCACCACCACGGTCAGATCTAATGGTCTTAATGATTTTACTGAGTTGTTTCTCAACCTCGGTCCTAAAAGCTATGAACTTATCCATGGCCTCAGACTTTTCATGAAAAATATAGAGGTAACTGAAACGAGAGTAGTCGTTGATGAATGGAGAAGATAAGATATAGACCCAGACTAAGTCTGTCACCTTTTTCTATAGGGGTACTTAGGGGTTTGCAATCTGCCAATCCATAATGTTGTAACACACTTTTAATGTATGGCTTTTATGATAATTCAAAAGTACCACGAGAGCGATCTCGATGTATCTGGATTGCTAACACTAAACTGGCATCACCAAGATCTTTAATATCAAACTTGTCTAATAATTTTTTTTTTGTAGTGAGTAATAATTCTTTATTGTTCGAAACAATCAATATTTCATCCACATATAATATAAAAAATATGAAATTACTCCCACCGAACTTGTGATACACACAATCTTCAACCAAGTTAATCTCAAAGTCATAGCCGACTATCACTTCAAGGAATTTGTGATTTCATTGACAAAAGGCCCGTTTAAGCCCATATATGGATTTCTTAAGCCTGCAAACCAGACCTTTTGAGTTACTTTCCATAAAGTGTTATGGTTACACCATATAGATTGTTTCCTCAATATTACCATTCAGAAGATTAGTCTTAACAACCATCTGATAAAGTTCAAGATCAAAATGTGAAACTAATACCATGATTGTTCTAAAAGAATCCTTCGTCGATATGAGAACGAAGGTTTCCTTAAAATCAATCCCTCCACGCTGAGTATAACCTTTTATTACAAGACGCGCTTTATGTCTTTCCACATTACCCAGGGAATCACGCTTGGTTTTGTAAACCCATTTACAACCAATTGTCGTTTTCCATTTTGGTAATGGGACACGATCCTATATTGCATTGTCCCGTATTGATTTATACACTTCATTCACAACGTCAATCCACTTCCAAGAGTCAGAGCTTGACATAGCATGTTTGTAGGATGAGGGATTATCTACAGTTCCAACACATAACTCATCATACTCCTGAAGATATAATATAAATTCTTGACTTATAGTACTCTTCATTTCTCTCGTGGACCTTCTTAAGGGCACTATTTACTCTTGTTGCACTTCTTCAAGAGGTAGAGTTTGATCATTATGAACGATGTCATTTTGATTTCATTATAGAAGATTATCTTGACGTCCATCTTGTTCTACGTGGACCATATCTGTATCCTGGTTAGAACCCTCAACTGGAGCATCAGTGTTAATTTGAGGATTACCTTGTTCTAATGGGAATAAAATGATTAGAATTACAATCCAATCTTCTGATACATGAGTATCCCCATTAAAACCTTAATGAATCTCTATGGATTCTTCCTCGAAATCAACATTTGTTCCTTTATTCTTCCCCTCAAACTCAATATCTTTTAGAAACTTGGTTGTTCCTGTCTCAAAGATTTTACCGGTGAGAGAATCATAAAACTTAAACCCTCTGGAATTTTCAGAATAACCTATAAAGACACAACTAACTATTTTTTGGTCTAGTTTCTTTTCTCGAGGTTTCTAAGGCCCCGCCTCAGCTGGACAACCCCACACATGCATATAATTTAAATTGGGTTTACCATCGTTCTAAAGATCATATTGGGTCTTAATAGTAGCTTTGATGGGTATTGTATTGAGTATATAAGCGACACATTTGACGACTTCCCCCCAAATAGATAATGGTAGATATGAGTGACTTATCGTGCTTCTAGCCATATCTTTTGGTGTTTGGTTTCGTCTATTAGATACACCATTCATGTGAAGTGAACCCGACATAGTGTATTGAGGGACTGTTCCACACTTCTCTAGGTACTGTGCAAAGGGTCCTGGACGTTGTTCACCCGATCCATCATATCTACCATACTATTCACCACCATGATTGTATCTAATGGTCTTAATGCTTTTACTGAGTTGTTTCTCAACCTCGGTCCTAAAATCTATGAGCTTGTCCAGGGCCTCAGACTTTTCATGAAGAAGATAGAGGTAACCGAAACGAGAGTAGTCATCGATGAACGATATAAAATATTGATGCCCGTTCCAAAATTCCCATGGAAACGGTCCACAAATGTTGGTATAAATCAACTCTACAAATTTGCTCGCTTTATATGCCATAACGTTTTAACTTTGGTTTGTTTCCCTTTGATATACTCGACACATATACCGAAGTTAGAGTAATCAAAAGAGGCCAATAAACCTTCGTCAACAAGCTTGTCCATCCTAACTTTAGATATATGACCTAACCATATGTTCGACAGTTTAGAGGATCTTTTAGATTTGGTAATATGTATGGTGTATGTTGGGTATTTATAGCAATGTTGCGATCATTAATAGTATTCAACAAATACAAATTATCTTTTTAAATCAAATTTCCATTTCCAACAATTACATTATTTAGAGAGAGTGTAAAACAATTGTTTCCCATTAGACAAGAATAACCTTGCAAGTCTAAAACTGGAAAATAAATTAAGTTCCTCCAAAACGTGGGAACATACATTACATTTTATAAAAATAATACATGACCAGTGGAAAGTTTTAAGGAAAAATCACAAATAGCTAAAACATCATACAAGCTCCCGTCTGCCACGGAAATGGATCTTTCATCCTCACTTAGCATCATGCTCGTTGACGTACCCTGCAAAGAAACACAGACATGATTTGTTGCAACTAAATTAACCCAATAAGTATTTATTTTTACAGAAACTATATTAATTTTTGAAACAACCAAATATTTGGGAATACCTTTTCTTAAAAAATAAGCCCAACGCTTCTCACAATCCTTATTCAAATGTCTTTTCTCCTGGCAGAAAAAGCATCGACCAATATTCGATTCATTAGGTTTTTTCTTCTTAATCGGACCTTGAACTGGTCATTTGCCATTAGTCTTCCGCTTAGGCCCTGCCCATTTTTCGGATGTAATCACATTAACCTCAGGTGATGTGCCTTTAAGTTTCTCGTCCTCTTGTGCAGCGTGAGAAATCAACTCATTGATATTCCACTTTTCCCGCGTGCAACTATAGGTGGACTGGAAATATTTAAACAGGTCTGACAACGAATGAAATGTGAACCCCACTATGCATTCTTCAGGTAAGTCTAAACCGATTGCCTTTAATGTTTTGCAAATCATCGATATTCCCAGAATGTGCTCCCGGATTTTACCTTTTCAAGTATATTGTTTGGTAGCTAACTCGATGAGCAGACGCTGCATCTCTACCTTCTCATTTTTGGAAAAGGCTTTCTCAACCTTCGCGAGAAAAACCGAGGTAGTGGTAACACATTTAGGGACAATCCCACGCAATGTCACTGGTATTCCTTGTAACAAGAGCGCCATGTATAACTTATTTGAATTCTCTCACCTTTCATCGACCTTAGTTTCCTCGAGTGTGCTTTCCAGACTAGGGGGTGGTTTGGGAGTTGATAATTTATGGTCATAATCATGTACAAACAAAAACAACAACATATCTTCCTTTCATAATTGGAAGTCCGAACAATCCAACATGGGTGGACGGTTCCCCTATAGACTGTAACAGTGGAATAAGAACAAACAACACACAAAACACATTTAGCATCTTGATATATAACTGAAAACATATGTATGAACATGGAAACACATGTAAAACATAAAATTTCTTGATAATAGATACCGGAGGGAAAAGCATATTGACATGCAATTTTATGAGTTTGACAAAAATACCATGATCATTATTTTAATTTCCTAAGTACTAATTAGACCTTCCAGAGGACCGATGTCATTTACTTAGATTCAAATAACTCTAATTTGATTTTCTTTAGTACCGGTGAAACCTTTCGGATGACCAATTTCACCTACTTAAAATAAAAAAAATTGCAAGGATGAATTTAATTTATCCTAAGTAATGATGAAACCTTCCAGAGGTCCGATGTCATATACTTAAAATTAAACTCAACACAAAGACCATTTTCAATAATTTTCTCCCGTTCATGATTAATTTAAACCCAAACGTGAACCTTCCGGAGAGCCAGTAATATTTGAATTTAAATTAATCCCCGAACCTTTTAAAGCCTAAGATCCATAAGAAAATTAATTTGAACCTTCCCAAAGGCCGATTAGATTAATTCCTTAGTTTCACCTACCGATCTAAACCTTAGTCATGCATCACAATTTAATCATTCAAGCACATACAATTTAATTCACAAATAAATATTGAAAAGTTAGCATGCCAAACACATAATATTTTTGAAATAAACTAATTCAAATATATTAAATTAATAATATAATTAATTTTAAAGAAAAAACCAATTTCCAAAAAACAAATCTTTTTCAGAATTTTTTTCCTCCCAGCCGACTGCAGGTCATGGGCGTCTGCCAAGCCTGCAGTAACATAACTGCACATGCAGTTGTTGCTGTAGGTTTTGGGTGCGCACCCAGCCTGCAGCAACACTGATGCAAGTCCTAGGCATCTGCCCAGCCTACAGTAGTTGCTGCTGCAAGTCCTAGGCATTCGCCTAGCCTGCAGTAGCGCTACTATCACTAGGTTTATGCCCAGCCAGTAGCCTCCCACTTATATCATCGCGATAATAGCGGATTTATAAATCCTCACAGGTCACAACGTTCACCACAGCATCAACAATTCGTTGGCCATGATGAACACCGTTGGACAGATTTTGATCAGCGTTACCGTCAACGGTTAAGTCATCGATAAGCCACTGTCCTAATAGTTTTGATTTTATTTGTTATATTAGGGTTGATTTGATGCTAATTTGAGAGAAGAAATTCCAGACATCAATTTTTTTTAAAAAAAAAAAACCCCAAACTATCAAAATTTCAATTTATTCATATTAAACATGAAAAAACAGACAAACATGCTTTTTAATACGAATAAATCACATAAACATACTTTTCATACAATTTCTAAATCTATGCCCTAACCATCTCAATAAACACACAATCCCAATGATATGGATTCTTTATAGTGAATAAAAAACATGTATCAATATATATCCTCATACAATTCAATTATTCTATCGAATCCAACTAAGGGTTTTGATGGCTCTGATACCAACTGTTAAATATTATTCGAAATCGCATCAAATAATATATAAAAAAATAAAAAAATACAAACCTTTTCTAGATTCACCAAATGAATAAACAAACGCAAGAATTCTTACGGGTTTGCCTGTTGCTTTCCGTCTAGTATTCTTTTGTTCCTTTTTGTTATTCAGCGATTTTGTATATTTCCTTAAAAACCTGCAAAACGAGTTAATAGAAATGAAAAGTTTCGAGACACGGAAGGAAGCGGCCTTCTTTGTGATTAGGGTTTAGGATGATGAAATTCCTAAACCTAGCCCCTTACTTATAGTATTTACAATGAAACCCAACATTGTAAAACTTATCCTTTATTACTTCCTTGTGTCCGGAGACCATAACTCGGTAAATTGATAATTCAATTTATATCCCTGATTTATTAATTTAGGTTTAAGTGTTGAGATTTGGGTTATCTTCGTCATAGTGTCCAAATTCAACCCGGTTACTACACTTGAGCCCCATAACACCTTTTCACCCATAGGTCCAATATAGTTAATTAAATAATTAACTCAATTACTTTTAATTTGGACTTCCTTAAGACAATGACTGAATATGATTATTTAGCATGTCGGTCCACATTATTATCAGTCCATAAATATATTAAATAAATATACTCCAACAATATTTAGGACTCAAAATCAAGTTGCGGACTTCTTGGACTCTCAAATGTAAAATGAAGCAAAATTAATCAAATAATCAAATCACAAACCCTCTAAAAGTCATAACTTTATTAGTAGGACTTGTGCTAGGTTATATAAGTCATGATGATTAACAAATTTATTCTTAAAATAACTATTATTCTTGTACTACCTTACTTGCTGTTAAGTTTTGCAGGTTCAATTTTAAATCATTGTAAATGATGAAAAATAGGGAAGAGTAAAGCACAATTTTTTTTTAGTTGCAACATGATTCAAAGAAAAATGCACAAGTAAATTACATTGATAGGAAAAATAACAAAAACAAATCATATATTGAAGTTTTGGAGAGAAGATTAATCAAGTGAAACAATAATTGTATCAAGTTTCATTTGTATATTAACCATATTTCAAACATTCTTGTTCAATAATATTTTGTATCAAGTGAAACAATAGTTTTGGAGAGAAGATTAACCATATTTCAAACATTCTTGTTCAATAAAATTTTGTCAATTAAGAAAAAAATGTGTATATATATATATATTGTTTCATAATTTATTTTTGAAAAATATTTTTTTAACAATATTATGAAAATAAATAACAAAAATAATTTTACCATGCAAAATTTGTTTCCAATAATAATGATTTTTTTATAAATCAATTATTTTAATATTAATTTATATTTATATTTATATATAATTTTTAGTTTTTTATATAATCAATATATTTGGACATTTATATTTATATATACTTTTTAGTTTTTTATATAATCATATATTTGGACGACTTTATATCAAATATCATTCTATAATTAATTATAAAATGAATTTAATTTTAGATCAAGATTTTAATTATTATTTTTTCTCATAATCATACATGGTATTACAATGTAACAAACAAAGGATTTGCACAGAAATTCTAGCAAATTTTTACTAGAAATTGAGTAAAGAATAAAAATACAGTTTGAAACTCATGAGTTTTTCATTAGTTTCGTAGTCTGCCAAATTTGCATCCATGATAAAGTGTTTTATTGATTTGTATGCAATTATGATCGAAAGATAGTGGACGAGGTTTAAAATTTGTTTACAATTGTCAATATCAGTTATTATAGATAATTTGATGAACCACATCGAAAGAGAATTCATTAATTTTGATGGTTCTATCCAATATTTAGATTTTTTGAAACATAAGATAGCTCGTAACTGTAAAGGAGCATCGATTAGGTTGGTTTTTTTAAGACAAAATTTTACAAACCAATCCGCTACAACATTTTGTATCTTTAAATAAGCCTTAAAGAGATGGAAGAAATTATTAATTTACGACGGCAAAAAATAATGGGAGATAAAAACTAAGGTGCGAAACTATTTGCAAAAGAATCAAATAAAATTTTAAAGTTTATATCGATATCAATATATTTATACCAAAATTATATTTACTTTATGAAATTGATTATTAGTATCTTAAATAAAATATATATAGTGGAAATACTAGTATTAGAACAAATAAAAAAGTTATTCTTTTTAGATATTTTTCAAAAAGAGATTAAAAAGTGCTTTGTCCAACTTTTTTAACAATAGAGTTTAAATCTATTAGCTATTTTTAATCCTCCCCTTTAAAATTATGTATATCATTTTGTTGTCCTTTACCGTAATTGATAGACGGTAGAAAAAATGTAAATTTTTAAAAAATAAAAAGAAATAAAAACACGGATAATTAGTGATTTAAAAATGTTCTATATAATTGTACAAAAAATCTGTTATATTTAAATAGTTCCATGTTAAACAGTGCGATCATAACATTTTAAAACATTCTAAGTTTTTAACATATATTTGGATATTAACAATAAAATATATTTAAAAAATATTTATAGTCGAGATAAGCTAAACAATGTAAGAAAAAAAAATACTTTACAAAATCGTATTTATTCGGTTTTCTCAGGAGCATGGAACGTCTATCTCCGATAATTTCTAAAACTCTATGTATTTTTTTATGGTGTTTTTTTTATAGTTGATATCGATAATGTTATTGTAAGTTTTTGTTGTTTTCTGCGTATTGGATAAAAATGAGTGGTTAATAATAATGAAATGTACTAAAATCAATGAGATTAAAATTGTATATTATTGTGTATACAATATTTGTTATACCAAAATAAAATTAAAATATCGTTTTGTTTTTAGTAATAAGTGAATGAGCATGACTATAATGAGAGCCAATTTGTCTATAATAAGATCTCTAAAATAACTTTTTTTTGTCAAATGACTATTTTGCCCATCGCATTTAAAACCTCATTTTCAGCTAAATAAAAGAATTTCAAACATCTTCTCCAACCTAACCTCTCCATCCTACATTATGGATTTGAGTGATTTGAATGATGATTTTCTTGAAATTTTGATGAATTTGCATCGAACGAGGAGTCTTTGACGGATACATAAGTAGAGGTAGTTTTCATTGTTTTCTTAACTCCAGTACAAATCTCGCACGTATCGTGCGCTATTGTGGACAAACTGCGCACCTAGAGTGTGCTAGTGTGGACAAATTGCGCACCTAGAGTGCGCGAGAATACAAGATTTTAGGGGTAATGTTCATGCTAACATCGCGAACACACTGTTCATGATTTTTACCAAATCGTGAACCCTCACCTCGTGATTTTTTCAAAATCATGAACAATGTGTTCGTATTTGAGATAATTATGCAGTAGTTTAAATTCGCGATTTTGGACAAATTGGTTGTTGTGTACGCACGATTTTGGTAAATTACGTGTATAAGTATTTACAGTTAAGTAGATTTTGATATAATTTCATGCATTTTATAGGTTCCGGACCAACTGCCATGTTCGATGGTCTATTACGTGAAAATGTTTACTACAAAAACCTTATATAAAAAATATGATTTAGTCTCATGAGTTGACTCTGAAAGCAAGAAGTTAGGATTTATATTGGTTTCGAGTAAAGACGACGACGGTAGCAAAAATGGGAAAACTCCAATGATATATTTTGTGCACGAGAGGCATGGTGTTTACAAACCTAACCCCAAACTGGGGTATGTTAAGAAGTGCCGAGAATGTTCATCGAAAAAATAAGGTTGTCCGTTCTTGTTAAGGGGAAACTGGTCTTAAAATAACCGATTCTTGGAAATAGATAGTGGTAAACAGGAAACACAACCACCGACCGTTATTACATTTGGATGGTCATTCACGAGCCGCTAGACTAAAAGTGGAAGAATAGGCGTTTGTTCGTAGTCAAACAGAAGTCGGTTCTCGACCAAGGGAAATATAACACGGTTTGAAGCTTATAGATTCAGAAAATATATCTAGTATGCGTACGATCTATAATATGCGTCAAAAACAAACTTTGGTTGATAAAGCGAGCAAGACCTAAATGAAATACTTGTTTGGTAAGTTAAATCAACACGAGTACTATGTTTGAGAGCGAACTAACAAAGCAACAGATGAGATCCTCGAGTTGTTTTTCGCGCATTCTACAAGCATCAATTTACTGCGCACTTTTCCTCAAGTTCTTATAATGGATAGTACGTATAAGACTACAAGGTATAAGATGTCTTTGCTATAAATAGTTGGCCAAACTTTGACGAAAAAGACTTTTTGAGTCGTTTTTGTTATTATGAGCTTCGAGAAGCAAGAGAATTACACGTGAATATTGAGCGTTCTAAGCAACGTCATGACGAATAACATGTGCGTATTGCCTAATATTATCGTCATCGATAAGGAGTGGACTTTAATTAACGTTATCGAGGATATATTTCAGGATGCAACTCATATGCTATGCACTTAGAATATTAATAGGAACATTTTCTCCTACACTAGGAACGTTTTGGAAAAAGCAGACATGGCCGAAGAGTTTCTCGAATTTTATCAAACGGATGCCTATTCGGCGACGATCGATGATTATAACAAAAACCTTGCCGAGTTACACCACGTTTACGTTTTTTGTCTGATGGTTTTCGATTATCTCATGAAACAATGAATAGACAGTTATGGACCCAAATTTCTTGATATCCACACAAACAAATTTAAACATTTGGGTAATCGGACTAGTAATCGGTGAGTTATATTATCATCATCATTATACATTAGTTTTTTTATTAAGTTGTAGACTTATAATTTATTTAACCTTATGTTATAGGGTATAGAGTGCTCACTCAAGCCAAAACGGGCAATTGACACAAGTCTATGCACATTTGAGCAATTTTGGAAAAATGTTTATTCGTTTTTTCACGCTCAACATTCTAACATTTTCGAATCGTTCAAACGAAGTAGGTTACATCCAAGAAACTTAAATATAGAGGCTAAGGGGGATATCTATAACGATATAAAAGGTAAACTTTCATGTACAGCTATAAAATTAATAAAGCAAAATCTTAAAAAATCCGGAGAAATACGGTTCAATCCCGCAATGTGCGGTTGTGTTATTAGGAAAAAACATAATTTACCGTTTGCATGCAAGTTAGATATGAACGAGAAAGAAGGTAGGGCGATCTAACATGATGAATGTGATGTTTATTGGAGTACTTTACATATCAAAACTATGGATGAGGTTGGTACAAAAAATGAGCTTACAAGAAAACTCTCCTTAATAGATAGCATCATCCACGCTTACGGTCCACACGTCCAACATTACATCATAACCAGGATGATGTAAAACCTAAGGACCCGGCTGTCCCTAAAGCTAGAAAAAATCCAGTCCGGATAAATCAACTAAGCGGAACCCATCAGAGTTTGAATACAATGGTAGGCTAGTCAAAATTTAAGCTCGTGACTGTTGGTATCAGAGCAGATTCAATACTTAAAAATGGCTGACCCAACCAACAACATTACCACATAGAGAGGTATTGAAAGCCAAACCAAAAAAAGGTAAAAACTCAAAGATACGTAGTCGAGCCTCGAGGCGAGGATGGTATGCTTGGAGAAGCGAGTGTGCGAATTCCTTATGCGCACCGAGGAAGAGTACTTAACAAACGAGTCTCTTGAGGGGTGGAAAGATACCATGGAAGGCTACGTAAACAAAGTAGTTGATGTTATCAAGATGGAGGAACGAACCCAAATATTGGTAGAAGGCAAGATCGTCGAGGCCAGGTTGTCGACTGTCAAAGAGGAACTGCAAAACCTCAAACAAACGACGACTACGATATCGTCAGTTGAGCATGAATTAACAACACTCAAAGAAACGTTGGAGGAAGTTAGTAGTGAGCTAGTATTATGCAAAAAAAACTGCAATCAATGGCAGGACGAGCAAGATCACGAGAGAAGATGCTCTGAAGCCAATGTCTTATGATGGGAAGAGAGATGCTAAAGAAATCGACATATTTATTTGGAGTTGTGAAAGGTACTTTAAACACCATGAGATGGCAGATGACTTGAACAAATAGAAAGAGCAACGGTATTTCTCACCGACAATGCCTTAGCATGGTAGAGACTCCAGAGCGAAAAAATCCAACAAGGTATGGCTACTATTAATAATTGGTCAGACTTTACAAATGATCTAAAGAAATATCTTTATCCTATTAACACGGCTTACGAAGCAAGATCCAAATTAAAGTATTTACGACAAACGGGTTCGATCAAAGAGTATACATAAATGTATACAAACATGTTATTAGAAATACCTAACATGTCCGATAAAGAAAAGCTCTTCAATTTCTTATGCGGTGCGAAACCATGGGTGAAACAAGAATTAGATCGAAAGCATGTCTTAACACTGACCAAAGCCATAACCAAAGCGGAGAATTTCTATGACACTTACTCTGAAGACAGAGCCAAACCCTTAGGGAATACAAACCCAAGTGTGAAGGGTAGAAATCCCATAAACTACCGTGCTAGTTACGACGAAAAGGGAAGGATTCACAGAAGCTACTATGCTAATTATGGCGAAAAAGAAAGAAACACGGGAAGCTACTACAACAAAGGTGGTGTAAAAAGAGACAATAGGGACAAGAAAACTCATTGGAGATTTTTTCCACCAAGGGATAAAGTTCTTGACCGTAAAAAAGAAGGTACATCCCAATACAATTGTTTTATACGTGAATGAAATCACAGAATCCGCGACTGCCTAAAGATGGGTAAGCTTAGCGCATTAGTGGAGGAGATCGAGTCCGAAGAAGAACGGAAGACGTGTGAAGATCGAGATTCAATGGTGAGCTCGCTCTAAAAATTGAGTAGTGTCCGAGCCAAGGAGGTAAAACCCAAAATAAAGGACAAGACCCTTATGTTCGTAGATGTCAACGTGAATGGAAATATGTCTCGTGCTTTATTAAACACATGAGCCACCCACAACTTCGTGTCAAAAAAGGATACAATCTGACTAGTCATGAAGATTAGCAAAGGAGGGGAGACTGTGAAGGATGTAAATTCTGATGCAAAACCATTGGAAGGCGTAGCACGGGATGTGTAAATGCGTCTCGAGAAATGGTCAGGACATGTAACCTTTTCAGCTATTCCAATGGATGACTTTAACATGGTGTTAGGATTGGAGTTCATGTGTGAACAACAGGTCATCCCAATGCCACATTTTGACTCCCTATATATCCTCGAAGAAAAATCCGCACACCTTGTCTCGGTTACTAAGGAAACAAAAAAGACGCCAGTTTTATCCGCAATACAGCTCAACAAAGGGTTCAAAAAGCAGAGGTGACTTTCCTAGCAACCATGAAAGAAGAAGAACCAAACAACCAATCCAAAGAAGTCTCGATCGAGATATAAGAAGTTCTCGACGAATTCAAATGTGTGATGCAGAAAGAACTCCCCAAGAAGTTACTACCACGAATAGAGATCGATCATGCCATTGAACTAGAGCCTGGCGTCAAACCTCTCGTAAGAGAACAGTACCAAATGTCCCCACTAGAGTTAGCAGAATTGAAAAAGCAACTCAAAGACTTGTTGGATGCAGGGTATATTCAACCGTAAAAAAGAACCATATGGAGCATCCGTCTTATTTCAAAATGAGAAAGATGGGTCGATGAGGTTGCATATTGACTATCGAGCGCTCAACAAGGTGACAATTAAGAACAAGTGTCCAATACCACTCATCACGAACTTGTACGACTAAATGGAACCTTCTTTAAAAATGTCTCTAAAGGTGAATAATGGGACTACATATCTGCATAATAGGAGCAAAAGACTTGGTGGCAACAACCAGAATGAAATATTATTTAATTGTGGAAATGTCATGTCACGTGCGCCTATCAGAATCGGAACAACTGTGATGATTTTAAAATCTTTTATACTAGGTAATCTAGTTGCTGATATTGACCCCAAAAATAAACAGTATGTACAACTAGTCCATGAACAGCCAACCATCGCACTATAAAAAAAAGACAGAAAAAATCGCTTCCTAATATTTGAAATAATATTAGAATTAGAAACAATAATTTCAATATTTATTACAACCCACCTTCTTTCTCACAAGCATATGTATTTTACAAATTACCAACTCGGGAATGCAAGGTACTTTTCAAAACTTGATCTACGGTCGGGGTACTATTAGGTTATGATCACGGACGACGATGAACCTAAAACGGTGTGCGTAACAAGGTATGGAGCTTACGAATTACTAGTCATGCCTTTCAGACTAACTAATGCACCTGCTACCTTCTGCACATTAATGAACAAATTTCTTCACCCATATTTGTACAAATTTTTTGTGGTGTATCTCGATGATATAGTAATCTATAGCAAGACGATGAACGAGCACATCCAACACTTGCGAACTTTTTTCCAAGCACTAAAGGAGAACGAGTTGTACATTAAGGAAGAGAAGTGCTCATTTCCCAAGAGATAGTATTTTTCCTAGGCCATAAAATCAGCGGCGGGAAACTCACGAGGGAAGAAACCAAGATCCGTACAATCCAAGAATAGACGGCCCCAACTAAAGTACCGGAACTACGATCTTTCTTAAGCCTCATCGATGGTTTATCCTAGGTTACTCACGGAAAGCAGCCCTTTTTACCAACCTACTGAAGAAAGGAAGAAATTGGGAGTGATTCGACTAATTTCAGAAAGCATTCGAACAACTTAAGCAGGCTGTGATAGAAGAACCAGTCTTGAAAATTCCTGGCCCAACCCTACCATTTCAAGTGAACACCGACACTACAGACTTTGCCATAGGAGGAGTGTTGATGCAAGCAGGGCACCCCATCGCATTTGAAAGTCGCAAACTGAATGATACAGAACAGAGGTATATCGTACAAGAGAAAGAGATGACAACGGTAGTTCATTGTTTACGCGTGTGGAGATATTACCTCTTCGGATCAAAGTTCTTTGTCAAGACAGACGATGTGGCGACAAGATACTTTCAAACACAAAAGAGCTAAGCCCCAAGCAAGCGAGATGGCAAGACTTCTTTGCAGAATTCGACTACGACCTTGAGTAAAAACCAGAGAAAGGCAACGTTGTCGCAGATTCACTTAGTCGCAAAGTGGAATTTATAAATCTCACCAAAACTAGGAGCATATTAATGGGTCGTATAAAGGAAAGGATGGGCAAAGATCCAAAGGCAAAAAGTATGATGGAGCTCACCAAGGCAGGAAGGACAAGACAGTTTTGGGTTGAAGACAAACTACTATTTACTTATGGGAGAAGAATTTGTGTGCCTCGGTGGGACAATTTACGGAGAGACATCATCAATGAATATCTTGACTCACGGTGGGCAGGCCATCCTGGCACCCATTGTACCTTAGCCCTAGGGCACGAGAAGTTATTTTGGCCACAAATCCGCGACGACGTAGAGACATATGTGCGGACGTGTCTTATATGCCAACAAGACAAGATCGACAAAAAAATAACCAAGCGGAATGTCGAAACCACTTCCCATACCTAAGATACCATGGAGAGCATCTTGATGGACTTTATCACTTGCTTTCCCAAGTCAAATGGCTTTGGAATAATTATGGTGGTGGTGGACAGATTCACCAAGTACGCAACTTTTGCTGTAGCTTCACCAGGGTGTACAACCGACGAAGCAGCCAAATTGTTCTTCTGAAACGTGGTAAAGTATTGGGAAATTCCAAAGAATATTGTGAGTGATCGCGATGTCTGCTTCACATGGAAATTTTGGACTGAGATTTTCAAACTAATGGGGACCCAACTAAACTTCTCAACCAACTTTCCCCCTCAATCCGACGGACAAACAGAACAAGTGAACGCGCTACTGGAACTATACATCCAACATTATATTAGTGCCAAACAACGAGATTGGTCACGATTACTCGACGTAGCCCAATTCTCCTACAATCTACAACGCTCGGAGTCCACCAGGAAGAGCCCCTTTGAGCTCGCTATCGGGCAACAACCTGGAACACCGAGTACTTTGATTACTTCTTATGCAGATACTAGCCCCGACGCATACAAGACCGCAAAGGATTGGAAACAACAGAGAGACTTAGCACGCGCCCAATTAGCAAAGGCGGCAAGAAAGATGAAAAAGTGGGCGGATAAGAAGTAAAGACATGTGAAATTCCAAGCCGGCGACATGGTATTTGTCAAGCTTCTTCCTCAACAATTCAAGTACACTCGGCCGCTACACAAAGTCTTATTGTGCAAGTACAAAAGGGTCATTCGAGGTGTTAGCCAAGGTGGGGAAAGCGTATTACCGAGTGGAACTCCCATGAAAGATGAAAATTCATCCACTCTTCTATGTCAGCAACTTAAATCCATTCCATCAAGACAAGGAAGATGCAAGTTAAGGGTAATCCAGCCGGGAACCACCCATGATTGCCACATCGTTCGACAAAGATGTAGATGAGTTATCAGCCGACTGCATTGTCCAAAGGAAGGGTGTACCATCTTGCAAAGAATACATGGTGAAGAAGAATAATTCATCAGTACATGAAGCAACTTGGGAACCTAAAGAATCCGGCTGGCAATTCAAGGATGCAATCGAGCAGTTCAACACACACACCACGACGAGGACATAGCAAGATTTGGTGGGGGATAATATCACGGCCCGCCCAATCTCCCTCTAGAGATAGACCGGCCCGCAAGGTTCCTTGAAAGTATCTAGAATACCCTAGAGAGTTATAGAAGATTCCGGAAGAATCTTCATCAATGGAGAAACCCCAAGCTTATAGAATACTCTCCAACCTTCTAAAAAATTCTACATCACTTCTGGAACATTCCAGAAGCCTCAAGAACATTCTAGGATATTATAGAACTTTCTTTCTAATCTAGAACTTTCATTTATTATCTAGACATTTATTGTAATTAGAGGAAGCTTCCAGAAATATATAATTCTTGAACATTTTCTAGAATTATCCATGAAGCCTATATAAGGAGGAGAGCTTCATTTGCTCCTCACCTATCAAAGTATTTTACTTTCTCTCTCTGTAAATATAATACATTTTTTCTCTCTAAAGCTCTAAGTGTCCCACTCCTTCAATCTTGTAGGCTAACTTGAAGAGTTCAAATATCGCACGGGCTAGTCAAAATCTAAGCCCGTGACACTAGGCTCTAGCACTCCTGGTATGATGGGTAGCATGGCTACCTCGGTAGCTAAAGAATGTTTAGTACCCAAATCCAAAGTGAAAGCCAATTCCAAGGCTCAAACTCAACTAAAGAAAGAGAAAGTGACTCAATCGAAAAATGCGATGAAAGGCAAAGATTTTAGCGGTTTCGAGAGTTGGTTTCCTAACTATTTACATAAGTATATTTCTATCATCGAAGACATATCTTTGAATGGTAATTGCGGATTTTGAGTCATAGCTTTAACCGTATACGGTAAGTCCGATTCCTGGCAACAAGTTAGACAGGATTTGATCGTCGACTTTTAAATTTTGTTTGTATAGGTTGTGTTGAATGGACCGATGCCAAAAATCTATCCTACTTGGTTTCTGTTTCGCATCAACTAAGTTGTAATCGGTTGGATAATACTGCTCGATAAATAATTCAAGAAATAGCATCAAACCAAGCCTGCCCAACCATTGACCGCATGTGAAGATCCACCACAATTCTTTGATTTTAGTGGAGAACAATGATTAAGTACATGTGTTGCTTGTTTTTTTGTATCGCATGGACGAATACTTCAATTTTATTTCATCATCATTTGGATTTTAAAGTATATTGTAACATGCTTTGTTTTATTTGACACTTCAACGTTTGAAATTATTATCTATATTACTCTTTGTATTTATTTATTTTCGTTTTTTGGCTAAATTGTTTCAAATTGTATCAAGAGGCAAAAATGTAATTGTTCAGACAATAATGCAAATGCAATTCGCGATAATAATGTCAAACGTGCGAGATCATTACTCGCAAATTTGGCGTTAGCACGAGCTCTGTGTTTGCAAAATCTGTTGGAGATATTTCCATTTTTTATTTTATATTTTCTAGGTTTCCAAACTTAATTGTTTTTATGAATCGTCAACTTTAATCATTTAACATCATTACTGAAAAAATAAACTAAAAAAGTTAAAATGGTTAAAAATAGGTCGAACAACAACTTAGGAGTAACATAAAACTCAAAAAACCATTGAGGAAATCATAAAAACTCAAACAACATTCAAAGAAAGCGTAAACTAAAACAACAACTAAAGAAATAATTTGCAATAACTCCTACCCAACGAATTTTATTTGTCAGACCAGTTTCCCTTCATCAACTTCCTTTCTTATTCCACAATCTGGTAGTCCACCGTAGCGACACGCATTTACTCTTCCCTGATGGTAGATATGTAGGCATGGACATGATCCAACTGGTCCTCTTTTAAAGTATCGATAACTTGGTAGTTGAACAACTTAACCACAGCATGACGTTCCTCGTCATTGAGGTTGCAAACTAGGTGTACACAAAATTTCACTAGATAGGTCCACCTAGTTTTTACCTCATCCAAACGTCTTGAAATCTTAGGCGGCTGGACATCATCCTTTTACCGTATAGGAAATACATATGGCATAGCATTGCCTCCCAGTAGTATTTACCCCGTTCATGTTTATAGGTTCTACCCACTTTGATGGATGCTTTCATCAAATACTCATATTTCAACTCACTCCAAAGAGATATTTTTAGAGTTTTTATTTTGAGTTTTTCAGGTTGTGTTGTTACAAGAGGAGAGTATCTATTTATTGACAATTTCGTCCTTAGATAATGTAATCTAAGTTGACCAATTACTACTTGGTACGTGTAAGATGTGGATAAAGTAATCCCATAACCCAATCATTTCGTGACACCTAATGGATACAAAAAAAAGTATCCCTATGAGCGTTAAGATAAACCATGTGCGTTAGATCTGGGTGTCCAGTTATAACATATAAGGGTCTCATTACAGCATACCAAAATATAGAGTGTAATCAACAATACTACTGAAAGCATAAAATCTCAAACAACAACTTAACAAATCAAATAACAGGTCGAACAACAACCAATGAATACTTAAAAACTCAAACAACAAATGAGGAATTCATAAAAACGAAAACAATAACTTAGGAAATCAAATAACAGGTCGAACAACAACTGACGAAAACATAAAACTCAAACAACAACTGAGGAAATCATAAAAACAAAAACAAAAACAAAAAAAAACATAAAACTTAGTATTCGAAGTCGTATCCCACTTAAAATAGATTTCAATTTGGCGGGTAATTATTTTTTGGGGGGAACAAATCTATGGCGGGAGAAATTGGTTCGCGAGAGTCGTTGGTTGGCGAGAATCATTGTTTAGAATGAATCAATGTTTAGCGGGAGTCAATGTATGGAGGGAATCAATTTTTAGAGTAAATCATTGTTTAACAATATATACTATATAGTCATAACATACGGTACATTAAAACATATAAAACATATAAATATCTATAGTTAAATAACATATAAAGTATAGCTAAATAACATATAAAAACATGCCCAAAATACAAAATATGACAACATAACATGATTCAATAATATAGACGCAAAACATGCCCAAAATACAATCAAATAGTCATCATGTGGTCACTCATCAAGCTCTCAGTACTGACGAACCACCATCGAGCACTCCTCTAGGTACGGACGAAGCTCGTTCATACTCATCGCGCCCTTGAATGTGCATGCATAACACGGTCGGAAAAGTCATATAACCTAGCTTGGTAACTCATCGCTCTTGGGGTCTCCCCAGCATATGCATCAGAGGGCTCGCACTCGGGATCGATCAGAGTGTACCATATGTGATCTTGGATCCATAAAGTGTATAAAGAGGTCATACTTCGATGATCTATAATATACGTATCACCACGTATCCTTGGATCAACGACGTGCGACTGCCGTGTTTCCCATATAGTCTTATCCCACAAATAGCGCGTGTTAACACGCCTACTTGTGTCTGCCGGCAAAACAAGTAGCAATGGAGGAGGTTTATCTTGAATCTACCCAAGTTGTCGAGCGACGTGCAGTGAATAATATGCCTCAACTATGTCCCATGCTTTTAGTGTATGGTTTATCCAAGCCACCTCGTAGAAAGGGAAATGGTTGTGTATATGCTTGTACGACATGGACCACACCTACAATATAAATAGTACACTAAGTAATAATAAAACAAGTATTGATCAACAAATAAAAATATAAACGTTGAAACTTACATCATGCTCCATGAATGAAGATAAAGTATGGCGGATATAGATACGAGTCGCTGGATTATAGCGAAAAAAAGGAGGTGTGTATCTATACATAGTCGGAATAGAAATCCGGTATCCATTGTTGACCATAGCCATAAATGTGGGAAAGTGATTATAAATCCATTTCTTAAACAAAGCAACGAATAAGGACGATTTGCCAACCTGGTAATACAACTGAGCCAATACGTATTGGCCCCAGTTATATCTAACCAATGACATATAGTGCTCAACAAACGGTAAGTAATCGAGAGATATATTGTTCCCCGTCTTGTTTGTCTGAACAGAACAACCGAGCATGTGGAGCAAATAACACCTCGTCACTTTCAAAATAAATCATCCATAAAATGAGTATCAATGTATACGTCAAAATAAATCATCCATAAAATGAGTATCAATGTATATGTCATGCAAAAACTATAGGCATACTGCTCTACTACTACAAGTCTTGTTTTTTGAGTTTTCTCCTTAAGAATATTAATAGCTATACTAAATAAACTAGAATACCAAGCTAAATGTTAGATCATCAAAATCTTCACCTATAACGAAAAATCACGTGGACATTTATTTAAAGTCGCCGTGATTTCACTAAATGAAATATCGATAATAATTAAATATTTTATTTATTACAGTTAAAAATAACATATGCTATCAAAGTATTTTATTTAATATATTTTATACCAAAATATAATAAAATGTGACTTGGTTTAGTTTTAATAATAACTAAATCTATATCATCTATTACAACGGAATGAAATCTTAATATTAATTAAGTATTTTATTTATTAGAGTTAGATAACATATGTATCAAAATGTTAAAATTAACAATGGAATCCAAATTAAAACCAAAAGCCAAAAACAAGACAATTAATGACAAATAATTACATGAACAGAACACGAATCAAATAACAAAGTACCAATATAACATTTGCACCTATTGATTTTATAAACATACTATATAATTATTTGAATATATAAGTAAATTATTGTCATTTTATATTATCACTAAAAAGACAACTGACTTTTTACAATTTTATGACAATGATAATGAGATTGAAAAAACAAGAAGCAAACTGACGATAACAGTGAGCTCAGAAAGTATGGAACCTTTCCCTAATTTGAAAAGTTATGAAAACATTTAATAATTCCTAGATATGGTGTTGCTGAAGAAATCATTGAGCCCGTGACGCATTTGGTCAACAGGTTGATTGAGTAGGATCTCCCGCAGCCTTGCTGCTCCACGGGCAAAAGCAGATAGGATAATTAGACGATTTCCTGATGAAGACACAGTAGATTAGATACACTGCAGAGCTTGCAACACAGAAACAAGACCTCCAAAAGTCTTTAGTACCGAGAAAATAATAAATGTAAAAGCAAAACTAGATTCAAGTTGTCCAGATATTAAGCAATTTGCTTTTAAACAGAAATCCTGGAACAGAGATATTCACTTGTAAAATAAACGAGTATATCATAAACACCCAGAAACAGATTCAGAGTAATAAATTTACTTCGGGTCACGCTCCGTCCTAAGTTATTGTTGTGCTTGAGAGGATCCACTATATTCATATGCTTGATCGGAAATGGGAGGGCCCACTCCTCGAGAGCAGTATGTCGACCTACCACATTTTGCGAGCCAACCAGACCCTCTGCTGCATATACCACCCCAAAGATTAGTTCAATAACATAACACCAATCAGAAAGGCACTTCTAAAACAGAAAAACGAAATGAATAGTTACCCGGAATTTCTGCAAGAGCAGTTAAGGGTGTTGGACTTTGTATACCGACAGCATAGTTTTGCCAGTCGAAAGTGCTATAGTATTCCAAGAATTTGTACAGAACCTGTAAACAATAAAAGAAGTGTAGGGGGTGTTAATGCCTGTATTGTTCACGTGGGTAATGCTTAAAAGAAGGAGCACTCACCGGTAAAGGTTCTAGCCTCGAATCAGGGAAGCGTGTGAAAATATGCATTACCATAGCATTTATCGCATACGTTGATAACATCCCATTTCGTGCACCATGAACTTCGGCCTCATAACAACACCAAGCTTTTACTAAAAGCACACTGTTTTTAAATAGATCGCCTTGTCCAACAATATGGTTAAACTGTAAATAAGAAGATAAAGATTAATCATAACAGACATTTAACTGGATACTACATAGACTAGAGAGACTAAGCATGTCTCCAGTGCTGGATAAAATAAAAAACTTCTTAGTACTGTAGACACGGAAGTCGAAAGACAAACAGATGATTCTAAATTTCTAAGGTATTGAAAATATTAATTAGCCATAAATTCTACCGGCCTACTGTTATGTTTTATATCTACACAAGGAAACATCCTAATGGTAATAATTCCAAAATACAACGAATGTAATAAAATATGAAACTTTGAATTTGCACGCAACATGCAAAATTTCAAATTCACGAAAAAAAAAAACTGAAGGCCCACAAAGTTGATACCTCCTCCAGGTAGTAAATAGCAGAGATTCCCGCATATTGATTAAAAGAGATATCCACGCTAATGTTGTTGATATTGCATTTAATAATCCGTACCTGTTATTCCAGCATGTTATACAATGTACATTTAGAATTAAAGTTATAAGACTGAACACTAAATGCAAGAATTTAGTTAGCTCACCCTAGCGCTTATAATGACAACTCCCCTTATTCGGACATAAGGGTTAAGCCCTTCGCTTACAAGTACATCATATATGGCCGCTGCCAATTGCTCCTCTGAAATCAGAGGATTGCTCATGATAGTGATATCTACATCTCTGTTGGGAAGATAAGTTCTAATGGCTACAGAGCCAACTGGTATAGCCTACATAACATTGTGCCAGAGAAGGGGCGTCAAACCAATTGAGGTTTAAGCAATGAACTCACACGTGATGAATAAAACAAACACAGTTGATGACTTTTTAGATATGCATTCTAAACAGAATACAACGCTTATTCTAAACAGTTGATGACTTATTAGATATGCATTTCGAGGTTGGACAAGGAGGGTTGTTGGTATATTCTAAGCTAGACTCTTCTAAATTTTGATTCATGTAGCTTCTTCTTCAAACGGTCCTATATACAAGGGGGTTTCCTAGGACTGGGTATGAGAAAAAATATATCATCCCACTCGCTCATCAAGTTTTGATAAAAAATAACATACCAATAAAAAGAAATGATCCTATATAAAAAATTAAATATAAGATATAATTCTCACACTGGCTCCGAAACACATGAACATCAGCCGCTGCAGATAAAAGATGATTTCCATTCTTCTTCTATGAGAGAAAGCATTAGGTCGAATGCGACGTAAGATATGATGGATCCTATGCCTCGCGAAGATCCAGGTGGTTCCAGAAAGTGAAAATAGTTCAGTAGCTGGAGGCGGCGATGTGTCTGTTGTGGAGGAAGCTGCTGATCTCTCTCCAGTGGATCCCATTGATACAATAGCTTAGACAGGATCCTAAAACAAAAACCTAGGAAAACAAGCATATAAGTGAAGGACATCAGTTATAGCATCAAGAAAAAAATTAGAACCAATGATAAAAATAAGTTCATATAATTAAAAGGATGACAAAGAAACTAAAGACTTAGACTTAGTTAAGTAGGAGTAGCATCAATGCAATATAAAAAAGCATTAGTTTAAAATGGTTATCATACATGGAAAAAAAAAGCACAGTGTTTCATTCACATTTCTGATTGTTTCTTTTATATAGAAAATGAAGATAAACAGCAACCAAAAAGAAAATATAAACCTTACTGATCTGTATGCCGAAGATGAAGATGACACTAAGATTGAAATGTAAGATGACACTAAGATTGAAATGTAACAGTAGATGAGTGTAGCAGTGAAAAAACTGAGAAGAGAATTTAAACTTGATTATTTCATGTTAAAATATTTAATGTAGCCTCATTCATAATTAATGCAATTTCAATGAATATTTAAAAAGTGACTTTATAAAAAGCTTAAAATTGCACTTTTGAATCTTCTAATTATTGGATGATAGTCTATAAGGTACAGCTCTGCTAATATGTTATATATTTCCCATTTCTTATTGCCGAGCCCTGCTAATATGATTTATATTTCGGATTACTTATTGCCGAGCCCTGCTAATATGTTATATAGTTCTGATTCCTTATTGCCGAGCACTGCTAATATGTTATATATTTCCTATTACTTATTGCCGAGCCCTGCTAATATGTTATATAGTTCTGATTCCTTATTGCCGAGCCCTGCTAATATGTTATATATTTCCGATTCCTTATTGCCGAGCCCTGCTAATATGTTATATATTTCTGATTCCTTATTGCCGAGCCCTGCTATAATATGTTATATATTTCCGATTACTTATTGCCAAGCCCTACTAATATGTTATATATTTCTGATTACTTATTAACCGTACCCTGATAATATGTTATTTATTTCTGATTACTTATTGCTGAGCCCTGCTCGCTGACACGGTAAAGTGGGAGCTCGCTGCCACGGCGAACTGGGCCATCCGAGGCCTATCGTAGGCCTCTATAATACATTTGGAAACCTACTTTTCACTCCAGAGTATCTCTCTAATCCGAACTAGCCTCTGGATCCACTTTTCTGATCAGCACGGTCAATAAATGTTCCAACAGTTTATATGAGGTCTACCTCTGTGTTAAACATATTACTGCTTAATCGTATGATTCAGCACTCCCAATAACTACACACAGCTTCATACAGATTCATAAGGCTAAGCCAGTAAAATAAATTAAGTAGAAAAATCAATGTATTATTACGACAAACATAAATTATGAAGTGAAGCTATATTTTACTAGAATAATAACATTGTACGCATAAATTATCCGATGAATCAATATAATAGAGCGATTATACCTCCATTGCCATGAGATTGTTTCTTTCTTTTGCTTCTCTTGTACATGATGACGCTCTCGCCATTATGGGATTTGAAGGAGACGCCCCTCTTCAGCATATCTTTGCTAATTTTAGAAATAAATCCCCTTAAGACCCAGAATTACACTTCGATTTTTGAACAGATAGTAGGGTTCACGAGAGAAAACGTCCATCAAACCCTAATTCGGGCAAAACAGACACCAGACTTGAATTGGAACTGACGATGACCGAACTTAGGTGGGCTGCAACTTCGAAAATCACTTCTAATCGCTAGATTTTAATCTTTTATTCGTTTTGGTTTTTGAGATTTCAAGAATTTGTTTTGAAATAGACTTCCAATTTACCTAACATTTTTTTTAAGCCTGTAAATTTTTTATTTAACGAAATCCAAAATTAGGTTACAAAATTAGGCGCCAAAATTAGGAGCCAAAATTATTAGATTAAGGAAACAAAAGTTGCAGAAAATCAAACAACGAAACAATCTTCTGCTTCGAAACAAAAGATCGTGAAGACCTTCCAATCGGTAAAATAGCGTCGGTGGCTTATCTCCAATTCAGATTGAAGAGGGCGACAGAGAAAAACTACGAAAAGGGGCTGAATTAGTCTGTGCTTAGATATCCCTAGACGATGGGTGACAGCTAAGCCTAAGCTTTCAAGGAAACTATGGCTAACAGCTACGGGGAGTATTACCATGAGAAAAGCACCGGTTATTCTTGTTTTTCAAGGTAAATTTGGCGATCCAATCAGAAGATTATGATTTCTGGAGATATGGCGAAGCACCATATTGAAGTGGACGAGGCTTCGACAAATCTTCATGATTGGAGATATGTACCAATTAGGTTTACTCTGAATAAGGAGGCTCACAGACTATCGGATTCGATATCCAAATTAGTCAAGTTGTACTTTTTGCAGAGAATCAAACCTTCGAGGAGAGCTTTGATTTCTGCAGTTAGAAGAGTGGATTTACCAAATAGGATCCCGATAGCATGAATGATGATTCCATTGTGATTTCTGATTAGTGCTCCTCCACTAGCTTCGTCATCTTGATTACAAGCTCCATCAACGTTCAGTTTTAATATTCCTTCTATAGGTGAAATCCATTTGAGGTACGTAGGGGCTTTCTTTTTGTTGTTGAAGACAGAATTGCATCCTAAAGAGATACCTGCATTCACAGCTTTTGACCAGTGTTAACTGGTCAACTTATTAGACATGTCAATAGCTAGAATTATGTTTAATACAATGTCAATAGCACGCTGAACGAAATCGTGATAGCCTTTGAATTTAGCATAGTTTCGATTTTTCCAAATGATCCAACAGATTGCTTGAGGGACCAAATGAGTTATGTGAAACTTGTTTTTTGAAAACCAAAACCATGCTCTAATCATGTGGGTTAGAACCATGAATCTACCAATTTTGATGTTAAAAATGTTAGCAAAAAAGTTCCAAATAGGCCAAGCAAAGCAACAACTAATAAGAGATGATTTTTCTCTTCGTAATTGTTGCAAAATTGACATTTTGACACAATCGCAAATCTGCGCTTAATAAGTATACTATCAATAGGAATAAAGTTTTTAATCAGTTTCCAGCAGAGAAATGATAACTTCATCGGGATGTTGATGTTCCAAATCTTTCTATACAGACTAGAAGAGTTGTGATGTTTTCTGATGCTCCTCGAGGTGAAGTTGGTGTTGAAATCATTATTGTTTGAATGCTTCCAAATCATCTGATCATCCATGTTCTGATTGACTTTGTATTTGACAATGTGATTAATTCTGTCTTGAGTTAAAAAAGGTCTCATAACATTAGTGTCCCAATGATTATTTCTCCAAAAAGAGTTAACCTTAGCATTTAGGAACCAACTGTTGTCAGCAAAGTTAGAGTGATTGATAAGAGGATAGAGGTTGTGTCATTCCTCGAGCCAGAAATCCATGTTGTCTTGACCCGGAATCCATTTAATGTTAACTTCAGCAATATTTCTAACACCTGTTAATCTTTTCCAAACCAACGAGTCAGTAGATCTAACTTTAGCTTTAATAGGGCGAGTTTCAATACAGTATACATCAGGAGTCACATTAGCTCAGAGACAGATATTTTTTCTAAAGATGTACCAGAGCTTTTGAGAGAAGGTGAGTTGAATATCTTTCAAAGTTTTGAAGTTCAATCCACCAACATCAAAAGGCCTACAAATATTTTTCCAAGAAGCCCAATGAATAGCATTTTCAGAGAAGTTTGTTCTCCACAAAAACTTGTTAAAGTTAGTTTCAATGTTGTTAATAATAGTTTTGGGAATTAAACTATTTTTCATCCAATAGTATACTATTGGATGTAAAACATAAGAAATCGGCGTCATTCTTCTAACGAAAGATGAGTGTTTAGAGTCCCACAAATTAATTTTGTCATTGATTTTGTCGAGCAATGGATAGAAATTATTCCCTTTATTGTTGCTATTAAGTGTGATTCCCAGATAAGTAGTAGGTAGAGTGTCTACATTGAAACCCGAAAGCATGGTAAGATTGTTGATCTTTGTTTGTTTAGTCATGGCTGACATAATTAGGTTGGCTTTGTCTTTGTTAACAGCTTGGCCTGACACACGCTAATAATCATCCAAAAATTTGCTGAGAGTGGCAATTGTGGATTCTTGACTATTGGTGAAGATCAGCACATCATCTGCAAATCAAATACAAAGAACCAAGTAATTTGTTCTTGGAGCATGCAGAAGACTTTTAATAGAGTAGAATAGCTTGTAAAGGCCTCTTAAGAGCACCTCCTCAGCAAGAATAAAAAGGTTAGGGGACAAAGGGTCCCCTTGCCTTAAACCTTTCTCTTGGGGAAAGTAGCCTTTAATTGTCCCATTAATAAGGATATACATGTTTATATTAGAAATCATCTTGCTGATAATGCTTGTGAACTCAACAGAAAATCCAAAACTGGATAAGACCATGATTGTAAAAGCATGTGACATCCTGTCAAATGCTTTTGACATATCAAGCTTGATCAAGATATTCCCAGTTTTAGGTTTTCGGTTGATATCATGCACAAGCTCCTTAGCTAAAAGAATATTTTCATGAATGAGGTGATTCTTGACAAATGCACCTTGATAAGGGGAGATAAGATTAGGGAGAATAGAAGCTAATCTATTGTTTAGGAGGCCAGAGATGATTCTATTGAAGAGGGTGCAAAGGCTTATAGCTCTGTAGTTAGACCAGTTGACAGGGTTGGCATTTTTAGGAATTAAACAAATGCCAGTAGCAAAAACACCCTTAGGAATGTAGTCTCCCTTAAGGTAAGAATTTTAGGCATTGCAAAGATCAGAACTGATAATGTGCCAACACTTTTTGTAAAACATAGTGTTAAAACCATCCAAACCAGAAGCATTGTCTTGGTTCATATTAGAGATAACCTGCCAAATTTCATCTTTAGGTGTGGGCTTAAGAAGAAAGTTGTTGTCCTTCTGAGAGACACATCTGGGAATACTGTTGAATATAGAATCCTACATTAAAGAATCTTCATCTTCCCTGCTAATATGATTAGTTAAAGAGTTTTTGAAAAGGTTTTTGGCAGATGCACTAATATCAGTAATACTGTAAAGCCATTTTCCACTATTTTTTAATGCCTTTAATAGAATTTATTTTCCTTTTTTAAGAAACATAAGAGTGATATAACTTAGTATTACCATCACCCTCATTGATCTAGTTATTGTAGCATCTCTGCTTCCAGTAGGTTTCTTCATCTTTAAGAGCTTTAATGTGCATACTATTAGCTTTAGAGAGATTAGAGTTAGAGAGTTGGTTGTTGTTTGTATAGTGAAGGGCCTCCATCTTTTTAACTTCATCAGTAGTCTGCTTAACTTTATTGAAAATATTTCCAAACTTCTCTTTGTTCCACTCCTTAATGCAGGTTTTAAGTCGTCTGAGCTTGTACCAGAAGACAAGATTATGGCTTCCTTTGCAAGTAAGATTCCAGTTATGTTCCACAGTTCTTAAAAAAGTATCATCGTTAGTCCAAGCGTTAATGAACTTAAAAATCTTTTTGCTAATGTTATAGTTATCCATGAAAATACAGTTAAAAATTATAAGCAAATGGGCATGATCAGAACACGTTCTGATCATGTGAAAAACTTGTATGTCCTTAAAAGTATTGAACCAATCCTCATTGATTAAGGCTTTGTGGAGTCTTTTCCAACGCTTATTTCTGTACCAAGTATATCAAGACCCAATGTAACCGGCATCTTCAAGATTACAAGTCCTAATAGCATCGTTGATGTTCTCCATACTAATGTAATCACTAGTACTGCATCCAAGCTGATCTTCAGTAAAAGTAGTAGCGTTATAATCCCCAACAGAGATCCAGGGTCTATTGTTATTAGAAAGGCACTTAAGATTATCCCAGAGAATCAGTCTTTAATGCCTAAGATTTTTTGCATAAATGGAAGTAAAATCGAAGCTATTCTTCACCCCTGGATAGGTAACATTCATGTGTAAAAACTGGTCATGATCAGAAATAATATTGATCTCAACATCATCAGCTCAAAAGACCCAAACTTTGTTAGCTTTGTTAGTAGCAAATTGATTATAACTCAAAGTGTGAGCAATAGAACCAATTTTATGAGTAGAAGCCAAGGGGTCTTGAATGACCAGAACTTTGATTTTTTTATCTTTGATAATGGAAAGCAGCCTAGACAACGAAGGTTTATTGTTAATGCCTCTTATGTTCCAACTAAGCATTCTTATCATTATCAGATAATGATGTTTGATGCTTTTTGTTCCCTTTTTCACCAGGGAATGGATCATACGTTTATTTCTGTTTCTTTTTTCTGCAAATTTCAACTTGCTACTGAATATGGAATTGAAGTCCGGGTCAGAATATGTGTCACAATGATATTTCTTTGGAGAGTTTTTGCAGCTTCCAACGTTATCACCATCAAAAGAGAAACTGTTATTCTTTTCTTGAAGATTACTTTGGGTATCAAGCTGATGAAGGACTTCAATTAACTTTAAATCTTCTTTATCTGAGAAAACCTTGTTGTAATCTTTCATTTGAGATGTATTTTTATTCTGATCATCATGACTGTTACATTTACTATTTTGATCTTGACAAGAATGTGTCTGTAACTCAGTATCTTGTTATCAATGTCTATCTATTTTTGGGTAATGATCGATTTCATATTTCTTCTATAGACTTTTGCAAAAGTTTGGACGTGGTTTTCTTTACTGTCAGTCTTTTGTTGAGGCTGACTTTCCAAGTTTTCAGTGTTACGATCTTGCACAATATTTAAGCGATCTTCTTCCTTGTTGTTTATTTTTTTCTTACAGTCAGTGCTTTTATAGCCTAAATGATAACAAACGTCACAATATTGAGGCACATTTTTATAGCTTAATGATATCCAACAACCATCGTTCTCGCCAAACCCGATCCACATACTGCATTTCAGAGGTTTTATGATATCTATTTCAACTTGAGCGTAGCAAGCATTGTTTCTGGTGGTTTCAGGAACGGTTACTTTATATGGAATGAAAATTGTAGCAGCAAGATCGTGTATAATCAAGGAATTATACATAAATTCGGGAATTGTTTCGAACTGAACCCAGATAAGCGAAACAAGGTTTTCATATTTCTTACTGAAATTAGGATCCCACGTAAGGATTCGCATAGTTAATCCATCGAAACTTCATACATTTCTGGACCATATAGCACTGCCATCATCTTTTAAGTTGAATTTCGTGAGTATATGTCTTGAATCGATGGTTTCATATGTGTAAGATCCTGTAAATTTGAAAGAACTAAGGAATCCATCAATAGAACTTCTTTTAGAAATGTCATTGCTGGACTTTCCTATAAGCATGATTCTAGATTGATCAATCAAATGGTCTTTGATTTCTTTGTTGTATTGAACGGAAACATGATCCTCTGTTTTTTAGTGAATTCTGGTTTAAGATCTTGAAACAGAGGATGAATTCTTGGTTTTACAGCTTCGACATAGCTTTTCTTGATTGTGCCTTCATTGAGTTTTACTGAAGGAAGAGGTGGGAAGTCGAGAATGTTGTTCATCGGAGGAGAGGACATCATTAATCTGAGATCAGAATAATCACAACCTTTGTTGGGACGATAATGGATGCAGGGAAAATCTTGGAGAAGAAGATGGTGGGCCCATCTGTATAGAAGGCTGGTAAAGAAGATTGGTATTGGTTTAAATAGTTTGTTTTCCTCTTTGTCAACTATTGATTTATTTTTAAAATTATATCAAACAACTAGAATTATTAATAATAAAATAGAAGACGAGTTATGAATAACAATCGAAATTTGGTAGTAATATAAATGGAAAATGTCCATGTCCGGATAACTAAGAGAATCTTTGTAACTAATAAAAATCGAAAACTTATTGAGGTTCCAATAATTAAGAGGGTCCTAGTAAAAAAGAGACCAATGGAACGACTAACTAGAACGGTTAGCAATACCGAAAGGGTTTGTAGTAAGATCGTTTTGATTATTTGAAATCAAAATAATATTTTTATGTAAGGTACGAGTTTTGATATTATTGTGAAAGAATTTGGTATTCTTTTCATCGTGTTTAACCAGTTCTTTTTGAATTTTTATTAAGGAATGATTCTTCAACTTTGCTGGGGAAGATGAATTTAGAATAAGCTTCAATTTATTTAGAGACAAAAAATAGTTAATAGGCTTTTTAATGAGGAGGTACTCGACCTTGAAAAGGTCTTTCTAGACATTTTAAACGCGGGTATCGATGTTATCGTATGATTTGTAATTTAGTTCTTTAAGAGATAACTGAAAGAAAATGAGTTTTTGGAATACCATATTTACACATTAGGTGAGGTTGGTGATAAGGTTGTACCTATTGGTCAAGAGACATATCTTGTATTGAAGAGGTAAGGCTAACGAGAAGGAATCAATGTTCGGCTAAACGAAATCTAGGAGACAAGAAAGTTATCCAATCGGCCATAAAATTAATCCAAAACCTACGTCGCTAACTGATACGTTAGCCAGTTGGTTGATCCCACAAATAAACAGAATTTGAACGATGATTAACGCATTACGAAGAGTTTACCGATCATATTATAATGTATCATGGAACCCAACGTAAAATGTGAAAACGGTTACCATTGATGTGGCTCCTGATTATGCGCCACTAAGAGAACGCGTATAACAAGTGGTCAGTTAGTCTAGCCAGTATTAGTAGTCACGAAAAAACTCCAAATACTTACTGGAGAGAAATATATGACTATAAACCATTATAAATAGACTTCTAACAGGAGAGAAATATATGAAAACTTTTGAATAACAAAATAAAGCAAGAACATCAAGAACTTTTTTATATTGTTTTTCTTTCCAGATTTGAAGCATACCACTTTGGTATATACATTTTATAGGAACTTTTCCTATTAAATTCAAAGTTTTCTGTGCGAAATTTTCTATTATTAATAGTTTTCGTACCAAAATTTCAAATAGTGGTAACGAGATCCAAAATAAAAAAGAATGCCCAAGAGATGAACCATCCTAGAGGTGATATGGCAGCTATTCTGGAGCCGATAAGAAATTCATCGGTTGTCGTGAACAATACGGTGGTCAGTCCAGTTCCAGGACACGTGAACCAGATTCATACCACCGCCACTGCAACTGGTATCATAACTGGTGATGACTCCCAGCACGCTTACCTGGGAAGTGCTAGGGTCCTCTCTAGCCTCAACGTCGGCACTATATGCGCAAGCAAGGAAGTTGCTCCCGTTTAGGGGGAGAACTTCGCAGACCAAGGTATCCCAATTACTTATCTATTGTTTAGGTTCTGGAATTATAGATTAGAAAGTTAAAATAGGAGCATATAAAAGAACTCTAGCTACAAGAAGATAATAAACACGAAGCCAATGCTACGATGGCAAAGATAGTTGAAGCACTACAGCTGTTAACAAAGAATGTGCTGACTATTAGTAAAGTTAGACAGAGACCACACCAAGAAGATAGTAAAACAAGTCGTGCAAACAAAACTAAGGATCAAGTTGAGAATGGCGAAATGGGAGTTTAAAGAAACGGTAAGAAGAAAAGAGCAAACGACCTTGAGCGCGATAACATGTCGGATAAGGAGACAATGGAATGTCCCAAGGAGAAGGATGCGATGAAGTACAATTAGGTGCGACCGAAGATGACTGCCTACTTTCTCAAAGATTCCTCATTCATCAGGAAAATCATAGAAGTAAAACTCCCACATAAATTTGACATGTGCCGAATGGAGGCCTATGACGGCTCGGAGATCCGGAGCGCCACCTGGAGCAATGAAGAAAAATGATGATAGCGTTTAACCCGGCGATTTCTTGTTATGCATGACACTCTCCATGACTCTTAAATGGAATTATATAGACATGTTCAATAGACTACCTAAATGATTAATCAACGATTTTGTAGGTTTGTGAGGCGCCTTCAGATATCGGCTCGTCTGCAACAAGGAACACAAGAGGAAAAAATATTTTATCATAGATTTATACAAGACGAGAGAGGAGTTACTCAATAGTTATGTTAAAAATTTTATCCATGCAATTAATACTCTACTAGATCCGGAAAAGTTAATGGCCTCGGTGTCGCTTATAATAGGACTCGATAGAGAGGGCGTCTTATATACTAACCTCGTCAAATTCCTGGTAAAATATATGAGGGACATTCTCGATAGGAATCTTTATTACTATACAGGCACAAAAATTCACACCTTTGACGAAGAACATATTAACTATCTATGATATGACGAAAGGTTTAGCTAAATATTAACCCCCTCACAATATATCGGCTCTTAGTTATATGAGGTCCCGTCGTCACTTATGTTCCTATCATAATGACCATGATCATGCGACTGGCGGTTGTTGGTAGCTGAAGGAACAGTTTCATGATTAATTGACAATAATGAGTTGGTTCAGCTTGTCAAGGAAAAAAAAGTAAATGGTATCTTGACAGAAATGATTGGGGCCTAGTGGATGACGAGCAGGAACAAAACAAATATGATAAGAGAAAATAGTAGTGACTTTTCACCATCTATGGTGAGTTTACTTTATCAGGAACAAATTTGGCATCCTGAAAGCGATACAAGAAAGACCTTGAGGTGCATTCAGTTGATGGGTCGTCAAACCACAAGTACAGAGAGCCGGTGGCCGACCAGACATTTAACGATGACAACTTAAGCGGAGTGGTAACCCCACATGAGGATTCCCTAACAATTAACATGGATATTGGTGGATTGATGGTTACACATTTCTTGGTCGATAGTGCAGGTTCCGTGAATGTTATCTTTAAAGCGAGTTATGATGGAATGAGGAATGTATCATTATACAAACACTAGTAGGGTACAAGAGGAAGTCTTCCCAATGTGTGGTAGAGGTCGAGCTCATGGTAATCGTTGACATCGTAACATTAAGGAAGATATGAAAACATTATTTATGATATCTGACGCCTCTAGCTCCTATCATGCAATCATAAGTAGGATATGGAAACACCAAATGGAAGCAAAACCATGTACATTTCTTCAATATCTAAAATACTCGGTCGACAACATGGTCGCGATTTTCTAGGGTAGTCAACAAATCACGATGAGTTGTTATGGTATTTCCACGGATCCAAAAAAGTTGGCTTAATAACAATTAGTCGCTGATGGGGAGGGGTCTCAGCTTCAAAAATATGACCCACGACCAGATGGTGTGGATGACGCCAGAGAAGAAGAGCAGCCTAGTAGCACGACTGAAGAAGTGGTAAACAAATCTTAACTGAAGGAAAAAAGATATGTGTCGATAATAAACTTGATGATAATTTCTAAAATAGTTTACTGATCTTATTGCAACAGAATATGGATGTTTTTGCATCGAGCATGACCGATGTGTCAGGAGTCAGCTCGTTAGTTACCCACGACGAGCTTCATATCAACACACAAGACCAATCCATCTGAAAATTAGAAACTTTTCTTATGAAAAGTCCGCACTCATTTCCTATGAAGTAGATAAGGATTTCCGCTTAAGGAACATTGGAAAGAAGAAATACATATTGTGGGTAGCAAACTCAATACTAGTTAAATAAAGAGTGAATAATGGAGGATATGTGTCGATTTCAGCGACCTCAACCAAGCCTTCCCTAAGATACGTTTCATCTGCCTTATATCAAACAGTTAGGGTTAGGTATGGCATACCCAACTATGTGACTATTAGGGTTCCAGATGTTAGTGAGCATTCCTATCAGGAAAATGAGAACGAAACTTGCCTTTTTACAACCGTATTCAATTAGGGGACTGTGCTTACCATTACCAGGCTTAATTCACAATTTTTTTGGTTTTTTGGGCATATGCCCTACCCAGTTAGTCGCAAATGGGTGGAGAACCCTACTCAGTATTCCATTCCGGCCTGTTTAACATACTTATTAGCTGTTGTAGATGTTACAAAATTAGTTAAGTCCCCGTTCTTTTACTCTCAACTTACTAGTATCAGAAAGATAGTGAAACTGCAAAGTTCAGACAAGAATTGGAAAACTCTATTTGTGTTTGTATCTGGTAACTGGGACCATGAAATGCCTTGCTGAATCTGCAACTAGAACAAAAATGAAAATCCAAGTGTAGGGAACATTTTCGATGAGTTTTGCATTGCTGTTGAATTTGTGTTGCTACTGATTGAGCTATTTAAATGTGCAGGTAAGGGGAAACACCAAAAATGGTGTAAAGAAAGCTTGGCCGAGAAGGCTGTGAATCCCTTGATTAAGGTTGCAAACCTAGCAAGTTCCACATGGATTCAAGAACCTGCTTGGTTATTTACACATATTAACTACTTAAAGGCTAGGTTGTGGCTAGTCCCTAAGTTGAATATTGGGGACGAAGGAACAATAACAATGGTTGGTACCAGAGTGACGACAACTACAGATCATTTGAGGGCGTTGATGGAGCAACGTTATAAAGAAAGGAAAAACACCGTGGTATGATTATCTGTTCCTCAACATCGAAGGATCAAGGAACATGAAGGCTCCTCATCTTTTCAGTGTGAGACGGAAAAATAAGAAGAGGTGTTGAGTTTGAAGAGGGCTGGTGAAGTGAACCAGAATGAGGGAAGTGAAGCTCTGTCGAGGATTAGAACGGAAGTTGATCGTACTCGAAGATCTCGTTTGGAAAATTATGATGAAGATGATGGAGGTGATAAGGGTCCTCTCCTTAAACGCCAGTGTGTGATAGTGGATGCAGTACCACTAGATACTAGGAAACCGCAATTGATTAATGAAGAAAAAAACTATGGGGATCTGATTACAGAGGCTCGGGATGTTCAACCATCTGTCTTTGCGCCTGAGCAAGCTCGAGAGAAGGCTCCTGAGGTGATAAATATAGATGTTGAGTAGACGGATGGTCTAGCAAAATAATTTGATGATATTGGCGACATATACGCTCTCAAGAAACACATTCCTGAAGAAATAAATCGTGGGATAGAGTAATTTGTAAAAAGTGGCGTACGACATACCTTTGTACAAGAATTGGGGTCTGATTATACGCGTGTAAATATAGTGAGGTCTGGGCATATATCCACAAAATACCAAGATGTTGGGCCGAGTCGAACAGCCCCTTCTAGAATTCCAATGTCGTGGCCATCCATGTTGATGTGTGATATATTAAAGCGATGCCTAGAACTTTCCTTCTATGATAACATACCAATTAGTGAGATACTTTAGAGGTAGGTGGAACTAGCAATTGAGGTAAATTCATTATGCTTTTCTGCATTGTATATGATTAATAATATTATCTTAATTAAAAATTATGTTCACAGATGCATCATAATTCAGTCATCCTCTTCTATTGACGCATGTCAGACGCATGTCTCCAAATAATGGAGAAATGAAAACCCGAACCCATGTTTATTAGGTCTGTAAAAGGGTTAATCAACGATATGGATTTCTTTAAGCAAGCATATGGCTCTGCCCAGGCTCACAAGGTCAAGGTTGTGCAGGAGAATGAGGGGTTTGAGAAGGAGATGACGATACTAAGGGATGCTCAGAAGGCGTTCAAGAAGAAGAAGACAAAATTGAATTCTGAGGTTGCGGTGTTGATAATGCAGAACCATGGGTTTGTCAAAAGAAATGATGACCTGATGTCTCAGAATGCGGAGCTACTTGCTCAAAAATGACTCAAGCTAAAAGAGTAGAAGAGCATGCAGATCGTATTGGAGGGCTCGTGATTATAATACCAGTTTGACTGCCTTCATTACAGATTTGAGGGTTCAGATGGAGAATCAACGACAAAAACTGATGAAGAAGGCTAAAGTGGACTTAGAGCAGCGAGAAGAAAAGGTGATGGAAATTGTCATGGAGATTATGTCAAATAATAAGAAGGAAACGGTAGTTGAACTGCTAAGGTTAAACTCGGGGATGAAGCTCGGCTCGTTGAGTAAGTTTGCACCATCGCTTGAAATTCAAAAGGATGGGGGTTTAGCAGTTACCGAGGTGAATCTCCCCGTAACCAAGGTGGGGAAGACAGTGACCCTAATTGACGAGGATATAGGGGTTCGTCCCCAAGAGGCAAATAAAACTATTCCCAGTGTGTGATGTTATAACTATTATGAACTGAAGTTGTTATTTTATGTTTCTCCTAGTATTGGCACCCTTAGTGCATGACTTATGGATATTTGTTGTTTTTAACACTAGAATTGGATGGTTTAATTCAAGTAGTAGTTAGAGCATTGTCTCATTCTATATCAGTATATGGGAAATCGTATAATTTGATGGATATGTGTGTTTATTAACTTATATTCTATCCAGGAGAAGTCCTTACAAGGTCGAGCTCAGTGTGGCTCATTGCGTAGCTTTAAGGGATAATAACTTACCATATTTATTCGCGGTGAGGTCTATGCGACTCATTTCATGGCCCTTTTAGGGCTTGAATATATGATCAGTTCACTTATATACCATGTACAAGGTATGAGGCTCAGTGTGGCCTTTACGTAGCCCGTAGAAGTGACCAATTAGCTTGGTCGTATTATCGACTCTATGGTCTAGGCTTAGTGCGGCACCTTGCATAACCCGTAGGCGTGGTTATTAACTCATTCACTAATTTTAAGGACAAAGATTTATACAAACACATATTATGGTGAAAGCATAAAAATTATATTAACATGACAATATATAGTTCGATGCATCATTAATAAAAACCTCGCGCCATCAGGAGGGAAAACGAACGCATCATCTAATCTTACAATGTTGATTGATATAATTTGAGATGGTTTACATTTCAAGAGTGTCTCAGGGCGTGACCTTTTGCGTATGCTAGGTGGTATGATCCACTATGCCCCTTGGAGATAACAGTGTATGATCCATCCCAACTGGCTCCTAACTTGCTCGTTGGCTTATCCTTGAAAAATATTCTTCATTACCGTATTGCCAATATTAAAAATGCGAGGTCTAAGGCGTGTGTTGAAACAACCCCTCATTAGGCTCATATAATGTTCTGTTCGGACTCGTGCCTGATCGCGGCGTTCCTCGTTAAGGTCCATCCACTGCTATGCTAGCGTCGTTGTTGTTTTTTTTCATGATTAACTACACGATGGCTCAGTATTATGACCTCGGCTGGTAGTACTGCTTCACTTCCATAAACTAACAAAAAGTGAGTATCGTTCATGGTTGTACGTGGTGTAGTTTGGTAGGTCCACAAAACTTCTGACAACTTGTCTGGCCGCTTGCCTTTTGCTCCTTCAAGATTCTTTTTAATATCTTCCAAGATAGTTTGGTTAGTGACTTTGACCTGGCCATTTTCCTGAGGGTAATATGGTATAGAAAAGTATTGGTTGATGCCAAACCAATTACAAAACGTTGTCATTATGGTGTTCTAGAATTGCGGGCCGTTGTCAGTCATTAAAACGCGGGGTATTCCAAACGTTGTGAGGATTTCGTTGTGTATGAAATCACATATCTCTTGCGATGTGGTGTGAAAAATAGCCATCGGTTCTACCCATTTTGAAAAGTAATCAACTGCGACGATCATGCAGAATTGTGGTAGCTTCACTGTTAACCACAATGTGCCCAAACTTCACCTTTAAGTAGGTCATGCAGAACTTTTGTAGCTTCAACTTGGTTAAGACATCTAAGAAAAAATCGGGTAACACTTTTACGGTATATGACACCATCCATAGCACAATATTTAGCAGATCGTAGCTGAAGCATTCAAGCCGCTGCTTTGTCGGTCGGGAGGGTAGCAGAATTTAGATAAAGTAAATAAGGTCCCCTCCGATCTTTATCGATGTTGATTGTGTGTACGGTGTTATCCTTGGAGATCAACTCGGTGGTTAGTAGATGTTGCATGATAATGAGCGGATTGTCACCCAAGGCTGCTGCTTTGGCAAGGGAATCCGCAGGGCAGTTTTCTTGGCGTAGGACCTGTTCATACTATACTTTTACAAAGCGAGATTCGAATTCCTTTAGCACTACTAGGTAGCCTCGGATCCTTATTTTTTCGCGTCATAAATGGCCCGAGCTTGGTTCATAACTAATTATGTGTTCGATCTGGTCTTGAGGAGGCGAGCTCTGCATATTAGTGTTAACTTCATGCCACAGATTACTGCCTCATATTCTGCACATTATTAGTTACTGGAAAGTTGAAGCGAATTTCTTTCCAAATCTCCTCTTTTGTATTCAAATGGAGAATAATCCCTGCTCCTCCCCCTGACGTGCTCGATGCTCCATATGTTTCTACAATCCATTCGGGCAAGTATGTCGGTAACATAGTATTGGGTTCTTCGGGAGAGCCGTCTATGGAGGAGGAAAATTCTTGTCAGAAGGCCAGCTACAACCTGCCCTTTGATCGCCTTACGCGACTCGAACTGAATATCATATTCACCAAGCTCGATGCTTCATTTGGTGAGTCTTCCTGAAGCATCCGACTTTTGCATAACTTACTTGAGAGAGAAAGATGTAAAAACTATAATTGTATGGCCCCTGGAAGTAGAGGCGCATTACCGACTATTATTAATCCCAACACAAGTTTTTCCAGATTAAGATACCCCGTCTCCGTGTCGACTAATCTTTTTCTAGTATAATAGATAGGGCGCTGGACACCTCCCGACTCTCTCACTAAAACTGCACTGACCGAAAATGGAAAAATAGATAAGTAAAGGAATAATGGTTCACCGGCAAGGGGTGCAGCTAAAATCTCTGGTTAATTTTTTAGCTCGGTGAATTCCCTATTATAATCCTCGATCCACTCAAATTTCTTGTCTCTTCGAATTATCTCAAAAAATGGGAGGCTATTGCCAGAAGCTCTACAATTAAAACGGGAAAACGCTGCGAGGCGTCTTGTTAGACACTTCACTTCCTTGATATTCCGCAGTGGTGTCATCTGGATAACTGCCTGCAATTGTGCGGGGTCGGCCTCAATCCTTTTTTACAAACAATGTAACCCAAGAATTTACTGCGTCAAACTCTGAAAGAACATTTGATCGGATTAAGCTTTAAATTGTATTGACGTAGGAGGTCGAACATCGCTTGGAGTGTCAAGAGTTGCTGGTCTGTCGTGTGCATTTTGACTATCATGTCATCAATATATGCTTCCATACGCTGACCCAAGTGATCGTTAAAAATGTGATTAACCAAGCGTTGATATGTAGATCCCGCATTCTAGAGTCCAAACGAAATAACTTTGTAGCAGTAGAGGTCGCGTTTGGTCTGAAACGTAGTGTACTTTTCATCAGAAGAATCGAGGCGAATTCGATTATAACCTGAATACGCATCCATGAACGATAAAAACTCACATCCCAAAGCCGAGTCCACCAGCTGGTCGATGCGGGGTAGTGGGAATATATCATTTGGACAAACTTTGTTCAAATCGGTGAAATTGACAAACGTGCACCGCTGTCCTCTTTCTTCTTTATTAAAACTGGATTTGCCAGCCATAGTGGGTATCAAGCCGATCGGATATGGACGAGCCTAGACAACTTTATTACCTCAGCCGATATGGCCTATTGCTTTTCTCCATAAAAAGATCGTCGCTTTTGTCGCACAGGTTTAACTGAAGAGTCGATAGCTAATTTATGGCAGATGACTGAGGGATCAACACCTGAAATGTTGCTAGCTTCCCACGCAAACACATCCAAATTTTTTGCTACTAGTTCAATTAATGATTTCTTATAAAAGAGTTTAGATGATTACCCAACCGAAACGTATGACCCCTAGTTATTACCTCTTCTACCAAGTTAATGAGTCTTCTTGTGGTTGTTCTGTTTCCCTCAGATCATCCACTGGCTCAGGCGAGGGTGGTGCACTACTGTCCTCTACTACTACTCCCCTCACCAGTTAATTGCTATCGTAGGAGCTTGGATGCGTCATCTGTGACTGCGTAATATGACCTCGCAGTACACTGGCTTCCTCAGATGATTCCCACTGTGTTTCCTAAAGGGTACTTGATACACTGCCGAAACGTGCATAGTGTGGCCTCCATTAGATGCAGCCATGGCCTGCCTATTATCGCGTGATATGAGCTATGAGTATCTTGGATCATGAATAACGTATTTAGCTTGCGCTTAGTGGCCCCATAACCCGGTTTAACCATCAACTCTACTTCTCCGAAGCACTGAGATACTTCTCTCTTATAACCGACCAATGTTAGTTTAGTGGGCTTGTAGGGAGGAACGTTTTTCATTCGGTCGTAGCTTCCTTTGAATATGATATTGGCAGATATTCGTCCATCAAACATGACTTGAGTCACTATAACTCATCCGATGTCGAGGTTTATTGTCAACACATCTTCGTGGGGTATACTGACTCCCCGCAGGTCGTCATAATTAAACATGAGATCGGCCACGGGGTTACGATAGTTACAATACGAGGGAACCTCGACTTCGCAAACCTTGAGGTTAGTCTGCACCCTTTTTCCTGTCCTCTGCCCTTGTTCCACCTCGGAATTTTACCCCGCAATGGTATTAAGGGACGGGGATTGGTCGTTCACCTCTAAAATAACATTAATAGCCACTTTTGAATGTTTTTCCTTGCTAGCATCTTCTCCGGTAGTTAGCTCGGATTGACCCCCTTCAATGGTAAATAGTCACTGCTGATTTCCCTTGCTTTTCTCTGCTTGCATCTTCTTCGATAGTTAGCTTGGATTGACCCCTTACAATGGTAATTAGCCATTGTTACTTTCTCTTATTTTCTTGAGTATCGTTACCGAGTTTATCCTCATTGGCCGAATGTGCTTCTTCCCTCTACTCTGGTCATCTTTGGTGATCCTGTTGTTTGATAAATGGGATAAGTTCCCCATTGTGTATCAACTTCTGAATTTCTTCTCTGAGTTGCCAACACTCGTCTGTAGTATGTCCATGATCGTTGTCGTATGAGAAGAAATATCTACTTGAGCGTTTGTAACCGGGGGCGCTCATTACTCGTGGCGTTTGATATTTTGTTATTTCTTTTGTTCGATCATATATGACCGATATGGTTTCAGTTATTGGTGTAAATTTTTAAGACGGGTTTTCATAGTACTGAGGTCGTTGATTAATGTCCCGTCGCGGTATGTCATCAGTTCTTTTTTGTTCGGCCATTTCCTAATTGGGGTCAGTGGCATGTCGGTTAGGCGAGTCTTCTCTTCTAGAATCATCTACTTGTATAAATGTGTTCGCGCATGTGAGCAAGTCCCCCATCACCTCCGTTGGGAATTTGATCAGGTCGGCATATAGTTTCCCTCGCCGGTCAAGACCTCTCTTCAGAGAAGCTACCGCCATGTTTTCTTCTAGGTCATATTTTCTTCCCGAGATGTAGGGTGTTTATAGCATGTTCTGAAGTGGGAAAGAGGTTTGATAAACAATTAAATGAATCTAAAAATAAGGTCTCATTTTCATGGTTACCGCCAGTAAGTCGATGAAACATTTGTCAAGGTCAAGATACCTTATCTCTCAATATAAGAGGCTCTTGCTCATATATTAAATTGACATAGAACTTCTTTTTAAATCTTTTACTAATTAGATATTAACGACATAATCAAAAACCAGAAAGTAGATATTATATGTATTGATTGGTAGGGTTTTGAAAGAATCTCTCGAGAATACAATGATGATTTAATCTTGTTAATAGTTTTGTTATATTCTGTAAATCATTGGAAACGATAAAAGAATTAAATACTTGGAGAATAAATGGAAACATTTATCTGAAAAACAAGATATGAACATATTCAAGGCTAACGGTTTTCGAGCCAATATATGAACTTTCTTGATGGATCTGGGTAGTGCATGGAAGATAAGGCTGTTAGTATAGATAAATTCTCTTTTATACCTCTTTCATTGAGTAAGTACCCCAAGAAATTCGATGATTGGTATCAAATTCACATTTCTCTGAATTTAATTTCAAGTTGATCACCCTAAAGTTTTTAAATGTCTATTTTAGGTCACATATATTGTTGGCATCATCGATGCTCTTAAAAAAACATATCATCAATATAAAATTCCATGCTCCATCATATCTAACTAGCAAAATCCTTATTGATAAGTCCTGAATATGTAACCTATGCATTCTTTAATCTGAATAATTTTACTTTATAACAATAAAATCACACGTCAATAATAAAATTAGTGCATTATTGATATATTAAATGCATATGAATCTGTTGTACCATGAGTAGGCATCCATGAACGACAAGATCTTGTTATTTAAACTTGAATATACTAACTGATCTTTCTTTGGAACTAGGAATAGGTCTTTGATACATGCTCTATTCAAGTCAATAAAATCCACAAACACGCGTCACGTCCTATTTTTCTTTTGGAGTAGGACTAGGTTGGCAGTCTAGACTAGGTATATAGACTCTTGAATATGTTCGAACTTTGAAAATCGATCCACCTCAACTATACTAGCCTCTAGTATTTATATAGAGAATTTGTTTTAGTGATGGTTCAAACATTTAGATTGATTAAGTGCTTATGACATATTATGTCTGAAGGTAATCATAAATAACTTCAATTTTTTTATCTAAACACATATAAGTTTTTAGTTTAAAATGATAGTACAAAGTTCTCGATACTACCTAGATTAGTGGTACCGACCTTCAAACACTTTCAATTTTCAAGATCAAGCACATTTGTATCCTCGTTGGGGACTTATAAGCTCATAGTTTTACAAAGGTCATTAAGTCAACACCAAGTGAGAGCCTTACTAATTGCTATTTTTTTTCAAAGCCAAAAAGGTGACATATTACTTCAAAGTTAACTTTGAATTTCCTATTATGACTCTCACTTTACTTTTAGTATATAACAAAGGCATTGGTGCAATATGGAAGCGATTGCAAGCATCTTGTTGAGCCACGACCGACCAATAATAACACTATGGTATGTCAAACACTATGGTTTGTCAAACACCATGGACAAGACATTCATTGTTTTCTTGTTTTCTCTTTTGTCTAAATATATTATTGTTCAAAATCATATTTTACATATATTAAATATTTCTTCAAAATCCGTTGATATTTATATTATACGTAATCGATTCGATTGATAATTTGTTTATTATATTAATATAATAAAATTATTATATACGATCAAATAAGTTATTATATATTATTGAATTAATTGATATTCTATAAAAAATATTAGCACGAAATAAATAATTATTATATTGTATGATAAATTTGTTTAATTATTATTATTTTAATTTTTTTATGTATTTAGTTGTTTAATAATTTACTATTAGAAAAGTTTAAATTTGAGTTGCTTAATGATATTAAAAAGACAAACAACGTACCTATGTTTTATTTTTATCTATAAATTAATTACTGTTGTATTTTTTTGTTTTACTTATTTATTTTTTTGTTTATTTTTTGTTAAAAAAATTCTGACTAACTAATTTTACTTAAATATTATATTTGGGAAATGTTATGGTCAATAATCGTTTTATAATTAGTTGTAAGCGGATCAATTTTATGTCAAGTGTTGTTTTTTAATTAGTTATAAAATACACTAATAGAACGTTATTGAATCATAGTGTACCTTGGTTCATATCACCACTAATAGAATGTTACAGAAAATTGACAGATCCAAGCATGACAATCACTCATATATTCGGGAGAAAAACTTAACATATGATTGGCTAGCTAAGTGGACACTCAAATGCAAATACAAGCTTGACCTAAATCCTACAGCGATACCAAATCAACTCAAAGCTATAATGCTACTGGATAGTCTTAAAGTTGGAAACATTATAAAAATATCTTAATGTATCAGTGCTTCAAATTGAATATATTTTCTATATATACATAATAAGTTTATATTACTTCAACTTATGTTTACTAACAAGTTAACCAGTCTCATCCTGACTTTTTAATCTCAAAAGTGTACTATACAGTTTCTTTTAACATGTTTGGATCATCAGATGGTTGTAAATAAATTTAAGGAGAAAAATGCATTATGCAAAAAGTAACAATAATGACTCATAACATAAAACACAACACAATCGGATATGGTAGATAAAAATGCAGAGGAACATCCATGGTCTAAAATAATAAGGATTACTTGTAATTCATCAAGATAAGTAGAATGCTTATGAGCTAAAGTCACGGCAAAAGAATGAAAGCAACCACTTGTTTTCATGGTTATTGCCCATCAGCATACTCAAAAGAAGAATATATTGCATCCAAAAAGAATATTTTAACCTAAAGTGAAACTCGAAAATCAACCAGAATCGATTCAGAACGTCATTAACATGTATTATAAACATATTTATCTCAAGATGTAATACATGTCAAATTAATCTTTTGAAAAACTTTTTATCACCCGTGAAGCTTTTGAATCAGAATATATGGTGGTGGGTAGTTTCTCTTGATACCGGTAAGTATCAATCACGTGTTGGAATTTCTCCATTAAGTTGGACCGTCACATGTCGTATCGATGTATCGAACTATCGTTAATATTAGTCCAATAAAAGTAATCATAAAGAAAAGAACGGACTAGTAGATAAAATATGTATCATGGAGGTAATTGTATAGATACCAGGTTTAATTCCGAATACTGTGAAGGATTGGATTCGGAAATAAACAACTTAAGCAAATCGTAAAGTTTTGGGGTTATTTTGTAAAACAAAATAATACCGGGTTATGGTCCCTAAGAGTGGCAATTTAATAAGGACTGGTCTTCATTAAGTAACGGTCTGGAAGTTACAGACAATTAAGAGAGAAGAACCGTTACTGGTCTTCATTAAGTAACTGTCTGGAAGTTACAGACAATTAAGAGAGAAGAATCGTTACTGGTCTTCGTTAAGTAAATGTCTGGAAGTTACAGACAATTACTTAATGAAGAACCGTTTTCTCACTTCAGTTCTATATAAGAATGAGTTTCTCATTCTTGAAAGAAAAGAAAAGAAAATACAGAGAGAAATTCCTTTAAGAAAAACAAATTGATTCTTCCTTCGAATCAATTACAAAAGTGTGTTTTGGTTGTCATCTCTTAGAAGAATCAATAACCTAGCAAAGGATCGCCGATCATCTTCTCTAAGTCAGGAATCTGAAGATCAAAGAATGTCTACATCCTGTAAGTATTTATTCCGCATTATTATAGGATGATTTAACTTCATGGTTCAATAAGTTAGATTAGAAATCCACATTAGTATTTCTATCAAGTGGTATCAGAGCCACCATGAAATTAAATTCTTAGTTTTTCAGATTATAAAATTAGATCATATATATTAGATCTATATATTAGATATGATGTCGGTTATCGGAAATTACATAAACAATTAAACAATTACGGTGGTATAATTATATATGCAGTTAAAAGATGCCGTATGCGACTACTATAATTAATATAATTAAATTAAAATCTGAAATTGTTAATTTAGTAACTGTCATTTCGCCTAAAGCCTAAAGAATAGGCGAAATATACGTGACCACCGATAAATGTGTAATTAAGTTTGCTTATATATTATATAAAGTTATAAGTGAATTATTACGAGAATTATATTATATCATTGAAGTTTATTATATATATAAATATATATTATAGTATATATATGAATAAGTTTTATATATATAAATAAATACTATATTATAATATATATTAAGAATTATATTATAATATAATTAAAGATATATTATAATATATTAAATTTAAGGTGTAAATTTAATTTAATTAAAGATATATTATAATTAAAGATATATTACAATATAATTAAAGATATATTATAATATATTAAATTTAAGGTGTAAATTTAATTTAATTAAAGATATATTACAATATAATTAAAGATATATTATAATATATTAAATTTAAGGTGTAAATTTAATTTGATTAAATTATACATAGACTACGAAATAGTTTGGACATTAAGTAAGGTAGTCGTATAGTATTTTTCAAAATAATTAGCATGTTTTAAGTTGTCCGAACTTCGGTAAATAATTAATGATTCAATATATCGCCAAAGTGATCCCTATTGCTGAATTAATTATTTTAGAGTTTTGACAAGTCTATGATTGACAAGTATGTAAATTTTAATCGGCCCAAAGGAAGGTTAATGTTTGACATAGTTAATCTTAGACACGAGATAGTTATTTGTGAATTGATCATTAAGAAAATTGAACTAGGAAAAAATCGGCCCAAAGGAAGATTTTTTTTTCTTGTCAATTAGAAGGATCAACATTAATTATGCTCAAACTCATACATATACAAATTAATATGCTTGCCCAAAGGTATCTTACTGATGTTGTAAGAGTATGTTTTATTATGCTATGCTTATTTGTTAAATACTATGGAGGTTATATGTTAAGTGATGTTTTTGGCTATTTATTGTTTGTTGTTTGTTATGTTAGCAAATTCGTATTTCTATAACCCGGAAGGCAAAAAGGCACCCATACTTAATGGGAGCAACTTTGAGCTGTGGAAAGAAGATATGTTGCTGCACTTGATGTGCCATGATTACGACTTAGCATTAAGGGTCGATGAACCTAAACCTCTGACTGATGACAGTTCTCCTACGTAGAAGAAAGAGTCAGTGGCGTGGTAAAAGTCGAACAGGATAAGTCTAGGGATCATGAAGCAAGCAATTCCATTAGCATTCCGTGGTGCAGTTTCACCTGAGATCACTAATGCGAAAATATTTCTCGAAGAGGTAGAGAAATGTTTTGCCAAGAACGATAAAGTAGAGATTAAGACGCTGCTTATTAAGCTAGCCTCTATGAAATATCGTGGCAAAGGGACTGTTCGTGAGCACATCTTGGAAATGTCAAACATCGCTTCCAAACTGAAAGCACTTAAGATTGACCTTCCCGAAGATGTTGTGGTAAGATTTGCTTTTCACTCTTTCCCTCCTCAGTATAAGAACTTCGAAACTTCTTATAACTGTCAGCGCGAGAAATGGACTCTCAACGAGCTCATCTCTCAGGCAGTGCAAGAGGAGGAAAAGATGAAGCAAGAACATCCAGAAGTGCAAATGGTGAAAGCTCAGATGGATAAGGGAATTAAGAGAAAGTATGAAGGTTCAGATGCACATACATCGGGTTCGGGACAAAAGAAGCATAAGGGTACGTCTGGTAAAGGGCGTTGCTTCCATTGTAAGAAACCGGGGCACTTTAAGAAAGAATGTGAAAAATGGAGGGCTATGATGAAAGCCAAAGGTATTTTCACTTATATGGTCTGTTCTCAGATCAATTTAGTTTCAGTGCCAAGAAATACTTGGTGGGTTGATACAGCAGCAACAACTCATGTTTGTATTTCTTTGCAGGGTATGATAAGAAACCGAAGCCTGAGTGATGGTGAAACATCCATCTATACAGCTGATGGCAGTTCGTGTTTAGTTCATTCTATCTGTGATTTTTGTTTGTTGCTTACCAGTGGACATTTTTTGTATTTAAAAGACGTATTGTATGTACCTTCTTTTCGAAGGAACCTAATTTCTTTTCCGTTGTTGGACAAATTAAGTTATTCTTGTCTATTTGGAAATGAAAGTTTATGTCTTTATTTACATGGTAATGTTGTTGGTTCTGGAAAGTTAATAGCAAATGATAACTTGTATTTATTGGATACTATAAAGGATCACAAAGAGATAATGAATGTAGATGTACCTGGAAAACTAAATTGTAAAATGGAAAAATCAGCAAAAATTTGGCACAAGCGATTAGGTCACATTTCTAGAAATAGAATTGAAAATCTTGTTTCAGAAGGTTTATTAAGTGAACTGGATTTTTCGGACTTCAACGTTTGCATTGAATGTATAAAAGGAAAACAGACCAAAGTGAAACGATTAGATGCATACAGAGCGAAAGGGGTCTTGGATTTGATACATACAGACATTTGCGGTCCGTTCCCTACAGCATCATGGAACGGCCAACGATATTTTGTATCTTTCATTGACGACTTTTCACGATATGGGTATCTATATCTCATTCACGAAAAATCAGAGGCCATTGACAAGTTCAAAGTCTTTAAGACTGAAGTTGAAAAACATTTGGTAAAGACATTAAGTGCGTCAGATCGGACCGTGGTGGTGAATACTATAGGAGATATGATGGTTCAGGTGAACAATGTCATGGACCGTTTGCAAAGTTCCTAGAAGAGTGTGGTATAGTCCCTCAGTATACGATGTCGGGTTCGTCCAACATGAATGGAGTATCTGAGAGACGAAACCGTACATTAAAGGATATGGTAAGAAGTATGATTAGTCATTCAACATTACCTATATCACTCTGGGGAGAAGCAATAAAATGTGCGACCTACCTACTTAATAGAGTTCCGACGAAAGCAACTACTAAGACACCGTATGAACTTTGGACTGGGCGTAAACCTAGTTTAAAACATTTACATGTTTGGGGATGTCCAGCTGAAGCGAAGCCTTATAGGCCGAATGAAAATAAATTGGACTCCAAAACGGTTAGTAGTTATTTCATCGGATATCCCGAGCACAGTAGGGGTTTTAAGTTTTATGATCCTTCCACAAAGAATATATTTGAGACGGGTACAGCGAAATTCTTTGAGGATATAGAGTTTGGGGGGGAAGAATTTAGTAACGAACATTCATTTTGAGGAAGAATCAATAGAGATTCATGAAGGTTCTAACAATGATACTATAGTGTCAGATGATGATATGGTAATTAGAAGGCCAATCATCACTTCAGATTCGTTAGAACATATATATACTCAAGATGATGTTAATCTTCCTCCTATGGATGTTGTTCCAATGGAGCAAAATAAAGTTGTTCAAGAAGAACAAACTCTATCTCCTCAAGAAGTTCAAGTGCAAAATGAAGAAATTATGCCTTTGCGTAGATCTACTAGAGAAAGAAAGAGCGCTATATCTTCAGACTATATAGTGTATCTTCAAGAACATGAAGAATTTTATGGTTCAACAGAAAACGATCCTTTAAATGTTCGTGAAGCCATGAAAAGTTCTGATTCTCACTTCTGGATTAAAGCAATGAACGAAGAGTTTAAATCAATGCAAGATAACGCGGTATGGGAGCTTGTTCCATTACCTGAAGGAAAGAAGCCGATTGGTTGTAAATGGATTTTTAAAACCAAACGGGATTCTAAGGGTAATGTGGAGAGGCATAAAGCGCGACTTGTAGCTAAGGGTTTTACTCAACGTGAAGGGATTGACTTTAAAGAAACCTTCTCTCCAGTTTCTTCGAAGGATTCTTTTCGGACAATCATGGCATTAGTTGCACACTTCGACCTTGAGCTCCATCAAATGGATGTAAAGACCGCATTTCTTAATGGAGACATTGAGGAAATGATCTATATGTTACAACCTGAAAACTTTGTCTCTGGTGATCCAAAGTCGACGGTATGTAAACTGAAGAAATCTATTTATGGTCTCAAGCAAGCGTCTCGACAGTGGTATCACAAATTCCTTGAAGTTATTGTCTCATTTGGTTTCGAGATAAATTCGGTAGAGGATTGTGTGTATAAAAAATTCAGTGGGAGTAAATTCATATTTCTAGCGCTGTATGTTGATGACATATTATTGGCCACGAACGATAAGGAATTGTTACATACGACCAAGAAATTTCTTTCGGACAAATTCGATATGAAAGATCTTGGTGATGCATCATTTGTGTTAGGAATTCAAATTCACAGGAATCGATACCATGGAATTTTGAGTTTATCACAAAAGGCGTATATTGAGAGTATGTTACAACGTTACGGGATGGCTAACAGCAAAGGAAAGGAAACCCCTATATTAAAAGGTGAAAAGTTTAGCCTTAAGCAATGCCCAAAGACAAAACTTGAGATTGAGTAAATGCAAAAGGTTCCATATGCTTCGGCTGTTGGAAGTCTGATGTATGCTCAAGTTTGTACACGGCCAGACATTGCTTTTGTGGTGGGTGTGTTAGGGAGATACGTAAGTAATCCGGGGATGGAACACTGGAAAGCAGTCAAAAGAGTTCTCCGGTATTTGCAACAAACAAAACATCACAGGTTAACATATAAGAAGTCGGATAAACTGGAGGTCATAGGGTATTCCGACTCGGATTTCGCCAGATGTGAGGATTCTCGTCGTTCAACCTCAGGCATTATATTCCTTTTAGAGGGAGGTGCAATATCATGGAAAAGTGTTAAACAAACACTCATTGCATCTTCCACTATGGCTGCGGAATTTGTTGCTTGTTTCGAGGCATCCAATCAGGCGCTTTGGCTGTAAAATTTTGTCACGGGACTGCGAATCGTAGAAGGGATAGAAAAACCCCTTAGATTATATTGTGACAATAACTCGGCAGTTCAGTATTCAAACAGTAACAGGAGCTCGGTTAAGTCCAAACATGTAGATATTAAGTTCCCGTCTGTTAAAGAGAGAGTACAGAGTGGTCAAATTAATGTGGAGCACATAGGGACAAACTCAATGTTAGCAGATCCTCTTACGAAGGCATTAGTACCTAAAGTTTTTATTGAACACACCATTAACATGGGTGTTGTGTACTTAAAGGATTATTAGTTTCAGTGGGAGTTTGTATTAAGCTATTAAATTTGTTTGTATTATGATATTCGCGAACTTAAGGTCATTAATGCAAACATATTTATATACAAGTTTTCAGTGTGCTCTTGTATTTGATTATTCGTACTCTGCTGTAAGTAGACCTCCAATTAAGTGGGACTAGTTAAGAATAGATATGTAAGATTACATTTCATATTATTCTTATGCTATGCACCATGATAGATCCATGTAGTTGATTGTTGCGATATCGTGATTACTGATGCATCTATTTGCGGCTTGAAATGCATTGATGATGACTTTAGTCCTATGTCGTTAATAGTCATTTACAAGATTGTTAAGGTTATCTATGTGACGATAGAAATTTAGAACGTTCATTAAGTGGATGCATCCTATAGTAGCATATGATGATCCAAGTGGGAGATTGTTGGAATTTCTCCATTAAGTTGGACCGTCACATGTCGTATCGATGTATCGAACTATCGTTAATATCAGTCCAATAAAAGTAAACATAAAGAAAAGAACGGACTAGTAGATAAAATATGTATCATGGAGGTAATTGTATAGATACCAGGTTTAATTCTGAATACTGTGAAGGATTGGATTCGGAAATAAACAACTTAAGCAAAACGTAAAGTTTTGGGGTTATTTTGTAAAACAAAATAATACCGGGTTATGGTCCCTAAGAGTGGAAATTTAATAAGGACTGGTCTTCATTAAGTAACTGTCTGGAAGTTACAGACAATTAAGAGAGAAGAACCGTTACTGGTCTTCATTAAGTAACCGTCTGGAAGTTACAGACAATTAAGAGAGAAGAACCGTTACTGGTCTTCGTTAAGTAAATGTCTGGAAGTTACAGACAATTACTTAATGAAGAACCGTTTTCTCACTTTAGTTCTATATAAGAATGAGTTTCTCATTCTTGAAAGAAAAGAAAAGAAAATACAGAGAGAAATTCCTTTAAGAAAAACAAATTGATTCTTCCTTCGAATCAATTACAAAAGTGTGTTTTGGTTGCCATCTCTTAGAAAAATCAATAACCTAGCAAAGGATCGCCGATCATCTGCTCTAAGTCAGGAATCTGAAGATCAAAGAATGTCTACATCCTGTAAGTATTTATTCCGCATTATTATAGGATGATTTAACTTCATGGTTCAATAAGTTAGATTAGAAATCCGCATTAGTATTTCTATCATCACGAGCCACCACCAATATACTGTCCAACCTCATTTCAAAAACTAGTTGATAGATCTGGTAGCTTTGAAGCCATTTACCGGGACAATAGTGAGAATAGAAAAAATATTTTGCTCGACAGTTTTTTAACACATGAGAAGCTCTCAAATCATTATAAATCGTGATGGGTAGGTTATCTTGATACCGTTAAGTCCCTATCACGAGACACCACCAATATACTATCCAACCTCCTTTCAAATACTACATTATATACCGAATAGTTGTGAAGCCATTTATCAGATTAATGGTGAGAATAGATGTAATGTTTTGCTACGGTGACTAGGTTTTCAATCTGATTCAAAGGTAATACTTGAAATTAAAGAGTCTTAAGTACTCATGCCTATTTTGTATTAGGCCAGTTATTCAAAAGGAAAGTTGTCGATGTAAGATTCCTCAAAATTACAATACTTGTAATTTTAAATCTCAATAAAGTTGGTTTAACAAAAAATATAATTATAAAATAAGATACGTCTCGAATTTACTTGATGTATGAACTTAATAATATTATTATCCTTAAAATAATATATATATATATATATATATCACTTTGGTTTGATCTTAATAATACTTGAGTTTACATAACATATTTTGGTTAAATTAAATCAATTTAATTACGTCTAATAAAAGATCATTGCTATTAAAATATCAAAATTAATTTTTTTTAAATGATAATATATTTGATATCCAATTATGTTTTAAAAAAACAGGATAATTAATAAACAAAAAACGTATGAACAAAAACACATATAAAAATTAAGTTTCAATTTATATCTCAACCTATTAATTTTTTGAACATATTATATTATTATTTCTAATATAAGTAAATTTTGTGTAGAGAATATTTATCAAGAGAGAGAAAAAGTTATACGCTTTAAGAAAGAATACTTCATCTTTATGAGAAAACTTCTTTCTTCAAGCTCAATCAAATTTTCTGAAAATCAATACTACATAATCAAAGCATAAATCTCAACTAGCACCGAAGATCTTGAGCAAAAATGAAAAATCTAAGTCATTTGTGATGAATACAATAAGGAGATCTAAGGTTATCGAATGCAAATTGTTGTGTCAATATCCATCAACATAAGAAATTTGCGATAAATTTAGAAATTTTGTAAAAAGAATCATAAGAAAAAGATCTTTAGAGGTGTTATTAAATCAACACAAGAAAATATACTACATTAGACGGTTTCCAAATTTAAAATTAGGAAAATTTTAAATCGATCTTTAAAAAGGGTTTATCTGCAAATATCAAAGATCCATACTGAAGATTCAGAAACTATCAACTTAATAAATGGGAGAAAGTGCTATAGATCCAAAAAGTTCATCAATTCAACAACCAAAGATGAGGGCACTGAATTAAAATGAAGAAAAATCTTCAAAAAAAATTCATCTCATAAGGAAAATAGTAAAAGTAAGGTTATACCACATAAAGAGAAGATGAAGGAAATGAAGTTTCTTCATAAAGATACGAAGAATATTTCCCACCTCTCAATCAGACTACTATAATTACCCAATACCATAACAGCAAGAGGAAATAATAGAAAGAATCAGTCAGGACTAATTTTATAATGAAGGAGATTCTACACGATGAGGTGCACATCTCAACCAAACGTGGCTTCAAAGCGGTACACTTTACTGCTAAAGATAAATTGTTAGCACCCAAAGACAACATACTTAAATTAAACTGTGATGGATCATGCCTTTGAAATGGGGAGTCAAGTGGAGCTGAGATAATTAGAGATAATGATGGTGATACAATATGTGCCTCTGAAAGATTATATGGCAAGTTTTCTTCTTTAGTAGCTGAAAGCAATCCTTTATTAGATGGCTTAATAATCTGTAATTTTAAAGGTTACAATGATGTAGATATTGAAACTAACTCTGAACTTCTAATTGAAATATTATCAAAATGAAATGATCCCTACCTTTTAAACACAATGTTAGATGTTGTAGAAACTAATTAGTGCATCCATGATAATTAAATACATTTCTATAAGGCAAAATCAAGCAACTGGTTGGCTTTTTTGCTGGACTTTCAAATGTAAAATGAAAAATTAATGTTGAAAACAACCAAATTTCTAACCCTTTTAGTGCCATAATGTTATTAGAGAGTCTAAGAATTAGATATTTGAGATCAAATAAATAATTTTACATATCTTGATCAATTGTTAGTTAGTAATAACAAAACAAAAACCAATATATTAATTATATTGCTCCCAATTTTATTTTCCAAGATATAAAAAATGATTTAATTATAGAGGATTCCAATGCAGCAAATGGAAAATAATTTCATATGAATTACATGATCATGTTCCGGCCTACATAAAAAACCCTACACCGGCCGAAAACCTTTATTGAGGACAAAAGACTCTTATTTTTGCATATGAAAAATAATACTGTAACAAGTAGTATGTTACCTCAAATTTATTTGTTTGTTATTCGTTGTTGTTTTTGCTTCAAAACTAGCTTCAAAAAATAAATTTTATGTTACTTGTATGTATGATGCAGTAGGCCTCTTAGTCTTTTCAAATCATTCATAATAGACTATCATTGTTAATAGAATTTGTTTTTTGTATTTGATCTTTGACAAGCTGAGTAACCCATCTAGTCTTTATTGAAAGATAAAGGAATAACTAGATATAAAGATTCATTGACTGAGACTATTGGACCGTTAAGTAGCCTCTCTATTCCTTGGTGAATGATTGATGAACTATAAGAAATAGTTTATACAACTGAAGTATCATAGCCAAAGTTTATACGTAGTCAGAATATATTGATGCTGATAAAAATCTTCATGTTTGAGAAGTTTTTGGTTGATTTTGAGGAGGTATATGTGGTACAACGGTAGAAATTGAGGGATCAAATTAGGTTGGGTATGTCTCAATCCCTCATTCGCTGATCATATATCCTATAAATTTAGCGGATCTTACGTCAAAGGTGTACTCCTTCAAATTAATCTACCTATGATTGTTAAATATTTATTCTAGATTTGTGATGTTATCCTCGTCTACTTTACATGTGACCAGCATATAAAAAATATAGGCACAAATATTTATGTACAATTTGTTCCGCAAATATTTTGTTCACTAGATGCTGGTAAATTGAACTTACATTCTTCAAGATGAAAGGTATGACTTTGTAACAATAAAGTCCCATTTTGGTCATGAACGTAGTATGTTCTTGATCATCATCGTGCATCTAAATTTGGTTGTAACCAGAGTAGATGTCCGTGAAGGATAATACGCCCTTGCTTGATGTAACGTTTACTAACTGGTCAATGGATGGCAAATGAATGTGATCATTCAGTAATGCCTTATTCAGGTTGGTGAAATTGACACGCGTCTTCTAATTTTTATTCTTTTTTTACCAGCATAAGATTATCCATCTCTTTTACCATTACTTTTGTTTTTTCAAGAGAATATTATATTCGTTTATGCTAGATTAGCTGAAGGTTCAGAGTAACCGATAGTTCGCAACAAATCACTTCAGTCAGGACTCTCGTGATAGCTTGGGCACTCCAAGCAAACAAATAAATATTATTTTGTAATAAATCAAGAATTTTATACATGAGGGTTGTCGGTATGTGTTTACATAATCACAAAATTTTGTTTCATTCCATATGTTCATTCTCTATTTCTTATATATTCTCTATGATATGGAGGCTCTGTAGGATTATCCATGCCATTTGCTTCATCTCACGGTTTTTTTTACAGGCAAATCTTTTTACAATATTCTAGTTCTTGAGGATAAGTCCAACGAACCTGTTGATGGGGTACTTTGAACGCCGATATACCGTGGATATGATTGCATGTATTTGATCCAGCCATGAACTTCTCACGGTCACGTTGTAAACTGATTTTTATTCTACCATCATGAAGAGACATCACACCTTCTTTCTATATTATTTCCATCCCAATACCACATCAATGATCATCATTACAAGATCTACATTTTCTCATATAAATCATGTGAGAAATCTTTAGGAAGAGATCAATGGTGTCATGTCTTTAACCCAATCTTATGTGTTATATACTGAGCTCCCAATATACCTCAATGCCAGCCAACTTAACATTGATTAATATTACATCCCCGTGAGGTCTTGTTATGTTTCGAAGGCCATCATCTAAAAACTACACTATGTACTAGGGTGGATGTTATACGTGAGATGAGTTTTACCCACCAATAATTTGTCTATCATGGTGATAAACTAGGTATTTTTGTGGCATATCAGCGATAGCATTATTGGCTAAGGCCTTTGATTTTTTGGCCCGCCCCTCCGCTCTTTCTTTGGTTTTCTCTGGCTCTCTTCCGTCATGACTCACTGGGAGTCTCTCTCACTGTTTTTCTCTTTTTTAGTTCCTATATTCTCACACATTACTTCTTTTTTCAATAACTCCGAAATTTTACCCACATCTATCAATTGTTTACTTGATCATGCAACACTCAACAACATTTTGAATAAAGACCCACATTATTGTGGAATTTACAATACTTAGAAGCATATCGATTTTCATTTAGGCCATTTATACTTCAGGTATGCAGTTGTGGAATGTGTCTCTTGTCTTGTAATAAATGAATGTCAAATTATCATTTAGTCTGTTAAACAAGCCTTGTGATTGGCGTTCAATCCTTCGGCCATTGTTGTGGTTGTTCTACTTATTGTTATTGTAACTACCTTGGTATCTCTTACTTTGATTGGAATACATTGGCCTTGAAAAGCCTTCTATGGTGCTTTATCTTGTGGATTGATATATATATATATATATATATATATATATATAGAATTGACATATACAACAGTTATCGAGTCTCAAATGTGTAGCAATGACTGACTATAATGATAAGCTCATATTGCAGATGTATCCCCTATTACTCTTGCTCGCATCATATTTTATATAACCTCTACTCAAGCTAACAATATCAAAAAATATGCATATTTTTCATTATAATAGATTTGGACAAAGGTCATTTTAAAATTCCATGTCTATATTCCAAGCATGCCACATTATCTAGACATTCCCACAACTGATATTTTATTTTTGTGAACCTTTATGTTATTCTCACACACTTTTATTCGGTCTTTTTATGCAGTGGATTACGGAGTTTGAATCTTCCATTATGGACTTGAACCCTCTATAATGATTACAAAAAGTGATCTGCAACTAATTGAAGGTTCACATGCTACCCATGGGCAAACCATTGAACCAAATGAGGGTCACTCCCTTTAGCATTAAGATAAAGACATTATACTTGAAACCATCAACCCTCACTGGATATCTTACATTTAACTTTGGATGTTATTTATGTGATGATCTGAGTCACCCTTACCGTTAAATTTTTAATTTTATGTGTTTTAAATGGAAGGGTAGCATTGTGTGCTCAATGTTTAGTGAAAATAAAGTTTTGTCATGCACGAATTCATCATAAAAATCATAAAAATGCTATATTTTTAAATGTTTACCTCTTTCATGTTTTGAGGATGCGTGCTGAATCCATCTATTTTATTTAATACTGGTCGTGAGGGTAATACTAGGCCGTTAAGGGCATGTTCAGATTACACCAATGATGAGCATTTTTCCTCATGTAGGTTGGTGAATGTCCATAAAGGTTATTGAATTTTTCTTCAGGAGAAAAAAGTAGATAGCCTGGTGGCACGTGTGGGTATGTCGAAGCATCAGTAGGGTGATATGTTTGTGATTATTAGGTGGGGGGGCATAGACGTTAGAAGTTTCCAAGATTAAATCCATGTTGGGCCGTTGAGGACTGATAATTGTAATATCATATTGGATGAATACATGGGGAAGCCGGGTGAAAGATAGGTGGTGCATGTTGATATTGTTGGCGGCTCGAGTCAGTTGCTGGAAGGAGAATATTTTGGGTTGTCGGAGCCGTCTGGACTCTTTTCGCGCTCTCATGGAAAGTTTGTTCCTTGTAAGAGTCCTCTTTCTTATGTTTTATGTTCTTCGCTGTGATCCTAGTGTCTAGCGTCAATCTTCTTACGCCCTCGACATTTGCCATTTTGTTCTTCCAAAAAAGCATGTTCCGATCCAACCGCATCTACTCTGTATTTGTAGAGAATATATTACGTCTATTTGTGACATATTGATACTTCTTCGTTGAACTGTCGACATCATCCCTTTCTTCGTCATCCTTTTTGTGGGATTGTGAATCTCAGATTTAATCTTTATTTCAGCGGGTTTTTCCAGTGAATAAAGGTACATATTTATTATTTTCAAATTACTCTCCTGAAGTTCATCCTCTTCGTCATCCCTTTTTATATTTTATATTTACAGATCCATAAATAAAACTATTCAAAAACTCATACCCAACCAGATTCGTTTACTAATCATAATTTGTATATACGTATATTCGTCTTTATTTATGTTTAGACAGAATAAAATGCAACCAAATTAGACCGCATCGTGTCGTCTCCCAAAGTATTAAAAACATACAAATTATTTAAATATTAATAAAATAATAATAAGATAGAAATTTAGCACCATATATAATTCCTATATTAATGAAAATGAATAATCTAGTTAACATATATTTTGAAAGGGAATATGTGAAAACATAGGTTGAATGGTGGGACCCAAATTTCTTGTAATTTGTTAGTTAATTTTATAAATTAGTATTAATTGGTTTTCGCAATTTACCTTTTTCTGTTTGTATTCTTTTTTACTCTTACATTTTTTAAGAACAATTCTTTTGATTTAAATGTATATTTCAAACAAAATTAAAAATTTGAAACGAAATAAAAAAAAAGTAAATAACACCAATAAAGAAGTAACTATAAATGAAGGATAAAAAAGCAATTGAAACCAATAATATATTATAGATATAACCCATGTAAACTAATACTTTTATTTAAATAAGTTTGTTCACTAGTTAGATGTAAGTTAACATTTATATTATATACGTTTTGAGATTTTAGGAGTATTTATATAGAATATTTAGTTAGTACTATTAGAGCATCCACAAATTTAAAATTATATAAGAGTGAGAATACATGTAAAAAAAGTTGTCATTTTAACCTATAAAATAAGATTTTAGGCTAAACATAGATTTTGATTGAGATTTTATCATAACACTAATCTATAGTTTTAAATGTCCATGATCAACTTTTTAATAAAATTTTAGCACTAAAAAACTAGGAGTTTATATTTTTCAATTTTTTAAAATTATATCATATTAAAATAGTACTATCCGGTCCACATATAAGTAAGAGCGTAACCGGTCTCAACGCTAGTATGATATTGTCCGCTTTGGCACCCGAAGACCCTCACGGCTTTGCATTTGGTCTACTTCCGAAAGGCCTCATACTATTTGAGGTATGTTCTTACTTATATACTCCTGATCCTTCCCATGTTTAACCGATGTGGGATGTGGGACTTTGGTCGCCACCCTAACAAAAACTAATCATCAAATCTAAAATTATAAAAAATTTACATGCTGGTTAGTTCAAATGTTTAAAAATACGCACGAGTTAATTAGTGAAAAGATTTAAACAAATAAACAATAAATTTATTATAAATTACGTCAAATTTTACTTTAATTTTGTAGCAGTTTCGATCATAACCAAATCAGACAGAAGTCTGTCAACAATATCAAAATAAATCACAATAAAATTAGCAAATAAAACGTTTAATAAAAAATAATATCCATAATTCATTCATTCATATTAGAATGTAAAATGGTTAAAAAAATTGTCTAGTAAATCAAAATCGATAGAAAAAAATAGACGACTAACCAAAATGATGTAGTTCATAAAGTCCAAACAATATTTTTTTACTTTTTTTATTCAAATATCTTATCAAATCTAATTGTATTAAAATTTGATTTTATTTGATTTTAAAATATTTATTTTATTTCTTTGTATTCTAGTAATAAGTAATTAAAAGATGTGAAAAGGTTAATTTTTTAGCATTTCAAGAACAAATGTAATAGGTGGAGAATATTAAAAAAATCACCAAACAACTTGGCTACAAAAAAAAACACAACTAGTCTAAGAAACAAAATTTGGATTTTTTGGCAACAAGAATACACTATTGAAATAGTGACACATCATGATCAATTTCTTCATTTGAAAGTTAGTAACTCTAACTTTAACAGGACATTTTTAGTTATTATAGTATATGCCAAAGGGACAAAATAACATAAAAGGGAATTATGGGAGAGATTAAGAAATATTTTTGTTCATTTTATGTTAAGGGTTGTATTAGGTGTTTTTTATGGAATCACATCTCCTCAAGAAATACTAGCTTATTCCACTCTATGTGCTAGAAGTATATATTGATTTAATCAAGAAAATCAAGACTGTTCTCTTGAGTATACAAGATATAAAGATCTAGATTCACATGATCCAATTAAATAAAATAGAAGAGATTGGACAGATTGCTCTATAATTCTATTTGGCTTAACTATAATGAATCCATTAAAGTTCAACACCTAGCTAGGACATGTTCAGATAATTCAACTCATAACATCAACATATCAGTTGAAAAGAATCAAGCTAAGTCATCCTTTAAGTTTCAAATGGATCATATTCATCATGAGTTTCTATCAATTGTAAAATAAAGTTGGCAAGAAGACATGATAGGTCCTCATATATATGTATTATGGAAAAAACTCAAAAGACTAAAGAATAAACTCAATGCGTGGAACTGGTCCACTGTTGGAAACATCTTTGATACTCTAGCGAAATCAGAAGAAAATGTTCAATACTTAGAAAGGTGTCTCAAAACTAGCCAATCTATGTAGGATCAAATTAAATTCTCTAAAGCAAAAGCTAGTCACCTCCAACTACTGGCTAGAGTGAAAAATTAATGGGAACGTATAAATGGGGTTGATTAGATGGAATATGGTGATAAAAAATCTAAATGATTCCGTAATTATGTCAAAAAAATACTATCCATGGAATACTTGAAGATAATCAATGGATCAATGATCAAGTTGAGATATGGAAAACTGCTGCAAACCATTTTAATACCATCTTAAATAACTCTTACCCAATTGGGAACTTGTAATCAATCCAAGGAATTATACCTAAATTTGTCAGAGTCCTATATCATTTACCTGAAAACACAAACATTACGCGAGAAGAAAATACACAAACTAACACAAAACATAGAAATTTTCAAGGTAAATTACAGAAGCCTGCACAAGGTCCTTTAAAAAGAATTGAATTAACATCTTCTAAAAAAGATGCTTACTTTGAAAGTGAGAGGATAAACACACCAAATAGTGAACAACTTTTCAGAACGACGCTTTTAATAATTAGTTGCCGAATTTGATACCAATAAACTCAGTTCAATAGTTAATCATAAATCTAGAAGGGAAGAAGTATTATAGGCTAATATAGTGAAACAAAAAGAATAAGTGCATCAAGTCAACGTGGAGAAAGATAAGATGACTTCTAAGTGTGAAAGTTTTTCTACCATTTTGCAGATCTCAAAGGTAAGAGATGCATGAGCTCAAGAAAGTTTTGCTGCTAAAACTTCACCATCACCGGCTATTAGAGATGCTTCACAAAATCAAGCATCTCATGAAACTCAATTGAGAGAGAAGATTGAATGAACAGTTTGGAAACTCCAGCAAGATCAAATGGATTGGAGTACCCAAAATGTAGAGCCAAAATAATGACAAGCTTTTTTAGCCAAAAATGACAACTTATCTCATTTTTATTTTTTAAACCCGTCGAGTTCGAGTATCTGTCTCGATAATAAATTGTTTTTAACTAGTAGTCAAATATATAACGGGTTCGGAAAAAATTGCATTATGAGTTAGAATTAATTATAATGGTACACTACCAACCGATCTTTTCACATTTAAGATGGGTGGACACTTATATACTACTCCCTTCATTCCATAATAATAATAATACGTTATAAGAAAATATATTAATTGCATATTAGGTGTCGGTACACAATTTTCAATACAATATTAAGTGATATTTAGATTTATAGCCAATTAAATTCAATTGCTTCCTTACTTATACGATGTGTCATATTTGACCAATCAAATTTAGTTCTCTATTAGTTTTATAGGAAATGTAAGTAATAACAACGGTTTTCCCTCTTTAAATGTCCATTAATATGGAACGGATTAAAATTACATTATTTTAAATTTAAGGATCGTGGGGTAAAACTCATAAAAAATGAAAGTCGCTATTGTTTTGTTGAAGTTTCAGTGATGGTTATTAATTTTTGTTTGTAATTTCTAATCAAACAAGATAAGTCTGAAAACCTTTTCAAAGAAAATAATTTTTTTTATGCAAATTATAAAATGATCCAAGGATCTTACAATGAAATAGATTTTAGCCTTTTGCTTAAATAATAGTTAAGAGGCCCAAGACAGAATAAGGCTAGGAAAAAGAATTAGTCCTTCAACTAAAGGAGGACCCGCTCTTAAAAGAACTGGGTAGCCTAATCTTCAATGCTCTTTGGGGAAATACAACTAAACGAACCCACTTCCACCGGTAGAGTTGCCTCCTTTCCACAACCGAGAGATGATTCCTTTTCGACAAGATAATTTTTTTTAAAATGAACTGGTTTTGAAAATAAAAAATATTAAAAAAATGTGTATTTTTTAATAATTATTTATTTATTTATTTCAAGTAGGTAAAGAATAACAATATTTGAAGGAATAAAATGAATAATATTTTAATATCCAAAATATTTGACGACAATATTTTAACCCCGATACAAGATATTATGCTACTATGATCATATTTTATATATAATATATTCATTGAAACATTTTATAAATTTTTCTAAATTTAGGTTAGAAGAAAACTAAAACATTTTATGAGACATGACAATTATAATTTGAAAAATAAATAAATATTTCTTAATTTTCTTTTTCAAATTAACATGAAAGCTTCATGAACCTGTTATGTGATAGCTTTAAGACCTGCACAAAAACTAATAACAAATGCTACTGAATGTTGGTTCCAATATATGCTTAAAACTTACAAGCACGAGTAACTAAATCTAAGTATCAAATTTACTAGTAGTTATAAAAGATTAATGAACTGAAGATACCTTATCCATTGACCAACATCTATCATCAAAACCTAGCACATAAGTCGACCTCCTATCATCATTCATCGATCATATAAACATCGGACAAAACTATAGTAAACAAACCCAAACTATAGTATTATTAATAGATAGATTTATTAATATAAAAGCTAGAGTATGGTTTTATATTTTTTTTGTTGCCATGCTTTTATCGGTAAAGTATAACATGTTTAAATCAAATTTATTTATATTTTATAAATATTTACATTTTTGTTCTTTGAACAAGTACATTTAAGTAGAGTAAATTCAACCTTAGTAAGGAGAATACCAAATTTTACTTCTTGACAAGGAGTACATATGCAATGTTTGGCCATCATATCACATGTTTTACACAAACTAACATTGTTTTCATTGGGAGTAGCGTGTCACGCGGTTTACTAGTCATCATATGATTTAGACAAACTTACATTGAATGATAACACTTTTCAGGTGACACATCACCCGTCTGATATGTTTTGTATCGAAAACAACAGAACAATCTATTTCTTCTCTCTTTCTTGAATGTTTGAATCCGTATAGTCTAATTTAAGTTTCATAGTTAGTTTCCTTTAAAACAGTGATATTCATTCAGTCACTCAACTTTAAGATCGAATATTGTTTTTTTGTTGTATTTGTTTAATTTTTTTTGTAGATCAGAATCCAAAAGTTTAAAAGATTCTAGACCCTAAAAGGATTTGCAGCACAAAAACAAAAGTGAATAACTGAAGCTCAGATGCTCATAACAATGGCGGACAACAATACAATTTACGTATTAACATTTTGATAAATCAAAATACAACAAAGTGTGGAGCTAAATACTTCTATATTCTTTCTTGGTAACTTCCTTTTTTTCAATCTTGTTTTAAGTTGTTTAGATCTCACCAGCTGTTTTAGAGAGAGAAACTATTTTTTTTTATATTTATATCGGTAACAAGGGTGTTATGAAAAGTGTGAAGCTAAATATCGGTGGAGGAAGAAAGTAGGATCTCAATTAGGATGGTGGATGAGCGTTGTATATGAAAACCTCGACGTCCTAACGAGTTGACTGCTCCTAATGTTGCCATGACGCTTTCCGATCGACGATATACCCTTTCGCCTCATTATTTCGTCTTATATCCACAACTAATTGCGAAATCCTATCTGTTTTTAATATAATATAAAATTACATTTTATCATATGAGGAGACCAACCATATATTATTTTAAATTTTTTGGTTGCATTGCTTATGCGCATAATTCATATGATAAAATGAAAAAACTTGATGATAAAATGGAAAATATGTTTTTTTTTGTGTTAGTGAAATATCCAAAGCTTATAAATTATTTAATCAATTAACTCATAAAATTGTGACAAATTGAGACATTGTCTTTGGGAAGGAAAACAATTGGGATTAGAATGTGAATGAATCTACTCAAGTTATTTTCCTTGACAATCCGAAAATGAACGAAATCCAGCAATCTTTATGTCTGAAAATTCATAAGAAACAACTCCAACAACTGCTGAAATTTTACCAACAACAGCAAGAGTTAATGATGCAAAAACTCAATCTCTTCATCTTATAAAAATAGGCCCACGTTGATGAAAGACTACGAGTTAACTAGAATTAAAGATTCAATCACTCACTTTGTTTTATTTTCAGATTGTGATCTTATAACCTTTGAAAGTGCTGTCAAAAAAGAAAAATGGAAGACCGGAAGAGCACAAAACCATTGGTATAAATTAGGTATTCAAAACAAAACTAAAAGAGAATGGTGAATTTGACAAGTATATAACGTGTTTGGTAGCTAAGGGATATATGCAAGAATATGGGATGGACTATACATAATTTTTTTCTCATGCTGCAAGACATGATACAATCAGATTGGTGATCGCATTGACGGCGCAAAATTCTTAGCCTATTTTTCAGTTAGATGTCAAATCAGTATTTTTTTTACGAAAACTTGGAGGAAAATATATTTTTAGAGAAACATCATGGTCATATTAAGATTGAAAATAAGCATAAAGTGTACAAATTAAAGAAAGCTCTTTGCAGCTTAAAGCAAGCTCACGAGCTTGGTATTATCGCATTGAGTTATTCTTTTAAAGAAGGCTTTCGAAAATATCCATATGAGTACACACTTTTTGTTAAAATTGGAGATAAGGGGGAACTTCTCATTGCTAGTTTATATGTAGACGATATCATATTTAGTGGAAATGATTGTGTCATGTTTAAAGAATGCAAGAAGTCTATGATGATTGAATTTGAAATGTCTGACCTTAGTATGATGCATTACACCTTGGCATATAAGTTATGCAATCAGCTCATATGACCTTTATTTCTCAAAATAAGTATGTACAAGATGTTTTGGACATATTTCAAACGAAGGATTGCAATCCTGTAAGCACTCTAACTAAATTTTGGCTTGAAGCTAAACAAAGATCGTGAAGGGAAAAATATGGATATCACACTTTACAAGAAAATTATTGGTAGTTTGATGTATTTAACTGCAACAATACCAAACATGCTATATTATGTGAGCTTAATAATTAGATATATGGAGAATCCAACAGAAATTCATTTGTTAGGTGCCAAGAGAATCTTTTGTTACTTGCAAGAACTATAGATTTTGGATTGCTTTACAAGAAGGGTGAAAAGTTAGAATTGTTTGGGTTTACTGGAAATGATTATGCATGAGATCAAGATAATAAAAGGAACATTTTATGATATGTTTTAATGTTGGACACAAAGGTTATTTCATAGTCTTATAAGAAGCAACAAATTGTCACATTATCAACAATAGAAGTTAATTTACTGCTGCAACAACTTGTGCTTGTCAAACTGTCTAGTTGAGAAGAATTCTTGAAGAACTCTAGTTTAAGCAAGTGGAAGCTACTACAGTTTTTATGATAGCAACTCAGATAACTAAAATGTCCAAGAATCTTGTGCTACATGGAAGCAACAAGCATATTGATGTGATATTTTTATGTAAAAGATCTCAATAATTATGGAACAATCAAACTGATTTATTATTGAAGTGAATACCAAGTTGCAGATATACAAACAAAGCCTATCAAGTTGGCTACATTTGTGAAGTTGTGTGGTCTACTTGAGTTTGTTCACGTGTTGCTCTAAAAGATGACTTTGTATATGGTTAATTCTTTTTTTCTACATTGATTTCTGTAGATTTCAGTTTAAGAGAACGTGTTAAAATTTAAATATTCTATTTTATATTTATTTTTATTGAAAGCTCTTTATTGATTAGGCAAATCTTTATATTTATTAACTTTCATTGAAAGTTTTTAATGGGTTAGACCAAGTCTTTTAAAATTCTTTATTTGACTTAAAAAATTCTTTTCAATGGGTAAAACCTATTTATAGGTATTTTTTATCAATTAATATGGAGACAATTGTTTTCTCTCTCTTAACAAACTAAAAGCAAATGAAGACTGAAAAAAGCTACACTTCAAACTACTTTGGTAACCGATAAAATTAGTCTTGAACTTGTGGTACTTTTTGTTGAGTAGCATATGGTTGATAATTTTTATTTCTTAATTCTCATCTATACGGTGTTGTTGATCTACTCTTTTGTTTTCTACTTTTATTCTTGCATAATGAATTGTTGTTTAATACCGATATACTTTATCTTTGTACAATAATTCTTGTTATTGTTTTGATGAAGTTGTTAACATGCACATGTTCTACGTAGCATCTCAGTTAGGGTTTTGTGTTTATTAGAAAATGTTCCCTTTTGTTTTATTGATGCATTAGAGATGTAATTTAAGAATTGACCAATAGTAAGGCTCTCAATATATAGAGAACTTAGAGGCCTATACAAGGAAACTTAATACACTGAATATTCTAACATTCCCCCTCAAGTTGTGTAGTGGGATCACCAATACCAAACTTGGATAAAACTGATTCGAATGTTCTTGGAGCAACCGCTTTTGTCAGAATGTCTGCCAGTTGGTCTTCGGATCTAACAAACGGAACTTCGACTGTCCCATCTTCAATCTTTTCTTTTATGAAGTGCCTATCTATTTCAGCGTGCTTTGTTCTATCGTGCTGTACCGGGTTCTCTGAAATCTTAATCGCAACTTTATTATCGCACATTAACTGAGTTGGACACTTAAGAGGGGATCCGATTTCTTTCATTATCTTCTTTAACCAAAGTATCTCGGTAATCCCCTTAACGATTCCTCCAAATTCTGATTCAGCACTTGACAGTGATACTACTTTCTGTTTCTTACTCCTCCAAGTCACCAAGTTACCTCCAAGAAGAGTAAAGTAGCCAGCAGTTGATCGCTTGTCGTTAGGATTCCCTCCCCAATCAGCATATGTGAATACTTCAACATCAAGGTGTCCATTTTTCTTAAAAATTATGCCTCTTCCTGGTGTGCATTTGAGATATCAAATAATCCTCATTACTGCCTCCATATGATGTTCCTAAGGATGATGCATGAACTGGCTAACTACTCCCACCACGTATGCAATGTCGGGTCGAGTGTTAGCCAGGTAAATCAATTTTCCCACAAACCTTTGGTACCTTTCTTTATTCGTTGGTCTGGCCCCTTCAATTATCTTTAGTTTGTGATTCACAACCATATGAGTGTCATTTGGTTTGCAATCCACCATGCCAACTTCAGCTAATAAATCCAATATATATTTCCGTTGGGAGATATAAATCCCTCATCTTGACCTAAGATCCTCGATTCCTAGGAAATACTTCAATCCCCTAAGGTCTTTCATTTCGAACTCCTTGAAGAGGTTTTTCCTAAGAGAGCTAATTTCTTCTTCGCCATTCCCCGTTATAATCATATCGTCGACATATATTATAAGACAAGTGACTAATTCTCCTCTCTTTTTATAAAACAAGGTATGATCCCCATTACTCTGTTTGTAGCTATACTGCTTCATTGCCATTGTAAATCTCCCAAACCAAGCAAGAGGAGACTGTTTGAGCCCATATAATGCCTTTTTCAGTTTGCATACCTCATTTTCTTGAAAACCATCAGAGAACCCTGGTGGGGTTTCATATATACCTCTTCTTCCAAGTCTCAATGTAAGAAAGCATTCTTTACATCAAATTGATGAAGAGGCCAATCTTTATTCGCGGCTATTAAAAGTAAAACTCTGATAGTGTCAATCTTTGCAACCAGAGAGAACGTTTCAGAGTAGTCTATACCATATGTTTGTGTATATCCTTTGGCAACCAATCTTGCCTTGTGTCTCTCGATGGTGCCATCGGATTTATATTTTATATTAAACACCCATCTACACCCGACTACTTTCTTCCCTTGTGGTAACACACAATTCTCCCATGTACCATTCCTTTTTAGAGCTTCCATTTCGGTATTCATTGCCTCATGCCATTCAGTCATCTTCTTAGATTCTTGAGCTGTTTTAGGGATTTGTTCAGAGAGAATAGTAGTTGACAACGCCTTTGCAATCTTTGTCATTCCTTTCCTGTCCGTTTTTACCGGATATGTAGAAGCACGAGGAACGTGTTCTGGTGAATACCGGCCAAGAGGAACCCCTCTATTTTTTATTGGGGGAAGAACATGATTTTGAGTTTCAACAAATGAACTTCCTGAAATGTCATGGTCAGTAGCATTTTGTGAATTATGACATTGTAAATTGTTTACCTTTTGATGGATATTTTCTTCGGCTGATTTGCTGGTAGTATCCATGGTATTTATTTCTTGTTGGACATTATCTTCGGGAGAATCATTGGTGGTAAGAAATTCTTCGTCAATCTCCTTTATGTTGGAAGAGGCGTGTTCGGTGGCGCCATCTACCGACTCTGTCGGCACATCCTCAAAGTAACTTTCATATAACAACCACTCGAGTGATTCACTTACTTTCTCCCCCCGAGCACGAGATTGGTGGTAAAACAAATAATCGGATTCTAAGAAGTCACAGTCCATGATGACATGGATTTGACGAGTAACCGGATTGTAACACCGATATCCAATTTGATGAACACCGTATCCAACGAATACACACTTTTCAGCACAAGGATTAAGTTTATTTCGACTAGTTTTAGGGATATGAACAAACACCGAACAACCAAAGACACGAGGTGGTAAGCTCATAACAGATGGAATTGTAACTTGGGTGGCAAGCACTTGTAATGGAGTTTTATTTCCTAGACATCGGGTTGGTAGACGATTTGCAAGATACGTAGCTGTGGCAAGAGCTTCTGGCCAAAGAGAATGAGGAACTCTAGATTCAATCATAATAGCACGAGTTTTTTCAAGTAAAGTACGATTTTTTCGTTCTGAAGTACCATTTTGTTGAGGTGTGTTTGGACAAGTGGTTTGATGGATAAGACCATTTGTTTTGAAAAAAGTATGCATTGTTTGGTTGACAAACTCTATTCCATTATCAGAACGGAGAATCTGTATTTTTTTTTCAAATTGAGTCAAAATCATTTTGTAAAAACAAACAAATATTTATGGTACTTCCGATTTATGTATCATAAAGTATATCCAAGCAATTCTTGAGAAATCATCCACAAATAAAACAAAGTATCTGATTTAATTGTTAGTGAAATTTGGTGCTGGACTCCAAACATCAGAATGGATTAGCGAAAAAACATAATCAACTCTAATATTACTTTGATTAAATGAGACCCTACGATTTTTTGCAAGAATGCAGGTTTCACATTTCTCATGAATGGAATTATTCAAAAAAAGACTCGGAAACAAACTCTTAAGATAGATAAAAGAAGGATGACCAAGTCGCCAGTGCCATAACCAAAGTTTCCTTTCGGTTGTTCCGTGAGCAAGCATGGCATGTCCCTTATGAACTACCTCATCAACATAATAGAGACCTCCTTGTTCAGTACCACGCCCAATGATCTCCTTCATACGAATGTCCTGTAAAATGCAAAAAAATGGATACATAAGAACCACACAGTTGAGTTGTTTTGTCACTTGACTAACAGATAATAACTTTAAGGATAGTGAAGGAATGTAGAGGCAATTTTTAATTTCCATTTTTTTCGAAAAAATAATTAAACCTCCCCCTTTGACTTCACAAATTTCTCCACTAGCAGTCTCAATATGGGATTTCTTTGGAGATGACATGTCACCAAATTCTTTAGGATCATAAGACATGGTGTCCGTAGCCCCGCAATCAAAGATCCAATTCATTGATTTCTCAAACCCTTTACCTCCAAATTTTTCATAGGAGTTCGCCGCCATTCCTCCAAAACCAGTACCACTTCCTTGCTCATTTTTAGTCGGATCTTCACTGCCACTTGTAGACGAAGCCCGTTTGACATTAGATCTGAAACGCTGGTTATTTTTCTCCTTATGACCGTCCTCCCACCATTCTGGATAGCCAACCAGCTGGAAACATGTCTCTTTAGTGTGTTTTTTCATCCCACAATGAGTGCAATACAACTTGGATTTATTTTCTTTCTCTTTGGATCAGAATTTAAACCTCTGTGCAGAATATTTAGCAGCCAAACCCATTCCAATTTCAATCGAGTCACTATCAGAAGAACTTGATTTTAGTATTTTAAGCCTGGCCACTTCCCTTCGTATTGTAGCATATGCTTTTTCCACGGAAGGAAGATGATCCTTTTTCAGGACATCTCTCTTGACTGGTTCCAGCTTGTCATTAATCACCATTAACAATTGATAAAGTCTTTGTTCTTGAGTCTTCTTATTATAGATCTGAATGTCTTCTGGGTCTTTAATAGGGTTCAGATCTCGCCTATCTATAGACATCCAGATGTTCTGCAGTTTGTTCCACAAGTCTTCTAGTGTATCGGACCCTTACCTTAATGAATTAGCCCTCTTATGAAGGTCAAACACCTGTAACGAATTTGTACCAGAACTATATGCGGTGGCTAACCCATCCCAGAGGGCTTTTGTAGTGGGATATTGCGAGACATTATTCACCAAGCCAGATTCAAGATTCTGGATAATACATGTGAAAACATATTGATCATCTTGTTCCCACCTTGTATATGTTTTGTCAGTTTTGGATGGAGGTGTCAGCTCCCCTGTAATGTGAGAACATCTCCCCCTTCCCCCAATTTCTTTCTTCATCAGGTTTTCCCATAGGTCATAGTTGTCACCACCGAGTTTAATCCCTAGGGATAAATTCTCGGGGTTAGTTGTTTGTTGTTGTGTTCCGAGACCATTTCTCAGAATGGCAGCAATCTGCATTGTTAATTCATCAGGGATTTGACTGACCACGACTTCATTGCCAGCCATCTTTGTTGAGGATGTTCAGAATTCCCAGAATCACACGTGCTCTGATACCATGTTAACATGCACAAAGAAATCCTGTTGATTCTCCGTGAGGTGATAAATATAGTGTACTAGAAAATAGATAGAAAATATTTGACGAGTTAAATGTATATAAGCATAGAGTTGAGTAGTTTAGTGTATTAAGTTTCCTTGTATATGCCTATAAGTTCTCTATATATTGAGAGCCTTACTATTGGTCAATTCTTGAATTACATCTCTAATGCATCAATAAAACAAAAGAGAGCATTTTGTAATAAACACAAAACCCCATCACTTTATAATCATGCTCATTTACGCAATGGTTGTATAGTCATTTTGATATGGCTTACTGTCCAAACTTTATGACCTAATTTATATATGACATTTGATCTCCCTGAATCGTTGTCTTGACTAATAGTCAAAGATTTTACTGCCCACCTTTATGAATTTGGGTGTGTAACATCTTGAATTTATTAGATCAAATGTTGTACTATCTTTTAACATTATATACCATCTTTCATTATATGATCCACGTGATGGGAATATCTTTTAGTTACGTTTTAATATATCAAGGGAAACGATTTTTAAAATTACAACCATAACACTTAATTAAAAACTTGACCTACAAAAAGACCTCCAATTCAGAGATGTTTCACTAAAGGGTTCGTCCACACACCATAATGGTTCGCCTCTATGACATTATTTGAATGCATAACTTTTCCACTAAAATCGTTATACACATGATAATATTATCACCATGATTTAAAAAGTAATAATTTTGAACACATTTTTATCAATTTTAATGATAAATTTTCATAAAAAAAGTTTTGCATCATGATTTCCAGTCATATAATAGGGAATATATTTGATTGCTGAAAACTTTGTTAATCTCATACATTTTTTCTTTTCTTTTCTTTTTTACGAGGGAGAGTTGTTTTTCTTTTCACTGGAAGATGCGTGTTTTTTCCAATTACCCATAATCAATTTTTGACTTTTAAAATATATAAAATAAAATGGGTAATCCTCTTTCTTTCTTCCGAAGTTTTTATATTTCATGTTTTTGGTGATATATTTGTTTTTAATATGTGTGTGAAGGTGCGTGGTTTACGATGGTGTCAGCAGACTGCAAAGGTTGAAGTTGAAAATGTATGCTAAGAAAATATTTCAAAATGCAGTTTTTACCCGAATTTAGTTTGTGTTAGATGAATTTCAAATCGTATTTTTTTACAGTTTTCTGGAACTGTATATTTATCCAAAGCATGTGATTTCTATATTTGATAATTTTATAACTTCAAAAATTGCTTTCTGATGAGTCTAAATTCAGCATGCTCCCCGGACAGGGACAGATCAGTCCAAGGCCTCCGGATCAGACAGATCGGACAGATCACATGGACCGGACAGATCACTTCGAACACAATGACCATAGGACTGTTCGAACTATGACAAAAGTACTAAAAAACCTAAACACTTCTTGACTAAGCAGCTTGCTCTCCTACTTAGAGCTCATGGGTCTTTGAACATGACCCGGGTCCATTAAACTTGACCCGAAAGCCCATAAGGGCCCAAACATCAAAGTATAAATACCCAACCACCTGCATTAACTATGTAGAATGAAAATTAACTGCTACCAAGCTGCTTAATTATCTCTCTACTCTCTAAACACTTAAAACACCCACACAACGCCATAAAACACCAACTGAAATTACCAGCCTACCCCCAGGCGATTATTATCCACACCAAATTGGCAACCACAGTGGGAGCACGAAGGTGCCTGAATCAAGCATTCAAAACCAGCTAAGAAAATCTGTCCGTATGAATCCGGACAATCCAGAAGTACCACCAGCTCTGCTCGAAGTGGTAGGAGAGAACGATGAGTACACTATCGAAGAGCGTGATAGGCTCAAAGGTGAAATAGAAGCTCTGAGGGCTGAAAAGGCCAAGCTGGGTGTGAAAGAAAAATCCAAAGCATCAGCTGCTCATCACACTGATAACCCCAGAGAGCATGAGTCTTCAAAGACTCATGTGAGCACCAAAAAGACTCATGCCAGTTCTAAAAAGTCTCACCGGTCCAAGCCTGTGGAGAGTTCCGACTCAAGCTCAGAATCTTCTGATAGCTCTTCGGACAGTGATGAAGTTGAAAAATCCTTATCCTCCAGCAGCGATGAGGGTCGAACCAGGAAAAAGAAAAAGCAAATTAAAAAATATTCAAGAAAAAGAGATAGACATGGAAAAATTAAGAAGCATATTGGCAAGGGGTCATCTCATAACCAGAGGCATGTCCACAAGATGCTGATGGATCCCTTTGCCTCTCATGATGAACCAGGTATCTTTGCAACTCCCAATGAGGATACTGTGTTCAGTCGTGGGAGGAATTGGAGGCAATCTCCATTGTCTTCTAAAATTATGTCCGGAAACCTCCCTAAGAGGTTTGACAGCACCAAAATAGAGAAGTACGATGGCAGTATTGATCCGGACAACCATCTGGAGCAATTTAAAAACTTCATGATGAACTTTGACGATGACGATAAACTACTTTGTAGGGCATTCTCCCAATACTTTACGGGGAGTGCTCTGAAATGGTACAACAACCTTCCTCAGGGTTGTATTAAAGATTTCGATACGTTTTGTGTGGCCTTTCGAAGGCAGTGCGTAGGGAGTAAAGAGCTGAAGGGCAATGGAGACACAATAAACCATTGTGCCCAGAAACCAAATGAATCTTTGAAAGAATATATAAGTCGTTTTGTGAACACCAAGAATGGGTTGGCTGATTGCTCCGAACAGGTTGCAATAGCATCCCTGAGACAGGGTTTGAACCCAGGCAATCTTGCTGATTCGGTGACCAGAAAGAAGGCCATGACCTGGGGAGGGTTGCTGAATCAGGTTGGCAAACAAATAAACGTCGATGAAACAAAGAAAACCAGGGTGCACAGACAGGTGAGGTCTACCCCGGTGACACCAAATCCCAATCAGAATCAGTCCGGGAACAAAGCAAGAGAAACCGGACAGGGGCATGGTAGGGCAAAAGCTCAGTCTCAGACAGATGCTCCTGCTCAAAGTCAACAATCCAGAAACAAGAGAGGGCCATGGGTCCAACCGGAGTGGTTCGCAGAGTTAAAAGAAAGCATGGCCACTATTTTCGATGAAACAAAGGATGAGGTGCATTACCGGAGACCGGCAACACTGCAGTCTCCCAGAGAGCATCGTAACAACTCTTTCTACCAATATCACAACGATATTGGCCATACCACTGATGACTGCATAGCATTGAAGCAAGAAGTTCAAAACTTGATTGAAATGGGGAAGCTGGGAGCTTACGTTAAAAGAAGAGGAGGAAACAGGCCTGACAACACTCACCGGGTTGGTCCAAGTAATGCTGCTCCGGAGGGAGCCATGGTTATAGTTGAAAGGTTTGACGTGGAATCTGAATACTTGGATCCTGATCCAACTCGGAACATAGTGGGTGCTATAAAGGAATGTTCTAGGTCGGTCTCCGGGCTCATTAAGTTTTTCGAGTCGCTTACAATTTTCGGAGGGGACACTATGACAGCTCCTACTGCTTCTTCGAGGAAGAGGCATGTTCATACTTTGGCCTCCCAGCTAGAAGGAGGCATGACATCTTATCAGTCACCAAACTCATTTCCCTTCATTGTGTTTGATGAGGACGATTTAAGAAACATTGCTGGCCCTCATGAGGATGCTGTTGTCATATGAGCATCTATAGGGGGCAATGACATAAGACGAATCTTGGTGGATACTGGAAGCTCAGACAATATCCTTTTCCTAACCACTTACAAGAAAATGAAAATCCCAGCTGTAATTCAAAATTCGGACAGGTCAATCGTGGGCTTCACAGGCAACTCAGCAGATGTGATCGGGGAGTTCGAAGAAGAGGTATTATTGGGCAAGGGCCCTTTCAAGAAAATGGTCAGAATACTCTTTATTGTGGTGGATTGTCCCACTTGCTATAATGCTATTCTAGGGAGGTCTTGGATCTCTAGGATGCATGCAGTGGCTTCAACAGTCCATCAGCGCTTGAAGTATGCTGTTCAGGGGCAAGTTGGAGTTGTCCGGAGCAGCCAAAAGATTGCAAGAGAATGTTATGCCACTGCCTTGGCTCCTCGAACGCTGGGGGCAGTCCGTATTGATGAACAATAGCAGTTTGAGGGCCTTTCTAGGAATGCGGGTGAAATTGATGACCCCAGAGAGACCCCCGGAGTGTTGATACCGGTTGAAGAGGTATAAACGCACTGGTTGGAAGATGGAAAATGTGTCAAGATAGGGTCTAAAATGCCCCTTGTTTTGAAGGATCAAATGTTAAAGTTTTTGAAGAACCAGCAGCATGTCTTTGCTTGGTGCAATGCTGATGTTACTGGAGTTCCATCAGAAGTAATTTCACACCACCTATCCGTCCGGAGAGATGTAGCTCCAGTGGTTAAAAAAAGAAGAGCTTTTTCCAAAGAAAAATTTGATGTCATTGTGCAAGAGGTTGACAGGCTCACAAAGATGGGGTACATCAAGGAGTCTCAATACCCTTTGTGGACTGCCAATCCTGTATTGGTGAAAAAGAAGAGTGGCAAGTAGCGCATGTGCATTGACTTCACAGACCTCAATAGAGCTTTCCCAAAAGACTTGTACCCGGTTCCCCGGATCGATCAGTTAGTAGACTCCACCTATGGGAACAAGCTGCTTTCCTTTATGGATGCTTTCTCCGGATACAATCAGATTCAAGTGGATCCAAAGGATCAAGAGCATACCACATTTGTAACTGACAGAGGGCTTCATTGCTATAAGATGATGCCATTTGGTTTGAAAAATGCTGGGGCTACTTATCAGAGATTAGTCAACAAGGCATTCGCTGATCAAATTGGAAGAAATATGGAGGTATACATTGACGATATGATGGTGAAAAGTGTGGATGAGCAGTTGCACTTGTCCGATCTCCAAGAAACTTTTGCCAACTTGGTGAAAGTGAATTTAAAGTTAAACCCTGAAAAGTGTGTCTTCGGAGTGCAGTCCGAGAAGTTTCTAGGCTATATCATAAGTGAGCATGGAATACAGCCCGATCCGGACCAGCTGAATGCTCTTTTCCAGATGGAACCTCCTCGAAACATCAAAGAAGTACAGCGGTTAACAGGGAGATTAGCTGCCTTAAACAGATTTATCTCAAGGTCTTCAGACAGGTGTGCTCCTTTCTTTCAAAATTTGAAGGGTGCAAAGGGCTTTGATTGGACCCCGCAGTGTGATGAGGCTTTCAATGAGATCAAGAAACACCTGTCCTCCCCCAAAACTTTGTTCAAACCAGTCGATGGGGAGACTCTCTTTGTATATTTGTCAGTTTCAAGTTGTGACATCAGTGCTGTGCTGGTAAGAGAGGTTGGTGGACATCCCCATCCAGTATACTACATTAGCAAAAGCTTGATAGATGCAGAGAAGCGTTACTTGAAACTTGAAAAGTTAGCATTGGCCTTGGTGATAGCAGCCAGGAAGATGAGGCCTTATTTCCAGGCTCATACCATCATCGTCCGGACTTCTTTTCCCTTGAAGAATGTCCTTCAAAAAGCAGACATTTCGAGCAGAATGACTAAGTGGTCAGTAGAGTTGGGGGACTTCGACATAGACTTCGCTCCCCGAACAGCAGTCAAAGCTTAAGCTGTGGCTGATTTTCTGGTCGAATTCCACTCCGATAGGGATTCAGAGCAAGCTACTGATATAAAAGATAAAAAAGTATGGGTCGTCCGAACAGATGGTGGATCTATCACAATGGGGTGTGGTGCAGGAGTGTGCTTAACTTCCCCATATGGAGACAAAATGTACAAGGCTCTTTGTTTTGCTTTCAGGGCATCTAGTAACGAGTCCGAATACGAAGCAGCTATAGTTGGGTTAAAATTGGCCTACATTTGTGGGGCTAAGAGGGTCAAGCTGCTAAGCGACTCCCAACTGATTATCCACCATGCCCAAGGCCAATCTGAGGCAAAGAAAGAGCAACTTGTGAAGTATTTACTCATCCTAAAAAATGAAGCGCTTAAATTTAAAAGTGTTGTCTATGAACACATTCCCCGGGTAGAAAATGAACTAGCAGACTCACTGGCAACCATAGCATATACGGAGTCATATCCATGGATCCATGTGCTTGAAAGCCCCTCCATTCAACTTTATAAGGGTAAAGAAGAGGAGATTTTTGAAATACAGGTGAAACAACCTCAAGACTGGAGGTTTCCTCTCATACAATATCTATCCAATGGTGTCGTGCCTCCGGATAAGTCACAAGCCAGAACATTGAAACACAAGGCCCGTGGTTTCATCATATTGAGAGAAATGTTATACAAGAAGTCTTACAGTAAACCTCTCCTGCGCTGTTTGGGGGATGAAGAATCACAAATGGTCCTCTCTGAATTGCACGATGGTGAGGGGTCAGCCCATTGTGGGTTTAGAGCTTTGACAAGAAGAGTTTTACTCTCCGGTTATTATTGGCCATCAATCATGAAAGATGCTAAGGAAATGGTGAGGAGGTGTGACCCATGCCAGAGATACAGCAATGAAATTCATGTACCAGCCATTCCTTTAGAATCAATTTCTGATCCTATTCCTTTTGCTCGATGGGGATTGGACTTAGTGGGCCTCTCCATGTGGCGTCCGGAGGGTGCAAAACTATAATTGTGGCTATTGACTACTTTTTGAAGTGGATAGAAGCAGCCCCCCTAGCAGGGACAACATCAAAAGCTGTTATAAAATTCATTCTATCCAACATATGTTGCAGATTTGGTGTCCCACAGAAAATAACAACAGACAATGGGCCACAGTTCGACAATAGAGAAATGGAGAGTTTCTGTGCCTCAAGGGGTATACAACATTGTTTCTCTTCACCTTTCCACCCACAAGCAAACGGGCAGGTTGAAGTGGCTAATAGAACGATACTGTCCGACTTAAAGAAGAATTTGGAAGGGGCTGCTGGAAAGTGGCCTAGTTATTTACAAGAGGTCTTGTGGGCCTACCGGATAACACCTGGGGCTGCAACACAAGAATCACCCTTTGCCTTGGTCTATGGGATGGATGCAGTAGCTCCCATAGAAGCAACTCTCCCCTCTTTTCGTGTTCACAACTTCTCTGAACATGCTAATGAAATGGAAATTAGAGGTCAACTTGATTTGATAGAAGAAAGACGAGTTAAAGCTCATCTTAGGGTTGCACATTATCAAGGCTTGATGAGGAGCAGGTTTGCTTCCAAAGTCAAAAGAAGAGATTTCCAACCAGGGGACAAAATATTAAGGAAGGTCTTCTTACACACTAAAGAAAAGCTCTTCAGAAAGTTGGCCCCAACCTGGGAGGGTCCGTATATGGTTGTTGAAAGAATTAAGCCTGGAACTTATTGGTTGGAAGACAAAGATGTTAGAGTTTTAACTCATCCTTGGAATATTGAGCATCTCCGGATGTACTTGGAATAGTACTTGTGTAAATATTTACTTGTTTAAACATCCATGTAAATATTTGGGGGCATACTCTTTCCTCCACGGTGGCACGGAGAGGTTTTAATGAGGTGTCCGGGCTGTTAAATAAAATTTGATGCCTTCTTAAAAATTTTCTAAGTGTTTTTAAAGTTTTGTCCCTTATCATACTGTCCGGACTGAAATATCTAAGGGCTATTTAAACTCTAGCCGGAGAATTTAAACACTCTCACAATGCAACAACTAAAGGCTACTTAAACTCTGGCTATCAAAATTAAAATGACCAATGAAAGAAGATGATGGTTGCACAAAATAGAGATATTCATTGAATGAAATAACTTAAACTTGCCTTGGCCTTCTAAGGACTTTTAAAGAGTCAAGATACAACACAAAAAACCTGTCCGGTCGAGCACCGAACACTATTACAAAAAGAGTGCCTTGGCCTTCCAAGGACTTTAGTTCGAATGAAAAATAAACAAAGTAAATTGTAGGTTAAGGTTGAGCCTTTGAAGATGGCTCACCTTCATCTGCCTTCTTGCCCTTAAAGTCGCTTTTCCCTTCGTCTACCTTCTTGCCTTTAGGATCGTTCTTCTCTTCATCTGGGCTTTCCCCAGTATGTTCTTCATCAACCGAGGAGCCACTAGAGTATCCATACCTGTCACCTTCAGCCATCGTGTGGTATGGAAGTTCGTCGGGCTCAACATAAAGCCATAAGTCCCCTAGGTTCCTGTCCGGAAATTTTTCATGGAAAAGTAGAACCATGTCGGACCTCACCTTCTCAAGAAATAGCTCTTCGCTTTTAATCATCTGGCTGGCATAGGCATTGATCTTGGCATTAATCGTAGCCTCTTGATCCCTTAGCAACGTATTTTTCTCTTCGGCAGCCTTGGACACTGCATTCTCAAGGGAAATCTTATCAGTAGTGAGGTTGGTGATGATCTTGTCTTTTGCCTTGGTCTCTTCTTTTAAGGCATTAAGATCTTTCTCCACACCGGACAGCTTCTCCCGGAGGCCTTTGATAGTTTCCTCTAGAGTAGCAACTTTTGTGTTGCTTTCCTCCTGATTCTTCTTCAACTCCTCATTTGCTTCCTTTAGCATGTCAGCATTGGCAGTAGCAATGCAAAGGTCTTCGGACAACTTTTCCTTCTCAGACTTAAGGTCTTTGATGGTGTCTACTTGACTCCGAACTTATCTCTCCAGTGTAAGTACCGGCTGCACATTGCTTAGCAAGGAGTCGTTATGGTGTCCTTTTCACTAGAGACAATGAAAGTCTTACCATTGTAGTTGACGGTGTTAGAGCTGCTCGGAGGAATGTAAGGCCCTGCGAAGTCGTCTCTGGGGAGGTTGAGGAAGTATTCACCAAGGTCACTAAGACTAGTGATGTCTACTTCGTCAATGTTAAGCTCTCCTCCCTCAACTTCATCAGTATGAAAGTCCCTTGGGATCTCTTCAGCATGTGTTGGGTCAGAAGGGTCAGCCTGAACAGAAGGCTCTGGATCCCGGAGAGCAAGCTCATCTCCCTTAGCAGTCTTTTTCTTCTTGGCTGCCCGGTCTGCCCCTTCACTCCCCTGCTTGCGATTCCTCTTGGAGGCCCTTGGAGATTTTGGGAGGTCTTCTTCCTGCCTTTCGGTTTCTTGCTCCACTACCTGCAAAAGAGCAGCATCAATTTGGCTCTGAGCCGGCCCCTCCGGGTCTGTTGGAGCATCCTTCTCAGCATCAGCAGGATTAGCATTGCTCACCACCTTTTTTTCCTTTCTTCTTGCCCTTCATTTTGCTTGGGGCTTTGGCCCGGCCTGGCAAGAAGAGCGTCCCATCTGCTTCTTGGGACCTCTTGAGCACTGTGTCCGGGGAAGGTTGGGTGGTGAGCTCCTCCCAAGTCAGGTATCTCCGACCTGTGGTGTTCCACAGATGAGACCTTGCCAGATTTCCACTAGTGAAGGCATTGTGGAATCGGTTCCCCCAGTTCTCTGCGGCCCAGGCATTGATTTTTCCACAAGTGACCTGTCCGGCCTTCAAGTAATCACCGAACTCCTTAGGCAGTTCTGTTAAGACAAAAGAAAGATCAATTAATTTAAAACAAGCCATAAGAAGGAAAAAGTAGACAAAGATTTAAAGTAGGAAACTTACGGTCACTCCTCCACCTGCTTCTGAGGAGGCTTGGGTTCACTCCGGACTTGATCTTCTGCCCGTTTTCCCAAGCGCCACTGACAAACAAAAACTGGCTCCTCCATTTGCTCTCAGACTCTAACAGATCATCAACAGCTTTGAGATCATTCCCCATATTGAAGTGGTAGAAGGGGAATTGGTGATGTTTGCAAAGATTGGCCACTGCTGCAAATTCTTCCATAGGAAGAGGGATCCTGGACATCCTTGATGCCATGATGCATGACATCAGAGTATACCAACCGTTGGGGCTCAGCTGGCTCGGACAGAGTTTGACCAGATGAAAATATCTGACAATCTCTGGGTCCAATGGGAATCTGAGTCCCCAGTTAAATAGTTCTGTGAAGATGACTATTTCATTCAGCTTGCAGTCCATATGAGTTTCAGGATCTATGGGAATCCTTATCTTCACATTTTCTGGGATCCCCCATTTTGTGCGCATTCGACCTAGTTCAGCCGTGTGGATGAACGCATACTTGGTCTTCTGTAAGGCCAAGAGATATTTAAGTTCGACCCTGTGAAAACAAGGCCCTACCTTCCCTTCGAGACACTCCGGCAGATCCGGATGCCTCAAGCACAGTTTTTCTTTGCCCTTATCTTTTTTGGAAGCAGCAGTGTTACTAGTCTGACCGGATGGCTCAGACTCAAAAGGGACTTCTTCAACAGAGTCTTCCATTCTTTCCTCCATGATCGTAGGAGGAATATCAGTGGCAGTGGCCCGGGGAAAATTTAAACTTGGCTCAGCATGGCTTCCGGACTGCTGTTTTTCTGTGTTTTCTTGACTTCTAGTCTCAGGCTGGGGCTCTGAGGCAGAAGTCTCTCTTTGGAGTGCTGGGCTGCTAGCCTCCGGACCGGATGGCCTTTCCCGGGGAGCTCTGATAGGCACTCCAGACCCAGAGCTACTATTTTTTGCCCCCGATTTTGAGGGAGTGTTCTTGGAGGCTTGCCCCTTAACCAGTCGGCTTGTCCTCTTAACAATCAGTTTCTCCGGAGAGTGCTCTGTATCTGATCCCATTGCGAGGAAAGGAGAAGGTTTCCTAAAACTTGTGACTATAACTCCTGGCTCGACAGTAGGCACTGACTCCTGAACTGAGGAACCAGAGACTATGGGGGAAATAGTGGATTGAAATAGTTTGTTGGGCTTAGTACCTTTGGAAGAGGATGAGCCTCGATCTGACTCTATAGCAGAGGAGATTGGTCTGTCGACAGGCGATTTGGGTAAACCAGCTGCGATTCGTTTTTCCTTCTCAACTTTTTGTGCCTTCTCCAACTCAGAAAGGTTGAGCCACCCGCCTTTGATCAATGCAGTCCTTGCTGTAAACATAAACTACCAAGAAAATCTTTGCTTTAGAGAGAGAAATCTCTAAGTAAATATGCAGAGTAAATATGAAAGAGATAGTAAAACAGTGGAAAGTGAGTCTGAAGTTATAGTAAATCTGAAAAAGCAGTTGATTCCTAGGAGAATTCGAAAAGTTTGGCAATGATTAAAAGACGGCGCTGATGTCATCATTTGTAAAAAATAGGTTGCTTTTCGAAGAAGGTGGGTTCGAAATTCAAGGTGAAAAAACGGCTAAAGCAACCAATGAGAGTGTGACACATGTCCCACAAACTCTGGCAAAAACCGTTTTGAATTCGTGAAGCTTTACCTGTCCGGGTAAAACCCATAGACCTGTCCGGATCGAAAACTAATTCTAACATCAGACTGTTTTTCAGGTCTCTGACAAGAATACTTGCTCAAACACCTAAAAAAGGGGATCCTGATGAGTCCGAATTCAGCATGCTCCCCGGACAGGGACAGATCAGTCCAAGGCCTCCGGACCGGACAGATCGGACAGATCACATGGACCGGACATATCACTTCGAACACAATGACCATAGGACTGTTCGAACTATGACAAAAGTACTAAAAAACCTAAACACTTCTTGACTAAGCAGCTTGCTCTCCTACTTAGAGCTCATGGGTCTTTGAACATGACCCGAGTCCATTAAACTTGACCCGAAAGCCCATAAGGGCCCAAACATCAAGGTATAAATACCCAACCACCTCCATTAACTATGTAGAATGAAAATTAACTGCTACCAAGCTGCTTAATTATCTCTCTACTCTCTAAACACTTAAAACACCCACACACCACCATAAAACACCAACTGAAATTACCAGCCTACCCTCAGGCGATTATTATCCACACCACTTTCTTTTCTTTTCATAAATGATTTTGAACGAAGTCTGAACAAATTAGTAAAATTATAACTGTTTTTAAAATTGATATAAGATTATATATAACATACTTACAATTTATTTAATATTTTTTTATAATAAATTATAATACAAAAATACAAAAAAACAAAACAATCCTTAATAATAGTAGTCGAAATCCAAATTAAGACCAAATTATAAATATACTCTATACGAGGAAAATCTTTATTATACATTATTAAATAATAGATTGTCTCATAATTTTGTTTTGTTATTGTATAAAAAATGTGTATATATACTATTTGATAATTTATTTTTTTGAAGGTCTAAAATTTAATTGTGTAATAATATTATAAAAGAAAATAACAAAACATACTTATTCCATAAAACATCATTCCCACTAATACTCATTTATATTTATAAATCAACTATGTATGTATTTTATATACATTATTTATTTATTATTTATTTAATTAATAAATTTGAAAGATGGTACATTAAGTATTGTCTAATCATTAAAAATAAATTCTAGGTTTTATTTAAAAATATTTTGGTGAGGATAAAAGTAGCCTGAGGGTAGGCTGGTGGTTTCAAGTGGAGTTTTAAGGCGGCGTGAGGGTGTTTCAGGGTGGTGTGAAGGTGTTTCAAGGTGTTTCAAGGTGGAGAGAGAATTGAGCAGCTTGGCAGCAGTAAATTTTTGTTACCCATAGTTAATACTGGTGGTTGGGTATTTATAGTAAGTAATTTGGGCCCTTATGGGATTTCGGGTCAAGTTTAATGGACCTGGGTCATGTTTAAAGACCCATGAGTTTTAAGCAGATGGGCAGGTAGCTTAGTCAGATAGTGTTTAGGTTTTTTAGTACTTTAGTCATAGTTCGAACTGCTTTGGGCTTGCAGTGTTCGAAGTCACCTGCCCGGTTCAAATGTCCTGTCCGAATTAAGCTCTTGGATCCTGTCCGGTTTACGGAGAGATTTACTTTGGGCTGCCCTTCCGGGGAGCACTTCGAATTCGGACTCATCATATTTAAAATCATTTTCTTGTTTATCTCACGTACTTTTTTTTTACGGAGGAGATCTATTTTTTTATTTCGAAGTAAATGTGCGCTAAATGTGCGGGGTCTGCGACGGCACTAATTGACGGGTATAACATTCATTTTTATAAAATTTGTTGGAATATCATTAAGGGTGGCTTATGCATTGCTCTCAACTCTTACTTTAAATGTCATAACATCCTTAGTGACATTTTTGTTACTGGGATATGTCTTATACTTAAGTCATCTAACCCTACCAACTGGAGCAACTAAGGCCAATTAACATCTGCACCATGATTAACGGAATCCTTTCTAAGATTATAAACTCTAGACTAGCTGAAATTTTACCTAAAATCATATCTAAGAACCAAACTCCTTTTGTTAAAGGTCGTTCCATTCACGAGAAAATTTTGATTGCTAGGGAATTGTTTCATGACATTAATAAAAAGCCTAAGACATGCAATATTTTTATCCAATTGGACATGCCGAAAGCATTCGACAAAATATCCCATACCTTTATAACTAAAGTTCTGTCTCTCTTTGGATTTTTTAACAATTTTGTTACTTTAATTAACAAGATCATTATTTATGTGAACATTTCCATCTTGATCAATGGTGAGGTGTTAGGTTACTTCAACCCTAAGAGAGTCCTGAGGCAAGGTGACCCCCTGTCCCCAAGCTCTTCATTATTGGGGAAGAAGTCTTAACCATGGGAATTTACAAGCTTATTAACACTAATCCTAAAATAGAGTTTTCCTCTAGAACTGACTATCTGATTCCTTGTTTGGCGTTTGCCGATGACACACTTGTTTTAACTAACAGTCTGCACTCTTCTATTGACATGTTTAGTAAGTTTATGGACAGATGCCAAGCTGTTTCTGGGCAGGCAATCAATAAGGGAAAGACGAAGATGATTACCTCTTGCAAGCTTCAATCCACCAGAATCCAAAAGCTTGAATGTCAGACTGGATTCTCTATTGAGTCTCTTCCCACCAACTATCTTATAGTTATGATTAATAATAACAACTACTCCAGAACTTACTATAGTATTATTGACAAAGTTAATTCTAAAATTCAAGACTGGAATGGTAAACACTTCACATTTGGGGGTAGACTCACTTTGATATCATATGTGCTTCTGGACATCCCTGGTTACTGGATGCAAAATTCTACCCTCCTTACCTGTATTGTAAGAATACTGAAGTTAATATTCAATAAATTTCTCTGGAGATCTAACTATAATGAGAAGAGTACCCACTGGTCCTCCTGGTCTAAGATATGTAGACCTTTTGAGGAAGGTGAGCTAAACATCAGAAAATTGTATGATTTGCAGCTCACCTTCTCTAAAAAATTATGGTTTAACTTCAGATAACATGACAACTTGTGGGCAAACGTTATGCATAATATTTATAGTAACAACAAACATCATTTAATGTCTAATACTAACAAGAATCCTTCTCTTACTTGGAAGAGGTGAGATGGACTACTGGAGAGAAGACTGGCACAACCATCCTCCTATCCTGAAGCACAACAGTAATGACAATAACATCTGGTATTTGGAAGCTAAAGTTAACACCTTCTGGAAAAATGACCGATGAGACATTAATCAACTGAGGAACTTCCTGCCAGAAGAAAGAATCATACATATCCAGAAGGTCAGAGTTGACAGTAACAAGGAGGATAAGATGATTTGGGCTCTTTCTCAAGATAATAACTTCAATACCAAGCTAACATGGAACAACATTAGAAATCACTCCAACAAATCGAGCCTATTCAAGAAGATTTGGAATCATCTCACCCTCAGGAAGTATTTTTTTCATCTATGGAAATTACTTAAGAATTTTATCTCTAATGATTATAATTTGCAAAGGAGACATGTTAATCTAGCTTCAAATTGGAAATTTTGTTCAAACTCTGAAGACACTAACCATCTCTTTGTTAGTTGTCATTACTCTTGGAGTATTTGAAATCACTTTAGTAGCCTTTTTAACATTCAGATTGGAAACTATATGGTTTTGACGCATATTGTTAGGAACTAGTTTTGGTTTTCCAAATCCAAAGTTCATAATACTCACACTATTCCTGCCATTATTTGTTAGATGATTTGGAAAAAACGAAATAGCTCCAAATTCAATGGTCATTACGATTCTGTTTCCAAGACCATCAATAACATAAGCAGAGTTATTATTGGTCTAGATATTTCTAACAAGCTTAAAAGTAAGCACTGGAATCATACTATGAATGCAGGTATCAGTCTGGGTTGCACAACTACTTTTAGCAAAAGCAAAAAAGTTGATTACCTTAAGTGGATTGCACCTGAAGCTGACAAATTGAAGATGAACGTGGATGTTGCCTGTCTCAGCAATGGAGAGACATGTGGTGGGATCGTTATTCGTAATAGCAATGACAATATTATTGAATGTTCTGGTAACACATATGGGAAGCTCTCGCTGATGCTAGCTGAAGCCAGAGTGCTTCTCAAAGGATTAGTCATCTACTTGAAAAACAGATGGTTCATTGTCGACATTGAATAATATTGCTGGTTACTTATCAATCTTATCGCTGAAGGGAAATATCTTTGGTATCTTTGCCCTCTCATAATTATTTGCAGAAGACTGATTTCTTCAAAGATGAGCATCAAACACATATCTCGTATTTAGAATCAGGCAACAAACTTCCTAGTAAAATGGTCTATAAACTCTGCAAACAAGATAAGCTTCCCTTATCTTAAAGCTCCAAATCATTTATTGGAAATTACTTTATTAATAAGTTTGGGTTTGGATTACTTAAACCCTAATTCAGATTAGTCCTTGCATCTTTGCTGCAACCATAATTTACTTCAATCATTCTTCTCAAAATGTTGTTGGTTCTTTTCTACAAGGTGAAGTTGGAGGTGATGGTATTAATTTTTGGCCCTCGAGTGGATGATAAGTTGAAGAAGATTGGCGTGTAATCAGTTTTGGCTTTGGGATTGAAGGCTAGAAGTTGTGATTCTTCGTAGGCGGACTCTAAAAATTTTAATTTTGTGTATTGGCACCTCTATTAAAATTCAAATGTATAAACGATCCATTTTTTCGATGAGGCCCTCTTATTGATTAATAAGGTCTTCTTTTGATTAAAAAAAATATTGTGTTCCCACATTGAAGTTGACGCTGGAAATATATGGTAGCAAGTGTTTCGCGGTTTTTATCAAATCTAAGTTGGACCGGTTTCGTATTTTTTATGATTTTCTAAATTTATGTGTTTATCCTTCTAAATTTTTATTCGAAGAACATGTGTACTAATTTGGAAGAAAAAGTGCTAAAATCAATAAAATTATAACGGTATATAACGGTATATTTGCCTATATTATCATATATTATTTGAAGATTTAAAATATTTTTTATAACAAAATAAAAATAAAATACAAAAGGAAAAACAAGACAATCCTAAACCAAATGGCAGTTGAAATCCAAATTAAAAATTAAATTATATTTATACTCTATGTGAAGGCCATGCTTCCTAAATCAAATAACACAATATTTTTATGAAATGTCGTTAAATCGTCAAAATTCACTGTTGAAATTCAAGAAAAAAAAACAAAAACAAGACATTCAATAGAAAAAGAAGTCCATGAACACCAAGCAAATAAAAATACCAAAATATATTTTCACCTATTGATTCTATAAATATGCTCTATATTTATTTAAAATATAAATAAATTTGTCATCTTTATATTGTTACTAAGAAGGACAAATCACGTTAAGCAGGATCTCTAGCTGCCTTGCTTTGCTGCTCCGCGGGTAAAGACACATACGATAAGCAGATAACTTCCTCACGAAGATAGTTGAGGTTTCCTTGAATAGATGCAAAACATAGCAATAGGCCGCTAAAATTTGAAGCTCGTTAATATTTTCAATAGCTTAATCATACCTTGTGTTTAATGGGTAATGCTTAAAAAAGGACCGACAAAGATTCTTCCCGCAAATTAGAGAAGCATGTGAAAATATATGTGACCATTATGGACATTAGAGAGCAGCATTTGCTCCGGTGGTTAGTCAAGCGATCGCCTTGAAACAATGGGATTGATGAGAATTGATGGATTGCTAAAGAGATGTTTGGGGATTAATTTACAAGAGATGTTTGGGGATTAACATGGTATACTTAGATGATGGACAAATGACAAAATAAAGTTATATTTATTTTTTCGTTTTCAAGTAAACCTTGAAAGTTTTAATTGTGTAAAATAGCCCTTTAAGTACATTAGTTTTTACTTCAAATATAACTTCATATATACATGTTTACTCACAATTTGGTTGGTATATGTAAATCTGAAGGGCTCATTTAGAATTTAAGAATAAAATACGAGTACTTCTTTATTATTTACACTCAAAACTATAAATTATAAGGAATATAAGCATACATTTACTTAAATGGATTCTTTGACCATTTAGTCAAAGTATTAATAGCAAATTTGAATAAAACAACCCACTCTAGTTAATGGTAAAGTAAGTAAAGAGGTTATAAAAATGTAAGTCTTACTGGTTGGAGTTTGATAGTTATAAAACAAAACTAATTGTCTTATAAATTATTTCAAAAGTATAGATTTTGTTTAAAAGTAAATAAAATATAATTTATTCTTTTAAAAAAAAAAAAATTTATTAAATTTTGTTAACGTGAATGTGAAGGTTAAGATAATGAGTCTAAATCCCAAAAAAATTAAAATCTAGGTGCAAATTATAAACACCAATTTTTTTAGAATTAGAATACATTTTAGTTTTTGATTTAGAATTTCTAACTTTGAAACTCTAGATAAGTCATTACAGTTCCGTTTCAATCAGTTAGATTATTTTACAATTTTTTATCTTCTCCTCTACAAGATTAATTGATGAATTTGGAGGATGTACAAAGCTCTAGATAAGTATAGTAACTTTATTTGATTTTGTAAGAATTTTGTACGGTTATAATTATCAGTTTTTTGATTCAAGCGCAATAAAATCTGAATCTGAGATGTCTCGAAGATATCTTGAGGTTAATGATTTTAACTTCACATTTAAGCTAGTCAGGTACGCAACCTGCTTGATGAAATGTTAGAAACAGAGTATGAAATCGATTTCTGAATATATGTAATTTTGATGATTTAATATTCCTAGGGCACCATATTGTATACATCTAAGAATATTTATAATTGTTGAAAAATAGATATACCAACATCAACGGGATATTATCTAACTTGAGCGTTATTTGATAAAGAGTAAAGTTTTAAAGTTGTGACCTTAAAAGTTATATACATCTAAGAATACTTATATGCAATGATTTCCATGTAAGAGTTGTGACCTTAAAAATTTGTTTAAATGGTTGATACAACCAAGATAAATAGCAGCTTTAAAGTCACCCTACCAATGAGTTTTCTTGAGGAGGTTAGCATCATCGAGCCTAGATAATAAGTAAGAGATGTATCCCATATCTTTAGTATAAATATTCTAACTATGAAATTTGGATTTGTTTCCAAAATGTCATATTCTCCAGCAAGCTATTGATGGAAGTATGGTTCTAATATGTGTATCTTTATGATTAGACCGGATTCAATATCTGATTAGATGTTGGACGATCATATGACTACCAATTTGAAGATTAAAATGACCATCTAGAGTGTTCCAAACCTCCCAAGTTATAGGACATGGAACAAAAAATGATTGACTATTTTAATATATTTACAAAACTGACATTTTGATTCTTGACTGAAGCTTTTTTTTAAGGATAATATCAGTAGGGTTCTGAAAGTATGATCGCGATGAAAGAACCAAATGGGAAAGGTAATGTGGTTATTTTAGAGCTTCAAGATCTTCCAAGGGTTGCGGCTCGATACGCTAATATTAGACAATCCACCACTATTGTCACGATAGGTTCCTACCCGACGATATTCTTGACACATCCATCTGCACCATGAAGTATTTTTATGACTTTATTTCTTATAGCTCAGATTTCATGTTCCTCTCATTTTTGTTCATGTTTCCTGTACATAATTTCAATATAAACCGGGTCATGCTGCAAAGATTTACGGATGAGCATGAGGTCATATGCCTCAGCCTCTATGGATTGATGAAGAAAGTAATCAATGACGTAATACATGGTGAGGAAGCTGAGGTTGCGAACCAATACTTAGTAGTCTCCCGAATAGAGCACCAATGGGTCAAAACCTATAACTGTGAGATCTATAAGAAATCTATCCAAGAACTTTATGATATCATGTAATCTCATAAAACTACCATCGCAAGAATTAAATAAAAATTGCAGAGACAGACGAATCTTCAGAATGTAGAGAAAGCACATTTCATGGAACTTATGGAATTTGTTAAGGCAGCTGGTGAAGAAGAATATTTCATCCGAGAACATATGATTCTTGGCTTCCATAAATAATTATGAGAGCTCAACCTTGCCCCATTATAGAAGAAATTATCCGAAATGGGTGATCCAGAAAGGGTGTCTCTAGAATTTGATAAGTCTGAGGAGGAAGATGAAATTGAGGAAGATGAATGCAACAAGATTCATATTCTAAGAGATCCCATGGATATAAATTCATTTACGGATGTTGTTGTTTTAGCCGACCCTCTTACATCTCAAAACACTCCCGTTGAAGCTCAAAATCATCTTTTTGTTACTCAAACCAACCTTTTTGTACCGAAAGATTAGTGAAATGTTTTTCTTACTTTTCTATATTGTTTTCAAAGTAAAAGTCCCTAGAGGACCAGGGTATTTGTTGTATGTTTAATTTATTTTTAAAGATCTAAATGCTTTGGAAGGCCATGAAAGTTTTCATTTCATCACTTTTAAATCCTTGGATGGTCATGATATTTTGTAATATTTTATTTCGGACCCTTCGGGTTTTTTATATTATCGTAACCTTCTTTTATATATCTTTGTTCTTTTTTTGTTTATATTTTTATGTCTCAGTGTGGCACGAGCCACCCCGAAAAACCCTCACTAATAGCCCTCCTACCGACCACATGCCGATTAACAAATGGAAAATCAATTTAGCCAAATAAATGATAGTCGAACGGGATGAAGTCCCAACTTTTTCCCTTAAAACCATCAAACCTAATATTTATTCCTTGTCTAATGACCTAAGTTAGGTACTCTCACAACCATGCTATTGAAAATAATTCATAATAAACTAATTCTAATTTAACAAAAAAATTCTTTTAAAGACTTCTCCATTTTTTTTTAAAATCATATTTTTACCTTGAAGCCACATAAGAAGATTAAATGTTTTAAAAATAAGATATTACTAACAAGTTATTAATTCGTGTACCCAAAGATAGAGATATTCCTCATCACGTAAAGGAATCTCAAATTTATTTTACACAACTTGTTAATGTATGGTATTAGATTTCCTTTTCATCCTATTTTAACATAGTTTTTTTGATTTGTTAGGATTTTTCTGTCATAATTAACTTCATACAGATGGATAAGTTTGATAAATTTGATAATTACCTCTATATTATTTAAAAAATATTTTTATCATTCCAAAAATTATGTATTAGTGTAAATTTCATAAAGCATCCAAAACACTATTTTATTATATCCTTCTTCAAAGCAAGTACTGTATCACTGTTTTTTTTCTTATTTGAAGCAAAAACCGTATCACTGAACTCCTTGATAAACATCATCTCTCCATACGAATTTAGTCATATTGAAAGAATATGAATGACTACTTGTAAGACGGGATACAAATTGTCTTATTACATTCAAATGTATTTGTTACTTAATGCTAGGTTAAGTTTTTTATTTAGCATAAACGTTATAGTTTTGTACTATTTTTGTAGTGGCCACTGATATTACTAAAAACTTTGATCTTATTTCATGTGATGGGGTGCTGAAAAAGTTATTACGTGATGCTTTCAAGCCTTGGGGACATCAGTTTCATTCTATTTTCATACGAGAAAACTCTCTTATTTGGAAAGTAGAAAAGCTAATTATGTGTGAATAATGTGAAGGTTTTATTATTGAGAGAGATGTTGCTGCTACTCTAAAATATATTACTGAAAAAATATTTGACCTTATGGAGTCAGGTTCCAGAAAATAAATCAATTTATTAATTCCAACAAAAAATAATAGTTCTTCTAAAATCTTACGTGCTACTGATATGGGTGATTGTTTGTCAAAGAATCCAAAAATAAAATATTGCATAACCAAAAGAAATAATCCTCAAACTATACCCCTAAAAAACCCATTAAAAAGACATGAGTCAAATTACTTATGTTTCTAAGAAACTGATATTGTTGATAAGTCGAAAAATAACCACAAATAAGAGACCAACTTTGAAAATGGTTCAGAAAATGAAGACTTTGACATTCATATCCCATGATCTAATATTCTCTAAGATAATAGTTTCTTCAATGGGCTATTTCTTCTCATCATTTAATTTTGACCCAATGGATTGATATGGGATTTTTTTATCTATTATTATGTTTAAAAGTATATTCTTCTCCCAATCAATTATCGAGATTTTGAAATGATAATCTGTAATTACTTGTGAGGTAAATTATCTTATCCATCTTCTTCATATTATCTAATTTTAAAATTTTATAATTACCATTTTTTATTTACCATAGTGTTTTTTTTACTCTGTACTTCTGGCTAAGAAAATTATATGAGTTGGAGATGCTAAATTATTATATTTAAAACCCACTTCACCACTTGAATTTAGAGAATTATTGGGTTCATTAAAACAAAAATTTAGCTTAATTGAAAAGAAGATATTCATAAGTGAAGGATTTGTATGATCAAGTCTGAAAAAACTTCACTTCAAACTACTTTAGTAATCGATATAACCAGTCTTGAATATATGATATTTTTTGTTGGGTAGCGTTCGGTTGGTAATTCTTATTCATGTGGTCTTGTTGGTTTACTCTTTTGTTTGATAATTTTATTGTTGAATAATGAAAGGTTGTGTAATACACATATACTTGATCTTTTTACTATTATTCTTGTCATTTTTTATTGAGTAAAACAACTCAACTATATTTTTTTGTTTTTATATACATTTAACTCGTTAAATAATTTCTTATTACATTTACAATACCTTAAATTTATCATGTCAAGAAGATTTAAAATGATTTCTTTCTTATATAACCTTATAATTATCAACTATTGTTTTTATTTATAGTCATTTTAATAGGTTTTTCTATGTCCGGCTTTTATGCCCTAATTTATATATTGGATTCGATCACGTTAAAATCTGGCTTGACTTATAGTAAAAAAAATTACTATTCAGCTTTTATGGCTTTGGGCGTGTGTCATCTTGAACCGGAAGATCATGGTTTTGATTTATAATCATTTATATTATTAAGGTTTTTATTGCATGAATTTTGTAGTTTTTACTGCATGTCCTCTGATTTTTAAATTTTTAGCTAGACTTAAAGTCATTTTGTTATCATTACGTGGCTTTTCATTTTTAGATCTTTGGTTCGACTTGATGCAAGTTATCTATCGTCTAATTATTCCTCAAAGTTATTTGTAAGTATAATCATTTATAATTACTCCAAAGTATAAGTCTTTTATTATATGATATTTTACTTAGTTGAATCGTTTCATCAATCTGGACATCAATAAAAAATTCATTAATTTTACTACTATTTGTAGTTTTCCCATATAGTATATAAGTCATTATAACTTTGGATATTTTCATTTGGAGATTGTTTGCATATTATGTAAACCTTATAATTTGGAGAACATCTAAACATCTATTAGTTTGTATCCTTTCTGCTTCTTGGCTTATAGTTTTTTTCTCGATCGACAAGTAAATATTTATAACCTTTATTGAACTACTAATCTTGTTGTTTGGTTACTACTTAATACTTTGGATTCTATCATGCAATATATAACATCTCCAAAAAAATATGGACCTTTTGGAACAACAACTACACAATTAAGACTCTACTTGACCATGATCAGATTATTCACTTAAACGTGAAGCATTCATCTTTTGTGAAAGAGTTCATGGTTTTTATAATTTATGTTAAATGCACTCGAGACATTAGATACTTTCTTTGGGATAAAAGCATAAATCTAGCAGACTCAAATAAAGAATGGATACTTATGTTTGACTTCAACTCAATTGTTGAACCATCTGAACAAATTTCATGTTTAACAACTTGCTTGCGTAACATTGATGACTTTAACAATCTAATCTCTAATTGTAACTTAACTGATGCAGGGCACATGCTCTAAATTTACCTGGAGTAACTCCCATAAATAGAAACAACTAGACAGAGTTTTATTCAATGCTTCTTGGTCAAACTACTTCACTTCCACTATAGTTACACATATGGCCAGGACAAGATCGGATAACTCTCCACTTTATATCAAACTATGAATCAACAATACTCAGGTCAAATCAAGCTTTGAATTTCAGAATATGTGGCTTGATCATCATGACTTCAACTCAACTCTCAAGTCCAGTTGTGAAGAAGCTATATCACGACACCCAATTCAAATATTTAGCTAAAACTAAAGAGACTTAAAACTACTCTCAAAGCTTGAAACAAAGATAATTTTGGTAATATATTTAATTCTATAGCACAATCTGAGGAAAATGTAAAATTACAGGAAAATAACTATAAATACTCTCCTTTAGTGGAGAACAAGACCAAACTGACTATTTCAAATGCTCATCACTTGTAGTTAATTTCCAGAGAAGAAATGTTTTAGCAGTAAAAATGCAACACTCATTGGACAAGGACTGGAGATAGAAATAAAGAGGCCTTTCATTTATATGTCAAAAAAAAGGAAGAAAAATTTATCAACAGAATACAAGTTAACAATGCATGAACTCAAAACCCTCCGGAAATAGCATCATAAGTTATTTCCTACTTAAAAGCTCTGTTAACATATAATAGTTGCTCTCTTGATCTAGCTAGTATTCAAGCTATTATTCCTAAAATTCTTACAAGTGAAGATAACTACTTATTATTAAGCTTATCTACTGATTAAGATATATTCAACCTCTATCAATAGCAGACTTCCTAACAACATTGCAGATGTTGATGGGTACAACATCAAATTCTATCAGAAATGATGGCCTATTATACCTATTGATCTTTGCTCAGCTATCAGAGCATTATTTAAGGGTGCTTATGTTCCAAGTGGGGTCTATGCTACTACTATTTGTATAATACCTAAAAAATAAGACCCCAAAACTTGGAACAATTATAGACATATAGGTCTTATGTATTGTGTTTAACAAGATTATTTCTAGAATCATAAATGATAAGTTTATATCCTCTTACCCAAGTTCATCTCTGCCGAGCAAAGTGGTTTGTCAAGGGTAGATGTATACAAGAAAATATCCTCCTCACTAAAGAACTACCTTTTAACATAAACAAGAAAAGTCGAGGAGGAAACTTAATCATTAAACTAGACTTATATAATTCATTTGATAAAGTATACGTTTTCTTTTATTAAAAAAATATTAATTTACTTTGGTTTTAATTGTTGGTTCATCAACTTAATCATGAAATATATTAACAATTTGTTAGATTTTCAATCATACTTAATGGTGAAGCTAAATGATTCTTTAAAGGCTTCCCCTAGTCTATTAATTCTAGCTCAAGAATTCTAATAAGAGGCCTCAAAAATTTATATCAAGATTATCATAGTTTAAGATACAAAACTCTAATAATGGTAATATCCCCTATCTATCTTTTGTTGATGATACTATCATTTTCACTAATGGCTCAAAATCCAGTGTTTATCTTTTTAATAGATTTCTAAACAAGTTTCAAGGTTAAAATAGGCATTTAATCAACAAGAATAAATCAATCTACATTCTACCTAACTCATCCCAAACTAGTAGAGCAAACTACATTCATCTAATTACGAGTTACAAGCAAAACAGTGTTTCTATGACTTATATGGGAAAATCATTCATAATAGAACAACTGTAATACATTATGAAGGACTACTCTCAAAATTAAGGCAGAAAGTACAAAAATGAGATCATGCCTTACTCTTATTTGGTGAAAAACTCACTCTAATACAATCAATTCCGCTTGCCATCCCCAATTATCACCTATATCACTTTTCTTCCATGATTTATTATCAAAAGAATAGAAGACATATATTGTAGATATATATAGGGATCATCTGACAATCATAGAGCAATCTCCTGGGCTAGCTGGAATAAGATTTGTCTCCCTTAAAAATAAGGAGGATTAAACATTAGAAAAATAAAAGATATTCAGCTCACTTACTCCTGCAAACTTTAGAAGAAATTTATAAAAAAACTCAAGCTTATGGTCTGAAGTTATGCATAAAATTTGTTGCTCTTATGCTCATCATATGCATGTGAAACTATCCTACAAAAGATCTCAAATTTAGAAGGGGATTCATGATATAAATAGCACCGCATAAGCTTTCATTTTATAGTCAATTGGTCAAGAAAACTATGATTTTTGGCTTGATTGTTGGTGTCACTCCAGACCTCTAATTGATCTCACCAACACTAATGATACCTCTTGGTACATACAAACTAAAGTCAACTCATACTGGATAAACAATGAATGGAGTCTAGACATACTTATTTCTTCTAATACCTCAATTGACATCAATAAATCTCTAAACTATCAATCAAGCTTCACCTCACATACGAGATTCAATGGATAGCTAGTGAGTCAGAGGAATTTTGTTTCAAAGATACATGGAATGTTCTAAGGTAAAAAAAACTATATCACTCTTATATTCAAGTATATGGAACATATTCACCCTTGTCAAATTTTCTTTTTATTTATGGAGAATTCTCCATAATTGGGTATCTGTTGACTCTGTTCTACAGTCCAAAAACATCATTGTAGTTTCCAAGTGTCAACACTGTGGAAACACTGAAACTACTCAACATTACTTTGTTCAATGCAACCTATCTTGGTTTGTATGGCTTTATTCCAGCAATATGTTCAAAGTCATGATTGGCAAACATATGACTCTTTCTCATATTGTTAGGCTATAACTATGGTCTTCTCCTAACAAAGTTTATATTAGATCTACTCTTCCTTCAGTCATCTGTTGGACTATTTGGCAGCACATAAACAAGAAATAATTTAACCTTCTAGAAACTTCTCTTAAATCTATAATTACTCACATCAAGCATGCTATACTCAAGTTAGATATGGAAAAAATTCTTAGATACATCTGGACAAATGATTCTAGCAAGGCATATGAATTAGAATGCTTTCAACATCTAAACCCGACAAGAAAAGTGAAGACAATCCACTGGAACCCTCCAACTGCTCCTACTCTAAAACTCAACACAGATGCTTCTTGTTCATAATCTGGTGAAGCTTCGAGACGTGTTATCATAAGATACTATAAGGTGAAGATAAAAGTTGTTATCGGAAAAACCTATGGAAAGCTAAGTCCTATCTTAGCTGAGACTTGAGCATTACTCGATGGCCGAATCCTATGTAAGAGAATAACCTTTCCACTTCCGAGAGAATAGTTGCAGACTTCTCCTGAGAAACTGGTCTCTTTTTCTGGACAATAGGTCAAACATCAAGCCGTACTGCAAGTTTATGACATATTATTTCTGGTGGTACTCCCATCACGTCCTGTGCACACCAAGGAAACATATTTAACTTCGTTAATAAAAACACAATCAATCTTTTTCTGAACTCAAAAGAAAGTTTTACTCCAATCTTCAAAAAATTTCCTTCTGCAAACTTATGCTCCTCGTGATCTTCCTCTGGAACCAAAAATCCGGGGGTCTCCCTCGAATCATCACAGGGAATGATGTCCGAGGAAGTCCCATTTAATTGCTATGCCGTTTCTGATACTTCTCCCCGAACTCCTTTCGCGGATAGAGCTATCTGATAACACTCTCGAGCCATCTTCTGGCTGCTCCTGATCGTCCCTATATTGTTTCATACTACATATTTCAGACATTGGTGTACCGTCGAGATAACACCATGCATTCTGGACAGCCAAGAGCGACCCAGAATTGCGTTGTACGACGTTGGTGTGTCTACAACTATAAACAACACTTCAACTTCCTTTTTAAACCGCTCACGACCTAACTCTACCACACACTGAAACTCTCCAATGACTACCGCTGTTGGACCGGTAAAGCCCACCATAGTTCTGTCGGATCTTCGTATAACAGGTAGGTAAAAAAATTCTCATATAGGTACTCATAAACAAAACATTCGCGGAACTTCCCGTGTCAATAAGTATTTTCAGAAGTTGGTCTCCGGCTATACCCGCAGCGATAACCACCGCATTTTCATGTGGGCCCGCTACATTCCTCATATCATCATCGTCAAAACATATAACGGGGGAGGGCGAGCGATGCATCAGCGCTGAAACCCCTGCTTCAATCTGTGTGGTCAAGTTCACCATATGTCTTTTCCACGAACTATTAGAATTCCCTACTATGGTATCTCCTCCGAAGATAGCCATCGATTCAAAAAAATCACACAGGTCATTTACTTTCCCCCTTGGGATAACCTCCTCTACCATGTTCACGTTATTTCTCCCTTCCTTGGGATCCAGATATTCTTGTTCAATATCGAAAACATCAACCTCTTCGAGAATCACCATTGCTGTATCAGCGATCTTTGGGATAGCCTTTACCGCAGCATTTTTCTGTGAGTGTTTTTTCACAAACTCTAATAACATTCCATTCTCAATCAAAGCTTGCACTTCTTTTTTCAATGCTATGCATTCTTTAGTGTCATGTCCAATGTCCTCATGGTACTTACATAACCTGTTAGCGCTTCTGCTTTCCCTCAGAGTTTGAATTGGAAAAGGTTTTCTGAACTACACCGTTGATCTTGCGTTATCAAATATCGTAGCCACATTTTCCGTTAGCTCCGCAAAATAGTCCGGGCGAATCTATTTTTTCGAAATTGGCCTCGTGCCCTGGTTATAGTTTTGCTGGTTACTATAGTTCTGCTGGTTTGTTCTCGGCCTCGGTGGATACTGACCCGCATTCTTGGCTGGCACACTATTACGTGGCCCTTGATTACCAGACTCAGTCCTTTGAAATTGGTTATGCTCCAATTGATCGCTTGATCCTTTCTCGGATGCCTGAGTCTCCTCCACTAAAATCCTCTTCTCGACTTGATCCAATAGTGCCCCAAAAGTAATTGCCTGACTTTCTGCTACCGTGTCCTTTAAGATTCCGGGGAGAAGCCCCATCCTGAATGTCGCGAGTTCCACAGAATCTTTACAATACTCCATGTCCGTCTTTGTTTTAACGAATCGATTGGTATAATTCTTCAAGTTCTCCCCAACTTTTTTGCCTACAATAGATTATTGTGTCTCCATTAGCTAGAAACTTCTTGCTCCCCACAAAATGTTGTCTAAAGATATTTCTGAACATGTCAAAATTCTTTATTGAGCCCCGCGGAAGCCGGTTATACCACTTAGAAGCCACTCCTTTGAAAGTCTGAGAAAACGCCCTACACAAAAATCTATCATCGTCATCGAAATTAATCATGAAATTCTTGAATTGCTCGATGTGATTATCTGGATCCTGTGTCCCGTCAAACTTTTCTAGCTTCGAGATATCAAAATGCTTTGGGAGGTTGCCAGCTAGAATTTCTGAGGACAAAGGAGAAGCTCTCCAATTATGACCCGTCTTATAGACATTAGCTCTAAAATTTTCCTGACTCGGAAAATAGAGTCCTTCCTCGGACGACATAATAAACTGATGCTGTCACTCCGAGTTCCGCTGTTCGACATGTTGGTACCCAGAGGGAAAATTCATTTGGTCATAGCCCTGCCCATTAGCACGAGCGTGATAGTTCTTTTCCCTCAGATACTTTCTCTCCAAACTCCTTCTAAAGATTGAAGTTGGAAACATTTGTCTCAACTTATGTGTGCTTCTAAATCAAGTACCAGCTGGTGAAGATTGAAGTTGGAAATGTTTGTCTAAACTTATGTGTGTGTCTTGCATAGTAACATATTTTCTAGATTTTTGAGGTTTTTCCAAGAGCATGGCTAACTATTTCTTGTAATCTTATAACTTCAATGTATTTTTTTATCATGGTTGATTTTGTTGATGTTATTGAAAGTTTATGTTCTTTTTTGTATTTGGAAAAAATGAGTGGTTAAAAACATGTGAAACATACTTAAATCAATGAGATTATAACCCTTCGACCTTGTAATTTTATTTAATTACTATTTTTATACCAAAAGAAGAATAAAAAATGTCTCGTTTTGGTTTTAATAATAACTAAATCCATATAATATATTTATTAGTTTTTTTTAACAAAAAAAATGAAATTCCATTACTTGAGACATTATGGTTGTCTCCTAGTTTTGATTTACAATGTTGCCTATTATATAGATTTAAAGTTGCCTCATGGATTACAAGATTTTTCTAGTTTTCTTTCTTGACATTTTTATGATAGCGTTCCATGCAAATTTAGGAGTCCAATGTTTGAGCAATGAGATTTAAACCATTGTAGTAGATGTTTATACCAGCAAAATTAAGATGAAACTAACTTGGAAAAAGGTCAAGATTGATCCTACCATTGGTGGATTAATGATATTTAGAAAAAAAATGATCAAATATGTTCCATTACTATTCTTAGTAATTTTACTAGTCTCAAGTAACCTATGTTTTGGATTGTCTTAAGCGGGACTGGTGATTGATTTAGTGAGAATTCAAAATTGGATTTGGTTTTAAGGATCCATTTAGAGACACAGTCAGCAACTAAGTTATATTATCGGTGGATATGTTTTATAGTCATTTGAGGTTGTATTTAATTATTTGCAGCAAGCAATGATTGGGTTGAGGTACCAAGAAGAATTACCACAACTTGACATTTATATTAACAATATTAATGTGATTTAATTTACACAAGATAATCCATCTAGTAATGTCATGGTTAGTGCTATTATGGAGGTATTTTCACCATATAAATCTCATATTAACTTGATTAGATCAATCGTGGTGATTTCTTAGACCACACGTAACAACATATATTTGTTGAACAATATGCACACATTGATATGCACCAATGTTGCTTATGTGAAGTCCAAAGATGAAATGGGTCTAAAAAATTAAACTTTATTTCAACTTTTGTAAGACCAACTGCAGCGTGCCATGTGGCACGCTTCTGTTGTTCATTATTTTTATTTTTATTTTAAATCTTTTTGTAGAAAAAAATATTGGTAAAAAATATTAAAACAATTATATTGCTATTCTTTATTTTTTGAGATCTACAAGTAGAGACTTGATTTGTTTGATTTGGACACCGAAATTTATTGAGTTTTATTTATTTATTTAGTATTTTCAAAATGATTTTCTGAATGTTTTAGTAAGTTATAAAAAGAAACTATATGATGATTTATAATTCTTCGAGATCTATAAGTAGAGATTTGGTTTGTTTGATTCGAACACCGAAATGTTTTTGAGTTTTTTTATTAAGTTCTTTCGAAACAATTTTTTGAACATTTTAGTAAGTAAAAAGAATATACCATAATTTTTACATTTTTTGGGATTCATAAATAGAGACTTGGTTTGTTTAATTGCACACCGTAAAATTTTGAATTTTATTTTTATTTAGTTCTTTCAAAACTATTTTATAAATGTTTTATTTATTAAAAAAACTATTATATCATTATTTTTACTTTTTGAGATCTATAAATATTATGTATCATTTAATTTTCCATTTATCGAACTAGATTCATCACAATTTAATTCGATTCTTTTCAAGGAGGATTCCATTTAAGTAAGAAAAATTATCCTGAAATATGGTATCAAAATGTTTTATTTAATATATATTTTATACCAAAATAAAAATAAAATATGTCTCGCTTTGGTTTTAATAATAACTAAATCAATATCATTTTTTAGAACTAAATGAAATCTTAATATTAATTAAGTATTTTTTTTATAAGAGTTAAGATAACATATGTATAAGGCTTCAAGATTATCCTTCTTGATTTTCTGAATTCTTCATTCCTTCTTCTTGTTGGTCACCTACCTTCAACTCATGTAGATCCTTTTCTCTTTATCTCTTTCTCTGAAATCTTTTCAGATATATCCTCTATTTTTTGGAATTTATGGCTTGCTCTACTATTAGTAATTGGTTGCTTACTAGTTGTTCAAAGTTTTCTAGATTTCATCGTCAAGGTATGTTCTGCTTCCCTATATCATGGAAAATCAACAACAGACCACCTTATAGGAGTCTGAATTCCCGACACTTGACAAAGCAAAGTAATAAAGAATAATCAAAGTATATCAAAGTCCTACGCTGAATTATTGAAGCCAACAAACAATGGATCCATACCTACTGATATACAATACAAACAAGATCATATCTCATTAAGAGTCTCAAAGAAAGACAAGTATACTCTCATGGCATCACCAAAATACACGTTAATTGGACAATTTACTACAGACATAGCAAAGAAGCCTCTGTTAAATCAATTCTTGCAATAACATAAGCTCTCTAGAGAGTATAATATTCTACAGGAGATGCTCATCACATCATTTTTGAATTTTCTCTCAAAGATGATATATGCAAATTGTGGACTAGAAGCGTCTGGACAATAAGCAGTTTTGTGATTAGGATTCTTAGGTGGACACACCAGAATTTAATCTGAAAATTGAGAGTCCGATATCCCATGTCTGGATAATAATTTCAAAAATTCTAGAATATCTATACAACGAAGCCTTTATTAAAACCATAACAACTACAATATGAATGCTTATCAAAACTTCGATACCTATGAACTACATCTGGTTAGAAATGAATGTAACCAAAAGAATTCACGATAACCTTTGGGTTAGATTTGGCAAAAACGAAGGTTGTTGGGTGAATATAGGATATAAGAATATCCCAGATTACTGTCATCATTGCAAACATATTGGTCATACTCAACAAAATTGCAAGAAACTCCAAGAAATCTACAGAAATGAAAAAGATAAGATACTTGTTAATAGACCTTTCAATTTTGATTGCAACCAGTAAGAAACTTATCTTCACCTGGAAAAGAATTTAATAATTAAAAATCTCAAGAAATTAAACAACATAAAATAAAGTCAATAATCATCAAGCCTAAAAAAACTAGCTCTGATAAAATCCAAAAAGCAAAAGACCTGATTAAAAACAAGAATCATCCCAGTAACGAATCCTCTGTTCAGTCAACTAAAGCTATTGGCAACAATTTGGGGAAAAATTCTTCAAAACATCCAGGAAAAAATAAAGAAACTCATCAGAGCAGCAGAAAAAGAAAATCAGACGATAATGAAGATGACATAATCGATTTTATTAAGTCCATAGACTTTGACTTCAATCTTAATCCATCTGATGACTCTGATTCTATTTCAACTGGAAACCACACTATCTAACAAATATAATGCTGGCAGTCTTCCAGCCACTCATGTTCTAAGAATAAAAGAGGTGGATACTAGCTTTCAAAAACTATTGAATAAAATGCTGAAGCAAGCAAGATACAACAAGAAATCAAAACTTTTAATTATTAAGTCTCTCCATTTTTCAGAGACCAAAATATCTTCTTTCAAGAAACAAATATGATTAAAGCTCTCTGCTAGAACATCAGTGGAGTTGGTAATAACCTTCTTTGAGAAGGCTCAAGTCGATAATCAAGAAGGAAAATATTAAGCTGCTTTTCATCCTGGAGCCTATGATCAACATTAATAAGATAACATATCTTGCTTCTAATCTTAACTTCACTCACCATTTTGCTAATATTTCGAATAAAATCTGGATGTTGTGGAAAGATGATTTGATTATCATTGTTTTAATATACAATACTTAATGTATTCATGCTGACATTAAGAATTTTAACTTAATGAGATCTTATATGTCACTCCTATTTACGCTAAATGGCAGAGAAGAAACAAAAATGATCTATGGTACTTACTTAGACTTATTGCTACCTCTGCTAAAGAATGGATGATTCTTGGTGATTTTAACGCCATTAGTTCTATTACGGAACATATTGGTTGTTCTTCCTTTTGTAATCAAATCACGTATGACATTAATGATATGACAAGAGATTATTTTTTAGATGATGCAAGGTTCGTAGGTACAAAATTTACTTGGACCAACAAGACTAAATGGAAACGCATTGACATAGTTTTATTGAACCAAAATTGGACTGACTATTTTGTTGACACTAAGGTTAATCATATGGCTTGAACGTGGTCGGACCATACTCATTTATTCATATCTATAATCAAAGACAGAATGAAGCAAAACAAAAGTTTCAAATTTTTGAATATATGGACTATGGATAAGAGCTTTTTTAGTTTTGTGGAAGATAACTAGCATCAAAACATGGAAGGATTTCCCTTATACGTTTTCTAGAATAAAATTAAAATACTTAAAGCTGCTCTGAAAGATTGGAAAAAAATAAATTTTGGCAACATTTTTGACAAAGTTGCAAACACTGAAGACAATATCAAAGCTTGTGAAGCTAGATACCTGATTTCGAATAACATTGAAGACAAAATCACTCTTTCTAAGGCCACAACAGATCATCTATTAGCTCTAACCATGGAAGAATATTACTTGAGACAACAGTGCTATGTTATTTTTATCAAATATGGAGATAAAAACACTTAAGTATATCACAACCATGTCAAGAAAAATAGAAGAAAAAGCAAAATTTCAAGTATTAAAATCAACAGCAGATGGATCATTGAAGAAGACACCTTTAATTCTTCCGTTGAATCCTATTTTAAAGAAAATCTAACTTCTTATTCTTATCTTAACATTGAAGAAGAGCTTCAGTTCATGAATACTATCATATTTAAAGTCATTCCTAACATAATTGATAGCAGATAGCAGTCTCCTACTAATCAATCTAACTGAAGAGGAAGTTCTGAACATTATTCAGAATCTCAATCCTAATAGTGCATCAAAATTAGATGGTTTTAACAGGTGTTTCTTTCTTAATTGTTGGAAAATTATTAAAATTGACATTTGCAATGCGTTGTCATCTTTCATTAATTATAAAAATATTCCTAAGGGAATTATGTCTACTGAAGTTTGGTTAATTTTTACGTCTGAAAATCCTACATACCAGAACCATCTTAGACCTATAAGTTTATGTAATTTGATAAATAAGATTATGTCTACACTTCTTAGTAACAGATTACCTATCATATTTCCTAAAATTATTACTGAGGTTCTTGGAGCCTATGTGGAGGAAAAATATATACACGATAACATCCTCATCACCAAGGAACTCATCCATGATCTCGGCAGAAAAACCAAGGTTGGTACTATTGTCATTAAAGTAGACATGTCGAAGGCTTTTGATAATTTATCCTACAACTTTATTATCAAAGTCATTTAGTGTTATGGTTTCAATCAAAAGGTTATCAACCTAATTAATAACCTTATTAGAACTGTATTTGTTTCTATAATTATGAACAGAAAATCTATAGGCTACTTCAATACTAAGCGAGGTGTGAGAAAATGGGACCTTTTGTCTTATAGTCTATTCATTATCGCTGAAGAAATTCTTCTTAGGAGTCTCAAATCTTTGTTTGAATCTAAAAAAACTCTTAAATTATCCAACATAAGCAATATCTTAATCCTTTTCTTAACATTCGTTGGCGACTTACTCATTTTTATTAATGGTTCCGCATCTACTTTGGAAATAATAGGAAACTTCTTAAAAGTTTACCTAGAAATTTCAGGTCAAGCTTTAAACAAGACAAAACTAAGATAATCACTACAATTATCTTATCTGAAGATAGGACCAGATCTTTGGCAGTTCAAACAAACTTCTCTACTGTATTTTTACCAACTATCTACCTTGGAATTACTCTGAGCCCTCACAACAAATCTGTTAATTATTTCCCTCCGTTGGATAAAATCAGAGAAAAAATCTCTGATTAGGAAGGAAAAAGTTATCTTATGGAGGTAGATTAACATTAATTAAATTGTTCTTATTTCTATTCCAACTTATTGGTTGAAGAGCTGTTGGTTACCCAAGACTATCATATCAAAGATAGAAAATATCTTCAATAAGTTTTTATGGGGCTCTATCAATGATTTAAACCATATTCATTGGTCCTCATGGTCTAAGGTTTGCAAAACCTTCAGCGAAGGTGGTCTAAACATGAGAAGCATCATGGATATCCAAACAGTTTTTTCCTGCAAGCTGTGGATCAGATTTAGAGAAAATGATTCTCTTTGGTCTAAGCTTCTTCGCAATATTTATTGTAAGAACAAGCACCCTCTTCAAATTAACTATACTAAAGCAGGTTATCAAACATGGAAAAGATTGACAAAAATTAAGAGTTTTATTGAGGACAACATTAAGTGGATTCTGGGTCAAGACAAAGTCGATCTTCGGCTAGATAACTGGTTTGATAAATCTTCTATCATAAAGTTTAATTATGGTTCTGATAATACTTGGTTTAAAGGCTCCATTGTTAACTCTTTTTGGAATAATAATTCTTGGAATTTGAATGTGATTAGTTATTTACTATCTGCTTCTAATATTGAATTAATATCCATGCTAAGAATTAATGATCAGGTGAAAGATACTATTCAATGAATTCTTTCTAAAGATGGTAGATTTAACATTAAAGATACTTTGAAGGCTATTAAGACTAATCATATCAAATATTCTCTCTTTGAAAAGATTTGGAATCAGATTACTCCTCGTAAGTGATCCTTTTTTGGCTTGAAGACTTATTTTAAAAAAACTTCATGTTGACTCAATTATGCAAACTAAGAATGTTTTAATGGTTTCAAAGTGTCAGTTATGCCAAAATTTAGAAACTAAGGAGCATATATTTCTCTCTTGTCATTATGCTTGTAATATTTCGTCTCATTTTGCAGAGATTCTTAAAATCAGAAACAACAAGTTCATGACTACTACACATTTGTTTCATACCTGGTTCTAGTCCTCACCTTACAAGGTCCACATCAAGACAATCCTTATTGTAATAATAAGTTGGACCATCTGGCATTAAAGGAATAAAGTCAAGATATCGGGTGATTCTTACTCTGCATTATCGTCAATCAAATACATTTCTAGTATCTTGTCTACCCTGGATCACTCAAATATTATAAAGAACAAACACTGGAAAAGTAACAAAGAAGCTGCAATTACCTTGGGTTGTTTCAACCATCTTAAAATGAAGAAAAAAATCTCATATTTATTAGATTCCTCCCAACCCATATAGATTCAAGCTGAATTCTGACGCTAGCTGTCTTCCTTCTAGAGAATCGAACGGAGCAATCTTAATTCGTGACAGCCATTGTACTATCATCCATAGTTATGGTAATGTCTATGGGAAATTGTCCCTGATTAAGGCTGAAGCTCGAGCCCTTCATGACGGTCCTCAGATCTGCAAGATTAAAGGTCTAAGGGAAGTGGATGTCGAAGCTGAATTCGAGATATTAGTATCTCTTCTTTCTTCTAGTCACTATCCTTACCAGTTAGAATCTATTCAAACATCGTAACTTTAATTTCTCCTCAAATGATTCTTCATCATATTCAGAGAGAGCAAAATCGAGCAGCCGATTGGCTCGCTCAATGGACTCTCAAATGCAAAATGAAAATTGACTATAAACCTTTAAAACACTTTATCAATTAGAAGCAATTACCTTTCTTGAAAGCCTACGCCTTGGCTATATGAGAATCGATTAACTACTATTTTTCTTCTGTTTTTTCCAGGATCTTCAAGCAATGTATGTAGCTCTTATTAAAAATGTGATGATAGCATTTCAAAATCATTGGTCTGTGTCTTGTCTCCTCTGCTTGATTCAAGGACTTCATTTGTTTCATCAAGAATTCTCTGTTGTCGTAGATGTTTCTCATCCTTTTGCTAAGGCTGTGTTCTTGCCTACCTCTACAATAACCATTTGATATGATTTATTGAAGTTGTAGTTGTCTAGCTAATCATTTCATTGAGATCAATCTCTTTTGTATTACGATATGTTATAATTATCCGTACATCAACAAAGTTCGCCGAATATTACTTCTAAATGTAGATTATTATTAATAACCCTTTTTCTATTATTAAAAAAATTAATTGTTTGATATAATTTTAAAAATATAACAAATTACTAACATATGATAAGATAAATTTGAAAATCTATTTTCAAAACAAAATTTTGAAACCTCAAATACCAAAATGGATAAAAGTTTAAACATTAGGGACTAGAAGTGATTTTCGAAGTTGCAGCCCACCTAAGTTCGATCATCATCACCTCGGATTCAAGTCTGGTTCCTGTTTTACTCGAATTAGGGTTTGATCGACGTTTTCTCTCCTGAACTCTACTCTCTGTTCAAAAGTCGAAGTGTAATTCTGGGTCTTAAGGAGTTTTATTTCTTAAAAATTGGCAAAGATATGCTGAAGAGGAGCGTCTCCTTCAAATCCAATAATGGCGAGAGTATCATCATGTACAAGAGACGCAAAAGAAAGAAATAATTTCATAGCAATGGAGGTATAATCACTCTATTATATTGCTTCATGATTCATCGGATAATTTATGTGTACAATGTTATTATTCTAGTTAAATATAGCTTCACTTCATAATTTTTGTGTGGAACATCGACAAATCAACTAGAATCTTCAATTTGTTTGTCTTAATAATCCATTGATTGTTCTACCTAATTTATTTTACTGGCTTAGCCTTATTAGAAGAAAACATATATGAAGCTAAGTGTAGTTAATGCGAGTCCTAAATCATACGATTAAGCAGTAATATGTTTAGCACAGAGGTAGACTTTATATAAACTGTTGGAATATTTATTAATCATGCTGATCAGAAAAGTGGATCCAGAGGCTAGTTCGGATCAGAGCGATACTCTGGAGTGAAATGTAGGTTTCCAAATGTATTATAGAGGCCCAGCATAGCCCAGTTAACCTGGCAGCGAGCCCCTACTTTACCGTGGCAGCGAGCTCTCACTTTACCGTGGCAGCGAGCTCTCACTTTATCGTGGCAGCAAGCCCCCACTTAACCGTGGTAGCGAGCAGGGCTCAGCAATAAGTAATCAGAAATAAATAACATATTAGCAGGGCACGGTTAATAAGTAATCGGAAATATATAATATATTAGCAGGGCTCGGCAATAAGGAATCGGGACTATATAACATATTAGCAGGGTTCGGCAATAAGTAATCGGAAATATATAACACATTAGCAGGGCTCGGCAATAAGTGATCGGAAATACATAACATATTAGCAGGGCTCGGCAATAAGTAATCGAAAATTTATAACATATTAGCAGGACTCGGCAATAAGTAATCGGAAATATATAACATATTAACAGGGCTCGGCAATAAGTAATCGGAAATATATAACATATTAGCAGTCCTGTACCTTATAGACTATCATCTAATAATTAGAAGATTCAAAAGTGCAATTTTAAGCCTTTTATAAAGTCACTTTTGGATTATTGATTTTTAATGCATTAATTATGAATGTGGCTACATTAAATATTTTAACATGAAAGAAATGCTTGTAATCAAGTTTAAATTCTCTTCTCAGATTTTTCACTCCTACACTCATCTACTGTTACGTTTCAATCTTAGTGTCATCTTCATCTTCGGCATACAGATCAGTAAGGTTTATATTTTCTTTTTGGTTGCTGTTTAGCTTCATTTTCTATATAAAAGAAACAATCAGAAATGTGAATGAAACACTGTTCTTTTTTTTCCATGTGTGATAACCATTTTAAACTAATGCTTTTTTATATTGCATTGATGCTACTCTTACTTAACTAAGTCTACGTCTTTAGTTTCTTCGTCATCCTTTTAATTATATGAACTTGTTTTTATCATTGGTTCTAGGTTTTTTCTTGATGCTATAACTGATGTCCTTCACTTATATACTTGTTTGTCTCTTCAGTAAGGAGCTGACATTTTTTAGAATTCCTAGGTTTTTGTTTTAGGATCCTGTCTAAGCTATTGTTTCAATGGGATCAACTGGAGAGAGATCAGCAGCTACCTCCATAACAGACACAAACCAGTCTCCAGCTACTGACCTTTTTTCACTTTCTGGAACCATCTGGATGATCGCGAGGCATAGGATCCATCAGATCTTACGTCGCATTCGACCTAATGCCTTCTCTCATACAAGAAGAATGGAAATCATCTTTTATCTGCAGCGAATGATGTTCATGTGTTTTGGAGCCAGTGTGAGAATTATATCTTTTATTAAAGTTTTTTATATAGCATCATTTCTTTAAAAGTATGTTTTTTTTTATCAAAACTCGATGAGCGAGTGGGATGATATATTTTTACTCATACCCAGTCCTAGGAAACCCCCTTGTATACCAAAATTTAGAAAAGTCTAGCTTAGAATATACCAACAACCCTCCCTTGTCCAACCTCAAAATGCCTCTCAATTGTCAAAACTTGGCTGGGCAGACCTTCAAACTGGCTCCACTCTACTGAACCCTAGATATCCTCCATATCTGCCATAAACCATCTTGTCATCAGTGACCCATCCATGCATCTTTCAGCAAGTCATGTCATATCTCGGCCATATTCTTCAATTCCAATTGAATTTGGACGCCTCGCAAATGCTTCTCTTGTTCTCTATGCACCATCGTACTCCAATCTTTAATGCCTTAAAGACAGGATTAGCAACACCAGTCGATTCAAATCTCACTGCTTTAGCACCATTTCAGATAATCAAGCGTTCTGCAACTCGACTTGATTTACCTCTCTTGTTTCCAGCAACACTTAGGATACACTCATCACCACCTTTCCAAGAAACCACCTCCACTGCCTTATCGCGTATAGGTTTCTACATTGCTTAAGCAGCTCTAATCCTTCAAAGACCTCTCTATGAACTAGTATACGATTTAATTGCATTTGAGATATTGCTTCAAGACTCTACTACTCGTATCTTTCTAAGGGAATAAGCGTCGTATTCTGTTTAGAATGCATATCTAAAAAGTTACATGTGAGTTCTTTACTTAACGTCAATTGGTCTGCCGCCCCTTCTCTGGCACAATGTTATGTAGGCTGTACCAGTTGGCTCTGTAGCCATTAGAACTTATCTTCCCAGCGGAGATATTGACATGACTGTAATGAGCAATCCTCTAATTTCAGAGGAGCAATTGGCAGCATCCATATATGATGTCCTTGTAAGCGAAGGGCGTAACCCCTATGTCCAAATAAGGGGAGTTGTCATTATAAGCGCTAGGGTGAGCTAACTAAATTCTTGCATTTAGTGTTCAGTCTTATAAGGCTAATTCTAAATGTACATTGTATAACATGCGGGAATAACAGGTACGGATTATTAAATGCAATATCAACAACATTAGCGTGGATATCTCTTTCAATCAATATGCGGGAATCTCTGCTATTTACTACCTGGAGGAGGTATCAACTTTGTGGGCCTTCAGTGTTTTTTTCGTGAATTTTTGCATGTTGCGTGCAAATTTAAAGTTTCATATTTTATTACATTCCTTGTATTTTGGAATTATTACCATTAGGATGTTTCCTTGTATAGATATAAAGCATAACAGTAGGCCGGTAGAATTTATGGCTCATTAATATTTTCACTACCTTAATCATACCGTGTTTGACAAGTCTCGGCTGCGAATATAGAAATTTAGAATCATCTGTTTGTCTTTCGACTTCCGTGTCTACAGTACTAAGAAGTTTTTTATTTTATCCAGCACTGGAGACATGCTTAGTCTCTCTAGTCTATGTAGTATCCAGTTAAATGTCTGTTATGATTCATCTTTATCTTCTTATTTACAGTTCAACCATATTGTTGGACAAGGCGATCTATTTAAAAACAGTGTGCTTTTAGTAAAAGCTTGGTGTTGTTATGAGGCCGAAATTCATGGTGCACGAAATGGGTTGTTATCAACGTATGCGATAAATGCTATGGTAATGCATATTTTCACACGCTTCCCTGATTCGAGGCTAGAACCTTTACCGGTGAGTGTTTTTTTAAGCATTACCCACGTGAACAGTACAGGCATTAACACCCCCTACATTATATTTATTGTTTACAGGTTCTGTACAAATTCTTGGAATACTATAGCACTTTCGACTGGCAAAACTATGCTGTCGGTATACGAAGTCCAACACCCTTAACTGCTCTTGCAGAAATTCCGGGTAACTATTCATTTCGTTTTTCTTATGTGAAATTTCCTTTCTGATTGGTGTTATGTTATTGAACTAAGGGGTGGTATATGCAGCAGAGGGTCTGGTGGGCTCGCAAAATGTGGTAGGTCGACATACCGCTCTCGAGGAGTGGGCCCTCCCATTTCCGATCAAGCATATGAATATAGTGGATCCGCTCAAGCACAACAATAACTTAGGGAGGAGCGTGACCAGGAGTAAATTTATTACTCTGAATCTGTTTCTGTGTTTAAAGCAAGTTGCTTGATATCTGGACAACTTGAATCTAGTTTTGCTTTTACATTTATTATTTTCTTGGTACTAAAGACTTTTGGAGGTCTTGTTTCTGTGTTGCAAGCTCTGGAGTGTATCTAATCTACTGTGTCTTCATCAGGAAATCGTCTAATTATCGTATCTGCTTTTGCCCGCGGAGCAGCAAGGCTGCGAGAGATCCTACTCAATCAACCTGTTGACCAAATGCGTCACGGGCTCAATGATTTCTTCAGCAACACCATATCTTAGGAATCATTAAATGTTTTCATAACTTTTCAAATTAGGGAAAGGTTCCATACTTTCTGAGCTCGCTGTTATCATCAGTTTGCTTCTTGTTTTTTCAATCTCATCATCATTTCATAAAATTGTAAAAACTTAGTTGTCTTTTTAGTGATAATATAAAAATGACAATAATTTACTTGTATATACAAATAATTATAAAGCATGTTTGTAAAATTAATAGTTGAAAATATTATATTGGTACTTCGTTATTTGATTAGTGGTTTGTTTATGGAATTATTTGTTATCAATTGTCTTGTTTTTTGCAATTTGGTATTTATTTGGATTTCATATCGTTAATTTTGACATTTTGATACATATGTTATTTTTTTTTGCTAAAATTGTTATTAATTATAATAGACAGAAGTCCCTATAACAGGCAACGGTAGAAAAAGAAGCAAATTAAAAATCCCACCGAGCTAAACATGGGATAAATCCAAAATTGATTAAATCCAAATTGAAAAAGTTTAAATCCCTCCAAATTAAGACAAGCAAAACGATTCCAAAATAAAGATTGGAATTGCACTTGAAATGAGTAACCACGACGTAAGAAACACAGAAAGTAGTACTAACAAAATCCTCTATATTATTTTAATTCGAGGTAATGCTTTATTTAAAATACGGTTTTGATACTGTTATGAAAAAAATTGATATTTATGTCACCGAATATTGATAAGAAAATAGAAATTCAGGTACTAAAATGTAAACAATAAAAACTTAAGTGACAGATAACAAAGTTTGAGGAACGATTTAGATTATGTACTTTCAGTTTGCAACTCTATATAAAGGTCAAAGCTGAACTAATAAAGGGGTTGAATTTCTCACTTTATTCACTTGCGTTCTCTCACTTTTTCTCTCTAAAATCTATTTCTTTCTATGAGCACTTACTAAAGCTAAAATCTGAAGCTTAAATCTGAAGTGAGACAAGTAAATAAGAAAATTGAAATTGGAAATCAGTCTGATCGATCTTGCAGTGATCGACAGATTAGGAATAAGCAGAAGAAGACGCGCTTCGAAGCTCCAAAATAACATTATTCTTCTCGAAAGAGAAAGAAAGATAAACAGAAATGTGTCACATCTAGTGACAAAGATGTTGAGAGCTCTTCCTCAGGTTTTAAAAGGTATAAGAGTTCTTCGAAGGAAGAACATGAAAGGGAACAGCTCAGAAAACATAAGAAGAAACACGAATCTAGGAGGGAATCTAATTGGTGTGAGGGAAACCCATCGAATCAGTATGCTGAGACTAATCGGAATTTGTATGCAGTCATGGGAGCTGAGTATCAGTACGTGCAGGGTGTCGATTGGAGGAACTCTCCGTTGACAAGTGAAATTAGATCTATTACGCCTACGAAGCATTTTGATATTGCTAAGGTTGAAAAGTTCGATGGGATGCGGGATCCAGACGATCACATCAAACAATTCAAGAATTACATGATGAAATTCGAAGATGAATTCGAAGATGATGACAGGTTGGTGTGCCGTGCTTTTTCACAAACTTTTAAAGGAACAACGTTAAAGTGGTACAATCGGATTCCAAGGGGGATCAATTTCAAATTACAGGGATTTCTGCACTACTTTTCGAAGGCAGTTTGTTGGAAGTAAGGAGATGCGAGCAAATAGAGATACAATTATTCAATGCAAACATACAATTGGATAAAAGTTGAAAGACTACACAAAGAGATTTGTTATGGCAAACTTGGATAATTGCGCAGAAAGTGTGGCGATGGCAGCTTTTCACCAAGGGTTACTGCCATGAGATATGGCTAATGAGACGACAAAAAAGAGGGCTTAAACTTTTGGAGCATTAATGGTTTAGGTTGAAGATCAAATCAAAGTTAAAGAGTCAACCAGGGTCCAAGGAGGACCAATTAATATTCCTAAAAGTTCAGGTCAGGTGGCCAATAACCAAGGGCAACCTTTGAATGGTAATTAGCAGGCGCGTTCGAGGAATAATAATTTTCCACCTCGAACTGGGGATATTAAAATCATGCCCCATCCTACAATTACAACAGACCGAGGCTGAATCAGTGAATTAGGCCAGAGTATTATGCAAATGTAGCTGCAATTTTTGACAAAAACAAGAGCTTCGAGAATTTCAGGAAGCCAACTCCAATTAACAGGCCAAGGGAAGAGCAGAATAATAAATATTGCAGATATCACGAGGACATTGGTCATGATACCAATGATTGTATTGCATTGAAAAAATAAGTCCAAATTCTGATTGAAACGGAAAGCTCTTGACTTATGTGAAGTCACAAGGAAGCGCGTCGAAAAATCCAGCACCAAAATGTATCATGGAACCGAGTGTCAAATGCGAAAGCGGTTACCATCGATGTGGCTCCTGATTAGGCACGACTAAGAGAACGTGTATACCAAGTGGTCAGTTAGTATAACTAGTATGAGTAGCCACAAAAACACTCGTATAAAAACAGTTAGGTAATATTTAGTGTAGAGAAATATTTGGTTGTAGACCATTATAAATATAATTATAACATAAGAGAAATGTATGAATTTTTTTAGTAAAAAAATAAATCAAGAACATCAATAGTTTTTCCATATTATTTTTCTTTCCGGATTCACAAGCATACCACTTTGGCATATAAGTTTTAGAGGATCTTTTTCTATCAAATTCAGTGCCGTCTGTGGGAACTTTTTTTATTATTAATAGTCTTTGTACCAAATTTTCCAACGGTGGTAACGAGATCCAGAATCGAAACAGAGTCTCAAGAGGTGAACCCTCCTAGAGGTAATCGGGAACATGTTCTTGAACCGGTGGGAAATTCATCGATTGCTGTGAGGAATCTGGTGGTCAATCAAGGTCCAAATGAACCAGATTCTAACCGCCGCTATTGCAACTGACGCCCTAACGGGTGAGACTCCAGCACGCTCAACCTAGAATTTCTTGGGTCTTCTCTGGCCTTAACGCTGCTAGTGCCCGTGCAAGTGAGGAAGTTGCTCCCATTCAGGGAGAGAACATTGCAAAACAAGATATCTAATTACTCTCTCAATTATTTAGCTTATGAAATTATAGATTAAGAAGTTAAAACATGAGCAGATTAAAGCGTTCTAGCTACAAGAAGATAAGGAATAAGAGGCCAAGGCTACAATGGAAAATATAGCTGAGGCATTATAGCTGTTAACAAAAAATGTGCTAACTGATGATAAAGATGACTGAAGATTTGTAGATGTTAAAAGAGAAGGTGTTGACTGATGGAAAAGTTGGAAACAAACCACACCAGGAAGTTAGTAAAGCAAGTCGCATAGATAAAACTATGAATCAAGCTGAGAATGACAAAAGAAGATTTTAAAACAACGGTAAGAAAAATAGATCAAATGACATTGAGCACGAAGGCAAGTCGGATAAGGAAGCAATGAAATATCCCAATGAAAAGGATGGGATGGAGTACAATTAGGCGCAACCCAATATAGTTTCCTATGTTCTCAAATAGTTCCCTTTCGTCAAGAAAATCCTGGAAGTATAACTCCGGTGTAAATTCGACCCGTACCGAATGGAGGTGTATGACGGCTCATGAGATCTAGAACACCACCTGGAATAGCTATGAAACATATGATGATAACATTCAACCCGGTGATGCCCTATTATGCAGAGCGCTCTCCATGAATCTTAAATGGAATGCTATGGATAGGTTCAATGAATTACCCAACGGATCAATCAACAATTTCGCAGGTTTTTATGTTCATATCACAATCACCATGACCATGAGACCGATAATTCTTGGCACCTGAATGAATAGATTCAACGATTAATTTACAATGTTGATTCTAAAATAGTTCATCAAACACAAAAAAAGGTGAACAACAAGAAGCTATAAATGATGGAGGCCCGACGGATGACGAACAAGAGAAAAAAAAGATGATAAGAGAAAACAATAATGGTTATTCACCATCTCTGGTGAGGATACTTTATCATGAGCATGCCCGATGTCCTGAAAGCTATTCACCATCAAGGAAGTCCTTGAAGTGCATTCAGTTGACGAATGGTCATACCATAATTACAGAGAGTCGGTGGCCGACCTGACATTTAACGATGATGACTTAAAGGAAGTGGTATCCTCACACGAGGGTGCCTTGAGAATTAACATAGATATTAGTCGAGTGATGGTTACACATGTCCTGGTCGATTGTGAATATTCGTGAATGTGATCTTTAAAGCAAGTTATGGCACAATAAGAAACGTCCCATCATACAAATCAACTAACCAAACACTAGTGGGGTATGAGAGAAAATCGTCTTAATGCGTGGGGGTGAGGGTTGAGCTCATGGTAACCGTTGGATATGATAACACTAAGAAAGAGCTAAACATATTATTTATGATATCTGACGCCCCTAGCTCCTATCATCCAATAATAGGTAGTCCATGGCTACACCAAATGATAGCAATACCATGTGCATTACAACAATATCTAGAATACATGATCGACACATGATCAGGATTGTCAAGGGTAGTCAACAAACCACAAGAAGCTGTTACGCTATTTCCATGGATCCAACAAAGCTGGCTCAATATCAGTTAGTCAGGGATGGGAAAGGGTCTCAACTTCAAGAATCCGAACCAAGACCAGAAGGTGTGGGTGGCCCTAGACAAGAAGAGCATCGTAGTAACACAAACGAATAAATGGTAGAAGAAATATTAGTTGAAGAAAGAAAGATATGTATCAGTAATAAGCTTGAACCTAATTTCAAATGTAGTTTACTTATCTTATTGCAACATAATATGGATATGTTTGTATGGAGCGCGTCTATTAAGCGACAACTCGTGATTTATCAGCCATGAGCTTGCTATCAACACACGAGCAAGGACGATCCATCATAAAATGAGAACCTTTTCTCATGAGAAGTTGGCAGTCATTGCCTATGAAGTAGATAAGTTCCTCCACTTAGGGAACATTCAAATATATAAACACCAATTATTGGTAGAAAACCCAGTACTAGTTAAAAAAAAGAGTGAACATTGGAAGATGTATGTTGATTTCAGTGACCTCAACCAAGCATACCCTAAAGATGCGTTCCATGTGCCTCGTATCGACCAGTTAGTCGATGCAACATAAGACTACAAACTCATTTTCTTTATAAATGATTATTCAGGATATAACCAGATTATGATTCATCGCAAGAATGAGAAGCACACGACATTCCAGACAGAGAGAGGGCTCTACTATTACAAGTTTATGTCGCTTTGTCTAAAAACGTAGGATAAAAAAACCAGCGCTTGGTTAACCAGATTTTTGGAAAATAGCTCGCTAATAACATGGATGCATACATTGATGATATGATTGTGAATAGTAACACCGAGAGGCGCTACCTAGAATTCTAGCTGATATTTTTGCAACCTTGCGCAAGTTCAGTTTAAAACTAGACCCCTTAGAGTTTTTTTGGAGTACGTATTGGCAAGTTCCTAGACTATGTTGTTAACAAGAATGGAATCAAAGCGGATCTGGATCAGTTAAAATCTCTCTTTAACATGAATTTGGAAAATTTGACCATTTTTTTCTCCTTACCAATGAGTTCACTCAACAATCCTTTCAGCCAAATAGCTTCTTTCATGGCTTCTATATCAGCCATATACTCGGATTCCTTAGACGACAACGTAACAACCTTCTGTGTACAAGACTTCCAACTAACCATTCCTCCAAGTACAATAAACATATAAGACGAAGTAGACTTTTTTGTGTCAAGGAAACCTGCATAATTGGATTCCATATACCCTTTTAGCAATATATTACACGTATCCTTCTGATTGTAACACAACCCTACAACAGCCGAACCCTTCAAGTATCTCATAGCCACTTGAGTGCATGGCAATGTAGCTAACCCGAATTTAACATGAATCTTCTGAAAACACTTACAACGTAAGAAAGATCAGGTCTCATGCAAATCATAGCATACATAGTGCTACCAATGACATTTGCATAAGGTATCCCCCAACATATACTTTTTATATGATACTTCGGTTGGTGCTCGAGTGGCACTGAGTTTGAATCGGGAACCAATGGGAATTATAGTCGTTTTTGCTTTGAATATCGAGAACTTCCTTAGGAATTTATGTATATATTCTTGTTGGGATAAAAATAAATACCTCTTTGTCCTGTTCTTCTTGATCTCAATACCAAGTGTCCTCTTAGCCTCTCCCATATCCTTCATCTCAAACTCTCCGTTCAGTTGAGTCTTTACCACTTCAATATTCCTCATATTTTTTCCAGGTATTAGTATATCATCAACTTACAACAACAATTGGACTTGTCTTTCTATGTGTGTGTTCACATTCTAATAAACACAGTTGTCGTAGCAGCCACGAGTATATTTAATGGATCTTATAAAAGAATCAAATATTCTATTTAATTGCCTCAACGACTAATTCAGCCCATAAATGAGTTTTTTTAACAAACACATATAATCCTCATTTCCTTCTTCAAACCCCTTTGGTTGACACATGTAAATTGTATCTTCCAATTCAACATACAAGAAGGTAGTAGTAACATCTATTTGATCTACTTCAAGATCAAATCTAGCAACAATTGACATCATAATACTGATAGAGATTTGTTTCACAAGCGGTGAAAATATCTCATTGAAATCGACCCCCTTATTTTGCGTAAAGCCCTTAGCCATGAGCCTAGACTTATATCTGGGTATCTCAACACCATGAATACATGGATTTTTCTTGAATATCCATTTACTCCTAACCAGCTTCTGACCCTTTGACTGCTTCACAAGAACCCAAGTGGTCATCTTTTTTAGAGATCTCAGTTCTTTTTTCATGGTTGTAAGCCATTTTTCTTTATCACTACCCTTGATAGCATCGTGATACGTTTCAGGTTCAAGAACACCTCCCTGTATTTTAATAGATAAAACATAACCAATTGCATCAACAAAACCATATCTCTGTGGTTGTTTACTTAGTCTCCGTGCTCTATCTCTCACCAGCTGATAACTTTCAAGATCATGCTGTTGTCCCATATGATCATCTGAATTTCATTAAAAATCTTTTTCTCGAACAACTTTGTACTCATGCAGTGGTTGAACTTCCTCTATATGAACCTTGGTAGAACCATGTCCAAAATCTTCTTCGACAGAAGTGCCTCTATCTTTATTTTATAGATCAGATGCGTTATCAGCTTCACATCTCTTCTCGATAGTACTAGGTTGAGTCTTCACCGACTTCTTTAATGACATGTCCTTTTAATTGAAAATCACGTCCCTACTTATCCTTTTACCCCTTCCAGATCACCGAGGAACAAACATATTAGTGATCGTTGCCTAAGCTTATCTTGCTTCACATGTGCATACGCAGCACATCCAAACACTCTCAAATGTTACAACTTAGGTTTTTTTCTTGTTCAGGCCTATCGAGGACAAATAAACTTAAGTTTCGTAGATAGACTCATGCTGATGATATATGCAGCCGTTATAACGGCTTCTCCCCAGAATCTCCGACTCATAACAGTTGTATAAAACATATATATATATATATATATATATATATATATATATATATATATATATATATATATAACCTGTTCCAGTAGGGTTCGATTCATTCTCTCAGCAAGCCCATTTTGTTCGGGAGTCCCAAATTACAGTTTGATATCTAGCAATTCCAAGCTTCGCACAATAGCTAGTGAACTCCTTGTTCACATACTCCAAACCATTACCAATCTGAATCTCTTAAGCCCTTTCCCGGTTTGATTCTCTACCAAAGTCTTCCAATTCACAAAGGCAACAAATGGTTCCTCCTTGATCTTAAAAAGTAGAACCCATACTTTCATGGAATAGTCATCAATCAACAACATAAAGTACCTTGCACCGTCTATGGTAGGTTCCAGTGCTAGACCCCAAAGGTCTGAATGAACATAATCAAGTACTCCATTGGATGTCTGGTTGCTAGGCATAAACTTCACACTCTTTCTCTTACCCAATACACAACTTTCACAAAAGCACAGCTTCTGAATCATTATACCATCTAACAACCCCTATTTACTCAGTTCATTGAGTCTCTTCTTACTTAAATTCCCCAACCATTAATGTCATAACGTGGTAGAATCATTTACACACTAGACATACCTCTTACTACTACACAACCCGCAAGAACTAACACACTATTAGTTCTATTGGCTTTCATAATAACAAGGGAGTTTTTTAAGACCCTAAATCTACCATTTACACATATATAGATAAAAAATTCTTCATCTAACATCCCAATATAAATAAGGGCATGTTGAACTTCAGTTACATACCTTACGTTGTTAATTACTCTCTCAAGTCATGTAGACAACTTGAGTCAAACCGGTCAGATCCCTTTGACATTACAAGATTTTTTATTCTCGAGGATGACTCTTCCACCGACAAGCATTCCCAAGTCTTCAAGCCAATGCTTATTAGAAGTCATGTGAAATGATACACCCGAATTTAACAGCCATTTATCATTATACCTTCAAGAATAAGAATCCATTAAACCATCAACGTGATCAAAATCATCAGATACTATTGCAGCATCTCCGACTTCGGTCTTTTGATAATTGTTGACCTTTACCTTCTATGGGAAGTTTTGCATGATATGTCATTTCTTCTTGTATGTCTAACAGATAACGTTTGAACCCGTACAAGCCCTTTTGGAATTTGATCGAGATTTTCCTCTCTTCGTATTTGAATATATTTTTCCTGATAGACCTCTTATACTCAGTTTGTGCTCTTTGGAGTCACCCATCAAAACACTCTTCTTTTGACGATCTTTGGAGTTTAATGCGCTATTGACTTTAGCCATCGTAAGTGAGTCTTTTCCGTAGAGCATGGTGTAAACAAAGTTTTTACACTCCTTACGTAGAGACCTTAAATGATGATTGTTTGGTCCTTCTCCTCTACATTTGTATTCAAGTCAAGTATGATTCGGTTGTAATCATCTAAGTGCCTTCAGATCTGTGCTACTATCCATAGACATCATGTAAAGTTGTTTCTTGATATAATATGTTTGCCAATGACTTCTTCATGTAAATCTCCTACAATCGATTCCATATCCCTAACGCTATAGGTTCTTTCAACACCTCTAGAAACACTCCATCTCCCAAGCTCAATATTAGGGAACTATGAGCTTTAAATAGTACCACAACATCCATTTGTATAGATTTATCATCAATAGCAGCAACTAATCCTTTATGTACTAGATAAGCCTTAACTTTAATTCTCCAGAGGTTGAAATCATTAGATTCGTTGAATATTTCTTGGCTAAGCTTCATGGAACTCATCTTTCATGGATTTCTGGTATCTACGCGATTTTTTTTTCTCCAACCTATATATCAGCAATAGATTTACTCCTTCTATTGTTTCTCCACGATCATCGCACCACTTATTAGGGAAACAAAAAATAGAAGAAAAATAATAAACCAAGCTCACAAGACGAGATTTAACGTGGTTCAAATCATGAAAAAATCTTACATCCACGGGAAAATGATTTTTTATTATTATCAATAAGTAGGTTACATAAAACCTCTCAAACACAAAGGACTCAATCACTCATGATTCACAAAATCCTCTCTTAAGTGATTAAATATCTTATATCACTTACCTCTCAAAAGTCTTAGATTTATTTTCCTCTCTCAGAAAATATGTAGCTCACAATTTTCCTCACACTTTGCATAAAAATATCTTCATCTATTTATCGGATGACTCATATATATAAATCTAATAATTAATAAGAAATGTAATTAATATAGAAGACATGAAGGTGCTTTCATGCCTGCAAATAAGACTTACCCAATTCCTCATAAAAGTCAATCTCCTCCTCCCTCACCTCCATCTAGTGAATCATATAGAATTGTGACAAAATCATCAACGTCTTCTCAGGTAGAATATGGTATTGGTGCTTTCTGGTGCACTTAACACGCTAAGAACTCACTTTTCCCGAAGAGAAAATAAGGCCTAAGTTTGATGAAGAACATTCTAGCGTTGTCACATTAAAACAAGTCGGGATTCAACCCGAGGACTATCATTTGCCCAAAAGTACAAATAAGACCGCTTTTATTACTTTTGTTGTTGAATTTAATACCAATAAGCTCAGGCCCAAAGCACCTCTTACTAGGAGATGAGTTTAGAGTTATATACTATATATTATTTTTAATCTCAGCAATGTGGGATAGATGACCAAATATGAGATGAAGTTTATGCTTCAATGCTATTTGGATTTAGAACTCATGGAAAATAGAAGTTGTTGGTGTTTTGACGAAAGCTTCATTGACGGCTATTGAAGAAAAAGAAAAAAAGATGAGTACATTTTTTTTGTTTATGACCAAACAAGACTTAAAAAGTCTTAAAAGTTGGCTAAAAAGCAAAATATCTGAAACTATATTAGTCGTGAAGATAATAACAATTAAAAAACAGTATTTTCATGTTTTATGTTTTAATTTTTAAACTTTTTTTAAATATATAAAAACTTATAATATTTGAAAGAATAAAATGAATAGCATTTTAAAGAAAAAAATATCTACAATATTCGAAGACAATGTTTTAACACCATACAAGTATGATAAAAAATTATATATGATATCAACATTATAAGAACTAAATTATATTTTATATATAATATTAACATTTAAATAATAAAAATTGTATTTTTAAAATTAAAATTTTAAAATTATTTTAAAAGAAAACAACAACATCTTAGGTACAAAACACTTTTATTTAAAAGAATCCAATTGGTAGAAATTGTATTTATTTTTGTCATTTTGTGACGGTTTTATTTTTGTTTCTCAATTTTTATTTTTATTTTACGAATACATTTTTACAACTTTTTAAAAGATTTAAGTTTGTTTGGACCTTTTTTTGTCAAATGACGGTTTATAATAAGTTCTCATTCATCATACATAAAGTTTGAGTTTTATATTTTATAAACACAAAATGGTGGTTGTTAATTTAGATTTTAAAAAATTAAGACTTTAACTTAAAAACTTCAATCAACCTGTTATGTGATAGCCTTGATACCTCGATAAAAGACTAACAAATACTCTAATGTTAGTCCTAATATATGCTTAAAAGTATTAGGATCCATCAAATTTACTACTACGATAATAACAATCAAAAAGCAAATATCTGCGTAACTGAAGTTCAGATGCTCGTAACAATTTTTTTATAAGTTCTTTATATCTAACCAACTTCTTTAGATCCAAATGTTAATTTTTTTGATTTACACGGTTAGCAAAATAGTTTTGAAAAAGTTTGGAGCTAAATATTGGTGAAGAAAGGAAGTAGGATCCGAAGTGGTGGATGAGTGTTGTACGTAAAAACTTTGACGGCTCCTAACGAGCTGACTATTTTGAATGCTGTCGTGACGCCTCCGGTCTTATTCTGTCTAGCTAGGTTATTTTCTCGTTTTAATCAACCTCTAATTGCAAAATATTTTTTGTTTTTTTTAATATAATACTCTTTCAGTCTCAAAATATATGTATTTATATGAAATTGTTTTTGTGTCATTTCACATGTCTAAATATCAATACAAAATTTAATATTATTTATTGATTTATACAAATGCAATTGCTTTTATTTTTATCTTTTATAAAAATGAGAAGCAATATGACATTTTTTGATATTTATGCATAACTTTAAAATGATATATATATAATATTAATGGGACGGAAGGAGTAAAAATTATAACTTTGAATTACTGCCTTATCTAGCAAAGATGTGAACGGGATCTCCGAAGATTGGATTGAGTTCTACAGTGACATGGAAGAGCTATATGAAACCCCTTTACTTGAAAGAAGTATTTTGGGAGTATACCAAATGCATATTTGTGCGGCCCTTCGTGACTAAAGCGGACAATATCTTGCTAGTATGTGAGGCACGTTTCACACCTACACATATATTCTAATATGGTATCAGAGTCAAGCTCAAAGCAATATGAGACTAAGAAAATGTCCTGAATATCCAGCAATATTTATTTCGTTGTGATTAGGCGACATTCATCAACATATCTAGTGATGTTGATTCCGCTGTGATTTGGTGATGTTTATTCCGCTCATTAATGAGATCAAGTTTAAGAGGGAATACTTAAGATTGAACTCCATCCCATATTTGGTCCAAAGTCCCACATCGCTAACATTAAAAAGAATAAAGTGTATATAAGTATAAAACCACCTTAATTAGAAAGAGAAACAAGACAACAAACAAATAACCTATTTATCTAAAACATTCACAAATCTGAAAAATGTCAACTTAAAGCTAAATCAAAAGAAATGTATCTTTGGTGTTTAATTGATAATATCTTGGGACTTATAAAATTAAAACTTTGAATTACCGCATTTTCTAGCACATGCTCTGAACGAGATCTCCGGAGGTTGAGGTTACGATGATAGGGAAGAGTTAACGCCTACGATGACAGGGAAATAGACCTGCAGTATATTACATATGATAATGTATTTTGGTGCGTTTTAGTGTTTTCAATTGTATATTACATGTAAATTATACTATACTTTAAATTTGTAATGGAAATGGCTAATTATTAATTTTGGCATCTACCCATTGTCTATATTATATATTTACATGTAGTGTCTTACAATTAATTCCCTCGACTCGAAATATAATGTATTTAAACTCACTCTATTGAACAAATATAATGTTATAACTTGAATATATATATATAGTTACATATCTTTTCCGCGTAATAATAAATGTTTTTAGGAGATCTTTTTGTTATAATAAATTTTCCTCTAAAATACAATTTACTAGTTTATTTTTTGGATTTTATTGATTGTATTCATATTTTTGTTTTTAACAAGTTTAATGATAAAGAAAGAGACCATTAAAACTCTTCGAACATACCCTGGTGAAGAATATAAAATGGTGTATCCGAGAAGAAAAACGATATCGTTCTCAACATGGTGAGAAGTTTGTTGGCAAGAGGTTGAATTCCAAAATCTTTTTGACACGAGGTAGTAAATTGGAGCATTCATGTCTTAAACATTAGTCTTATATTTTTTGTTCAAAATATGACACCAGAGGAGGCTTAGAGTGGAAGAAGACCAACTGTTGATTATTTTAGAAATTTTGGCTGCATTGCTTATGCGCATATCCCGGATGAGAAAATGAAGAAACTTAATTATAAAGGAGAAAATGTGTTTATTATGTGTTAGTGAAACATCTAAAACTTATAGATTGTTTAATCCATTAACTTAAAAAAATTGTGACAATCCAAGACGTTATCTTTAACGAGGAAAACAGTTGGGATTAGAATGTGAAAAAATCTTCTCAAGTTCTTTTCTTTGATAAAAATTCTTGAAAGCAAACCAACTTTACCAATTTTTATGTTTGAAAATTTATCAGAAGTAACTCCAACAGCTGTTGAAATCTTGCCAACAGCAGCAAACACTAATGATGCAGCAACTTGATCTCTCCATCGTATTCAAAAAAGAAGAATGGAAGAAACGATGGACGATGAAATTAATATCATTGAAATAAATGATACTTGAGAGCCGACTGATCTTCCGAAAGGACACAAAACCATTGGTATAAAGTGGGTCTTCAAAATAAAACTAAAAGAAAATGATGAAGTTGACAAGTATAAGGCAATTTTGGTAACTAAGGGATATAAGAAAGAATATGGGATGGACTATACAATTTTTTTTTCTCTCGTTACAAGACATGATACAATCAGATTGGTGATCGCATTGGCAGCACAAAACTCTTAGCCTATTTTTCAGCTAGATGTCAAGTCGGTATTTTTGCCCGGAAACTTGGAGGAACATGTATTTGTAGAGCAACATCTTGGGCAATATTAATATTGAAAATGAGCATTGATAAGGTCGGATTTCTCTGACACTGATTTATTGTACCTATCTAAAGGGTAGTTCGGATATATTTGACAGCATGCCACATGGACAGTACGATCAAGTGGGTTATGACTCAGCAGGCTTCTGATCATCTCCAGTCTTGGGCTTATGGGTCTTAAGACCCTAGCCGAGTCCATAGTCCGACCCAGAAGGTGCATGGTTCACAAAACAAGTATAAATACCCTAACCACCTTCATTTATGAGGGTGAGAAAAACTTTATAGCTAGTACACACCTCTTTTATCTCTCTATATTTCACTCCAACATTAAATTCCTAAAAAGATAAAACTCTTTTACTCTTTCCTAATATACCATTTGATAAGAAATTACCCTCACCAAGCATAAAACGTGTAGATTAAAGAAAGCTCTTTCTGTCTTAAAACAAGCTCCACGAGCTTGGTATAGTTGCATTGACACTTATTCTTTGGTAGAAGGCTTTCACAAATGTCCGTATAAGCACACACTTTTTGTTAAAATTGGAGATAAGGAGAAACTTCTCATTGTTTTCTTATATGTAGACGATCTCATATTTAGTGGAAATGATGGTGTCATGTTTAGAGAATTCAAGAAATCTACGATGATTGAATTTGAGATGTCTGACTTTGGTATGATGCATTACTTTCTTGGCATATAAGTATTACAATCAGCTAATGTGACTTTTATTTCTCAACACAAGTATGTGTAAGATGTTTTGGACAAGTTTCAAATGAAGGATTTCAATCCTGTAAGTACTCTAACTGAGTTTGGCTTATGCTAAACAAAAATCATGAAGGGAAAAGGTGGACATCACATTTTACAAGCAAATTGTTGGCACTTTGATGTATTTAACTGCAACAAGACCAGGCATAATATATTATGTGAGCTTAATAAGTAGATATATAAAGAATTCAACATAAATGCATTTATTAGCTGCCAAGAGAATCCTTTGTTACTTGCAAGGAACTAGAGATTTTGGGTTGTTCTACAAGAAGGGTGAAAAATTTATAACTGTTTGGGTAACTAACAATTATTATGCAGGAGATCAAGATAAAAGAATGAGTACTTTAGGATATGTTTTTATGTTGGACACAGAGGTTATTTCATGGTCTTATAAGAAGCAACAAATTGTCACCTTATCAACTACAGAAGCTGAATTTACTGTTGCAACAACTTGTGCTTGTCAAGCTGTTTAGTTGAGAAGAATTCTTGAAGAACTATAATTTAAACAAGTGGAAGTTATTACAATTTTTTGTGATAGCAGCTCAGATAATTAAATTCTCCAAGAATCATGTGCTACATGGAAGCAACAAACATATTGTTGTGAAATATTATTTTGTAAGATATCTCAGTACTAAAAGAACAATCATACTGGTTTTTGTCGAAGTGAAGAGCAAGTTGCAAATATACAAACCAACCCTATTAAGTTGTTCTACTTGGAGTTCGTTCACGTGCAACTCTAAAAGATGACTTTGTAAAGGGTTGGTTAGATTTTACTTTTTTAGATTGATATCTGCAAACTTCAGTTTAAGGGAGAGTGTCAACGTGTAAACATTTAAATTTATATGTATTTTCATTGAAAACTCTTTAATGCGTTAAACCTAATCTTTATATTTTTTTAACTTTTATTGAAAAATCTTTAGTGGGTTAGACCAAGTTTTTAGGAATTCTTTATTCTGTTTTTTTATCAATTAATATGCAAACAAAGTTTTCACTCTCTTAACAAATTAAAAAAATAACACCAAAAATTCAAATTTCAAAAATAAAAATGATAAACTAAACACATTGGAAGCAAATCGGATATAAATCTACTCATAATCCATGACTAAAGGCTACTGGTAGTCTAAAAACAATATTTAAATTCAAAATGTTCAAAAAAAATTAACAAAAGTTATTAAACTTCGACAAAATGTTTAAATTTTAAAAATAATAACAACCCAATTAAAATTAATATTTTTGAAAATTAATGGCACAAGCGAATATAACAATTATAATAGAAAAAACAACCATAAATAAAAATAGGGACCAAATGTCAAGGAAAAAATATATTTTTGTCTCACTAATTTTATAAATATATACTTTATATTTTTAAAGTTAAATAATTACATGTATTTATATCACTACTTAAACAACCATTTATTATTTATTTTAGAACTATATTTATTTGTTATTATCGTTTTCGTCAATAATAAATAATTGTTTCAACATTGTTTTAGAATTCATTAATTAATATAACATTTTGAATATATAAAATATCGGAAACATTATTTTATTAGACTTTGAATACTTGTGAATATATATCTCATAAAAAATTAAAAAAATTGTGTTTACATTTAATTATTTTTTAAATATTTATTAATTATATAAGTATAATTTAAGATATTTATATTTTAGTATTATTGAGTATTTAATAATGGAGTAAATATCATTTAAAATTCTTATATTTATTTAGTCAATTGTGTTATTTATTTCTTAAGTATGTTAAGTTCTATACATATTTGTGATACTTATGTAAATAAAATAATATTAAATTTTTTTTTATTTTTTTTATTTTTTATGATATTAGTTTAGATCCATTTTTTCACATAAAAATATATTATAAAAGTAATAATTTCTATATAGGAATTTTTTTTATTTTTTTCTTTCCCTCGTCGAGTGTTTAAGTGGTTAAACTTTCGTATTTTGGGAGTATAATTGATCTTAAAAAATTTGTTCTTCCTAGAATATTTAAACAATGATATTTTTTTCTTGTGAAGTATGTGGATGTTACTTGCAATAAATGATAATATTATTGTTGTTGGAGGTTTAAAAAAGGTGGTGTTGTCTTTTTCATCCAATATTACCAATGATAATATTAACATCGGCTAAAGACCCTGTCAAATCACCGGTGTTTGACTTATGTTGCATTTGTGCCACTAACTTTCCTTCGTTCCCAAAACGAGTCATTAATGTTTCAAATCGTTATATTTTTGCCACTGACGCGTGCAAATCAACAGGAAGCTGACACGTGTCACCCCAATGTACCCGTGTTTGTTGCATATACGGTCACCTCTTATATCCTACCCAAATCACCACTAGTTACTAGTTTTACCATTTTATTTTAACTTTTACTATTTACCATAAATATTATTAATTTATATATTTTACTTTAACTTTTACTATTTACGTTTTTACCATAAATATAATTAATTTATACATTTGAACTAACTGGGCCCATTTAATAAATATATAGGACCTCCAACTTACTAATTAAAACTCTAACCAAATGGGTCTAGGGAAGTTCTTATCATAAAACATGTAAAGTCTTTATAATTCTATACAATTCCTATACACAAAAGTAAACATAATCGACCCAGTACCACCACCTTGTTCCTCTAGATCTGTAAGCAAACCAGTGAACACCAGGCATCTGCACCTTAAATAAAATATTTTGTTTAGGGATTAAATTGTATCCCTGATAACTTTCTAGATTTATTTTTTCAAGTTTGAGGTTTTCGGTTTTAACGATGTAAACTATTTTTTTTTAAAACCAAGATCTTTGATTAAATCGATATTAAAAACATTAATCAGATAACAAAACCACGAGAAGGAAAACAACACATCGATTTCTAAGTTCGAATTAAATTTACAACCACAAAGCCTAAATCCTCAAATTCCAAACGTAAGAGCTTGTAAACTTGTTCTTTCCGATACAACATGTTTAGCCAATTCACTGGGAAACACCAATCTCACCATAGATGTTGTAGGTCTCGACGCTCCTCTTGTATCGTTTCTTCTTTTAATCGGCTCCAGACCCGACTTCTTTTGGTAGATTCCCTTATACACTTTGACCTTGGTGCTTCATGCCGAACCTTTCATTGTCAAGATAAAAGTACTGGATTCCCTTATGAAAACTCCTGACAAACAGGATTTTCACAATGTTCTAAAATATAGCACCAAGCCGACCGATGGTATGGATGAAGACAAAGATTCTTAAACCCTTCCTATGTTTTCTTTGTTTGTGTTTTGCTTATATATTTTGAACCAAAGTTTTTGAGAGTCCAAGGAAACATCTATACTTATTTGATTTTTGTTATATTTGAGCAAAAGTCTTTTCAATTCCAAACAGTATATGTACATTTGGTATTTTTATTGTGCAAATAGATCCTCCATACAGGCTAAAAATCACCATTGATCCCCCATGTTTCACCCGTATATCAAACTAACTCTCAATCTTCATTTTTGTCTCCCACTCATCCTCGATGTTTCAAAAATTTGCACAATCAGTCTCTCAGCACATGTGAGCCGTTAGAATTTGACACGTGGAAGACCAAATATCTATATATTTTTTAGTATTGGTCCCCACAATTTTACCCAATTATACCCATCCCTCACCCAGATAGCCATAAAAAAGTTGAGAATCCTCGTTCGAGTTAAAGTCTCTCTCATCAATGTTGTAATATTATGAGTTTTATCAATGATTTGTTATATCATAAAAAAAAATTAAACTCACAAAAGATTATAAGTTTATATAGGCTTTGTACCTAAATCTTGAAGTTTGTTTTCTTATCATAAGTTTATATATGCTCTGTACCCAAATCTTGAAAAAAAATCCAAATACATTTCGTTAAATTAGGTAAAAAAGGTATGATAGGATAAAGAGAGTGACTGACCATTTACTTTAGAATTTGGGATTTCGTATTCCATAAAACATTTTCGATTTCTTGTGAGACACAAACCAATTGGAGAGAGGAGAGAGAGATATAGAGATACAATGGTTTTTACTTTCTAGAATTAGCAATATAAACTGAAAAGAGAAAATGTTTTCACCAAAAAGAAATTAGAGAGTCTAAATTAATTTGGATATATCATATATATAAAGAGAGAAGAAACTAAGAGAGTTGTAAATATATACGAAAGAAAAATAGAGGTTGATGAAACATTTTTCAATGAGGATTTTGAACTTTTGTATTTGGCTTTTTAGCTGAAGGAGGATATAATTGGGTAAAATTACGGAGGACCAATAGTGAGATAAAATTTAGCTTTTTGGGATGCCACATGTCATATTATTATGGATCACATGTGCGAATTGACTGATCGTGCAAATTTATGAAACATGGAAAATGAGTGGGAAACAAAATAAAAATAAATTCTAATAGAGATATAAAAAATACAATTCCATAAATACATAAATGGTATCATTATGTAACATTAATTGTAGGATATATTTTTAAAATTTTAAACATAAAAATATAATAATAATTTACTTTAATGTGTGAATATATACATTTAATCAGTATGCATGTAGGTTAACTGCAAGTTTAAAAATGTATAATCATAAAAAGTGTATATGTTTGTATTTTAATCGTAAAAATATAAATTCAAGTAAACATAACTTCTGTATGAAATTCAAACAATATATATATATATATAAATAAAAGAAAATTAGAGGAAGTTATCTAACGATAATTTTGTTTTCAAAATAAAAAATACACAATATCAAATAATTAGTTTATAAAATTATTTTAATGGACAAATTAAGTTATATATTAAGTTTCTTGGTTAACTTGTTCTTTAGTTCAATAAATATGTTAACTTATACTAAGAAATTCATATTTTACGATAAAATATAGATTTTATTTATATATTTTGGACTAAATAATAATGTGATAAAATTTAAGTGAATTTGGTTATTTAAAATTATGGAAATAATTAATAGAATGACAACATGTAATCATATATGATATATCATTTCCAACTAAAACTATATATTTATTTATGTCATACGACGAAAACTAATAAACAAATTATATGTTAATACGTGGCTTACCAGAGTCTTGGCAAGTTTTGAAAATAATATATTAGTTATCCACCAACGTAGATGACGATATATATTTATCAAAAATAACAACCGTCCGTCCGAGTGAGGTCCAATCTAAAACAATCTGATAATACGTGCCAATTGATCGGTTGATAATTATAAATTTTTATTTAATATAAACCCATATATACCTGAATTTCATCCTATAACACTAAAAGTATGATTTGTTTTTTGAAAGTTTAAACATAAAAATATAATATGAATCGGTATGTACTTAATCTACATGCACGCAATTGCAAGTCCATAAATATATAGTCACTTAAGTTGGAGTGTTGGTAAAATAGATTTTTTATCCTAAAAATATAACATTGAACTAAACATAACTTCTAGTGAAACTCAAAAGTAGATATATTTTTGAAAAAGTTGTAGAAAATTATTTAATGATAATTTTGTTTTTTAAATATGAAAAAACACGAATTTCCGTTAATTAATGAATACAATTATTTGAGTAAATGAACTAAGTTATATTTTAAGTTAAATACAAACAATATGCTTAGTCGCAGCATACATTATAAGTCCGAGTTTGATATAATCATAATTATTTTTAATTATAATCACAAATTTAATATTTCACGAAATTTAAAATAATGTGATTTTTATAATATAATTATTATAAATTTTTTTAATTTTTTTATATTTAAATAAAATAACAATAATTTTAATCAGATAATCACTAAAAAAAATAAATGATAATAGAATAATATACAACACAACCATGTAGTGTCTTACGATTAATTTTCTCGACTCGAAATATAATGTATTTAAACTCACTCTATTGAACAAATATAATGTTATAACTTGATATATATATATATATATATATATATAGTTACATATCTTTTCCGTGTAATAATAAATGTTTTAGGAGATCTTTTTGTTATAATAAATTTTCCTTTAAAATACAATTTACTAGTTTATTTTTTGGATTTTATTAATTGTATTTAGATTTTTGTTTTTAACAAGTTTAATGATAAAGAAAGAGACCATTAAAACTCTTCGAACATACCCTGGTGAAGAATATAAAATGGTGTATCCGAGAAGAAAAACGATATCGTTCTCAACATGGTGAGAAGTTTGTTGGCAAGAGGTTGAATTCCAAAATCTTTTTGACACGAGGTAGTAAATTGGAGCATTCATGTCTTAAACATTAGTCTTATATTGTTTGTTCAAAATATGACACCAGAGGAGGCTTAGAGTGGAAGAAGACCAACTGTTGATTATTTTAGAAATTTTGGCTGCATTGCTTATGCGCATATCCCGGATGAGAAAATGAAGAAACTTAATGATAAAGGAGAAAATGTGTTTATTGTGTGTTAGTGAAACATCTAAAACTTATAGATTGTTTAATCCATTAACTTAAAAAAATTGTGACAATCCAAGACGTTATCTTTAACGAGGAAAACAGTTGGGATTAGAATGTGAAAAAATCTTCTCAAGTTCTTTTCTTTGATAAAAATTCTTGAAAGCAAACCAACTTTACAAATTTTTATGTTTGAAAATTTATCAGAAGTAACTCCAACAGCTGTTGAAATCTTGCCAACAGCAGCAAACACTAATGATGCAGCAACTTGATCTCTCCATCGTATTCAAAAAAGAAGAATGGAAGAAACGATGGACGATGAAATTAATATCATTGAAATAAATGATACTTGAGAGCCGACTGATCTTCCGAAAGGACACAAAACCATTAGTATAAAGTGGGTCTTCAAAATAAAACTAAAAGAAAATGATGAAGTTGACAAGTATAAGGCAATTTTGGTAACTAAAGGATATAAGAAAGAATATGGGATGGACTATACAATTTTTTTTTCTCTCGTTACAAGACATGATACAATCAGATTGGTGATCGCATTGGCAGCACAGGACTCTTAGCCTTTTTTCAGCTAGATGTCAAGTCGGTATTTTTGCCCGGAAACTTGGAGGAACATGTATTTGTAGAGCAACATCTTGGGCAATATTAATATTGAAAATGAGCATTGATAAGGTCGGATTTCTCTGACACTGATTTATTGTACCTATCTGAAGGGTAGTTCGGATATATTTGACAGCATGCAACATGGATAGTACGATCAAGTGGGTTATGACTCATCAGGCTGCTGATCATCTCCAGTCTTGGGCTTATGGGTCTTAAGACCCTAGCCGAGTCCATAGTCCGACCCAGAAGGTGCATGGTTCACAAAACAAGTATAAATACCCTAACCACCTTCATTTATGAGGGTGAGAAAAACTTTATAGCTAGTACACACCTCTTTTATCTCTCTATATTTCACTCCAACATTAAATTCCTAAAAAGATAAAACTCTTTTACTCTTTCCTAATATACCATTTGATAAGAAATTACCCTCACCAAGCATAAAACGTGTAGATTAAAGAAAGCTCTTTCTGTCTTAAAACAAGCTCCACGAGCTTGGTATAGTTGCATTGACACTTATTCTTTGGTAGAAGGCTTTCACAAATGTCTGTATAAGCACACACTTTTTGTTAAAATTGGAGATAAGGAGAAACTTCTCATTGTTTTCTTATATGTAGACGATCTCATATTTAGTGGAAATGATGGTGTCATGTTTAGAGAATTCAAGAAATCTACGATGATTGAATTTGAGATGTCTGACTTTGGTATGATGCATTACTTTCTTGGCATATAAGTATTACAATCAGCTAATGTGACTTTTATTTCTCAACACAAGTATGTGTAAGATGTTTTGGACAAGTTTCAAATGAAGGATTTCAATCCTGTAAGTACTCTAACTGAGTTTGGCTTATGCTAAACAAAAATCACGAAGGGAAAAGGTGGACATCACATTTTACAAGCAAATTGTTGGCACTTTGATGTATTTAACTGCAACAAGACCAGACATAATATATTATGTGAGCTTAATAAGTAGATATATGAAGAATCCAACATAAATGCATTTATTAGGTGCCAAGAGAATCCTTTGTTACTTGCAAGGAACTAGAGATTTTGGGTTGTTCTACAAGAAGGGTGAAAAATTTATAACTGTTTGGGTAACTAACAATTATTATGCAGGAGATCAAGATAAAAGAATGAGTACTTTAGGATATGTTTTTATGTTGGACACAGAGGTTATTTCATGATCTTATAAGAAGCAACAAATTGTCACCTTATCAACTACAGAAGCTGAATTTACTGTTGCAACAACTTGTGCTTGTCAAGCTGTTTAGTTGAGAAGAATTCTTGAAGAACTATAATATAAACAAGTGGAAGTTATTACAATTTTTTGTGATAGCAGCTCAGATAATTAAACTCTCCAAGAATCATATGCTACATGGAAGCAACAAACATGTTGTTGTGAAATATTATTTTGTAAGATATCTCAGTACTAAAAGAACAATCATACTGGAAAGAAAATTAGAGGAAGTTATCTAACGATAATTTTGTTTTCAAAATAGAAAATACACAATATCAAATAATTAGTTTATAAAATTATTTTAATGTACAAATTAAGTTATATATTAAGTTTCTTGGTTAACTTGTTCTTTAGTTCAATAAATATGTTAACTTATACTAAGAAATTCATATTTCACGATAAAATATAGATTTTATTTATATATTTTGGACTAAATAATAATATGATAAAATTTAAGTGAATTTGGTTATTTAAAATTATAGAAATAATTAATAGAATGACAACATGTAATCATATATGATATATCATTTCCAACTAAAACTATATATTTATTTATGTCATACGACGAAAACTAATAAACAAATTATAGGTTAATACGTGGCTTACCAGAGTCTTGGCAAGTTTTAAAAATAATATATTAGTTATCCACCAACGTAGATGAGGATGTATATTTATCAAAAATAACAATCGTCCGTCCGAGTGAGGTCCAATCTAAAACAATCTTATAATACGTGCAAATTGACCGGTTGATAATTATAAATTTTTATTTAATATAAACCCATATATACCTGAATTTCATCATATAACACTAAAAGTATGATTTGTTTTTTGAAAGTTTAAACATAAAAATATAATAATAGTCTACTCTAATGTATGGTATTTGATTTCCTCTTCATCATATTTGAATATTGGTTTTGTTATTTGTTTGGATTTTTCTGTCATAATTTACTCCAAACGGATGGATAAATTTGATAATTACCTTGGTGTTTTTAAAAAAAATCTTGTTATCATTCCAAAAATTATTTCTTAGTATAAATTTCATGAAGCATCCAAAACACTATTTTATTGATTCCTTATTCAAAGCAAGTACCGTATCATTGTTTTATTCTTCTTTTGAAGCAAGTACCGTATCACAAAACTCCTTGACTCGCATTACCTATAGAAAATAAAGTTATTTTATGTTATTGGCATATAAGAATCCAACTCTTCATACAAGGTTGGTCATATTGAAAGAATATGAATGCCAACACATAAGACGGGACACAAATTGTCTTACTACCTTCAAATATATTTTTACTTAATGATCGTTCAAGTTTCTTACTTAGCATGAATGTTATAATTTTCTACTATTTTTGCAGTGGCCACTAATATTTCTAAAACTTTGATCTTCCATGTGATAAGGTGCTGAAAAAATTATTGTGTGATGCTTTCAATGGTTGGGGATATTAATTTCATCCTGTCTTCATACGAGAAAACTTTCTTATTTCTACCTTTTGTATAGTAGAAAAGCTAATTATGTCTGAACGATATGAAGTTTTTATTGCTGATGTTAAGGGAAATAAAATGCCAAGTAGTAAATTATATGTCAAAGAAGAGAAGAATTACATTATCCAGGGTTTTATCCCGTTATTTATACTTCATCCAACAGTTATTCCCCATCAGTCCACTACTTTACTAGATTAACTACACGTTTGACTATATTTACATCAAGGGACCTAATTTTAAGGCCATTAAAAAAATGTTTTGACTGACTCTTATATCGTGGTTCTAAGTCGTTACTCAAACTGTCATTTGCTATGCTAGATGCCAAGTTGGTTCTGCTTGTTTGGTTTTTTTGGGCGCTCGTCTAATCCTATTCTTCTTGGTTATACTCTTTGTATATTTATTTTATGGAAGAGACCGAGCAGAAAAGATCGAGCTCTTGTCCGATCACTTCTTTTCTGCTCGGTGTCCTTTCTGCCCGACAAACGTTTGACTTTGGTTAGGATCTGGTTACCTCTTCCTGACTTCGTCTTTCTTTTTCCTTGATCGGAGAAGTCCACCGACGGACTGGTTCAACTTTTTCCGTGCTTCCTTTTGAGTTCTTTACCAGCTCGTCCTATGATCTACTTTGCTCAGCTATACATGACTATTCTCTTCGTGCGGGAATTACCCCCTAATCAGGCACCCCTTAGTTCAGGGATTGAACGGCTCAGAAATAAAATTCCTGAAATAAATAATGAAAGTAGAAGAGAATATTTGTAATACTTGGAATATGTAACGATAGCTTAGATGATGATTATAACAATGATTAATTTTTTGAATAAACCACAAGAGATTGACACATGTTGACTATTACAAGCCCGTGACGACGAGTGTCTAACACTTAAATCCCATTTTTAAAGTAGAAGCTTTGGTTTCTGTTTGGTGGCGTATTAAGTTAGATGCCGCCGTTTTTAGTCACACCTGCCATTGATTATCGGTTTAGAAACCCATATTTACTAATTTTTGCAAATTATAAACTTGTAGACTAGTCTTGGAAGCGATATCGTAAGCATTTCATGATTTTCTTCATCAACCTTAAGGGAAACTTTCAGGATAATCTTCATACTCGTACATGTATTCTACTAATATTTTTTTGTTTTATTGTGACAATAACAAACACCTTGATACTAGATCCTTTTGATGCGGGTATAAGGTTTCAAACATCCTCCATTAGTGGTAGTAATGTTCAGGTGTTAGTTGTTCCACCAATTTCATACTCTTACTCCTTCCACATTATCATTGTAGTCGATCTAAACACAATATAGGTCCCAACAATGTTGTAAAGAAGAAGGAAAAATCAGTGAGAATTATAGAATCAGAGATTGAAGACCCTGTTTTTAGAAAGCTACTTTTTCCAATTAGCTCATAAGTACGGTCATGTGGATGCCGCTAACATCCTTAGTTTTAGGGTCTGATATGGTATACCTAGTGACGTTACTATTAGGGTGCCAGATGCTGGAGAACATCCTTTCCAAGCAAGGGAGAACGAAACTTGATTATCTATACCGTATTTGATTGGGGTTTGCGTTTGCCCTTGCCGAGTATAATTCCAGATTTCTTCAGTTTTTTGGGTATATGCTCGACTCACTTAGTAGAAAATGGCTGTAGAATCTTGTTAAGTATACTTCTAAGTTCACGATTTCTCAGCATATCATTTTTCTTAACATATTTGTTAGTTGTAATAGACTTGGCCAAATTAGCTAAGTCTTGTTTCTTTTATGCTCAAGTTACTGGTATCTGGACAATAGTAGAGTTGCCGAGCTCTGACAAGAACTGGAAAAATATTTTTTGTTTGTCCCTTTTAACTGGGAGTATGAGAATGCAATGCTGAACTTGCAGCCTGAAAGAAGGTGGAAGACCAAATGTAAGGAATGCCCCTGGCAGAAATCTACAATGTTAGTGATTTGGTGCCACTACTAACTGAAATTTTTGCATACGCAAGTGAAGGAAAACACTAGGAGTGGTGTAAGGAAGGCCTACTAGAGGGACCTTTCAACCCACATATTACAGTTGCGAAGTTAGAAAGTTTGACGTGGTTACAAGAACCACTATGATTTTTTACGCAGGGCAACTATTTACAAGCTAGGTTGTGGCCGATTGCTGAGCTGCCCATCGCAGCAGACGGGACAGTAACCATGACGAATACTGGAGAAAAAGCAACAACTGTTCTCTTAAGGGCATTGATGGAACAACGCTACAATGATAGGAATAATACTGGAGTATTTTTATTAATCCATCGCGACAGAAAGTTAAAGAAAGCAGAAGGATCATCATCCTTACTGGTTCAGTCAGAGCAGAAAGGAGAGGCCTTAAGTGTAAGTGGTGTTGCTTGAGGGATAGATGCTTTGCCAGCAAAAAATACGAATTTGAATATGGGATGCCGGTCCCGAGTTGTGGAGAGTGACGAAGAAGGCTTAGAGGAGAGGATTTCTAAATTAAAACATACGAAATTGATAGTGGATGCAGTGCCACTAGTGATAAGGAAACCACGGTTGATTGATGAATAAGAAAGTGATGGGGGGCTGATACCGAATTGAGAGGATAAGAAGACCCCCATGGAAAAAGCTAAAAAGAAAGCTCTCGAGGTGATCAATTTAGATGCGGCTCAGGCAGAGGGGTAGACGAGCCAGGTAGAGGGTGTCAATGATGAGTACGGTCCCAATAAACAAATTCCTGAACATATTGCTAGTGAGATAAAGCAGTTTGTTAAGACTGGAGTGCGACCAACTTTTGTACATGAGGTGGGTAGTGGAACAACTTGTGTTAACATAGTGAGGCCTGATAATATTCCCATGGCAGAGCATAGGTCGGGGCCTAGCGGGTCTGGCGTAGTGTTGGAAGAGCTGCCGCGCTCCAAGATCTCCATGCCCAAGCCTTTTATGCTAATGTTTGAACAACTGAAGAGGTGTCCGAAGTTATCGCTTTATGACTATATGTCAATGAGTGAGATACTTCAGAGACAGGTGGAACTAGAGATAGAGGTAAGTTGATATAGTCGAGTATTGTTTATTTATAATTAATCATGTCGCGCTAAAATAATAATTTTGGCAGATGCACCACAACTTCGTCATCTTGTCCTATCGTGCATGTCAGACGCAGATATGCAAGTGATAGAGAAATAGAAACCCGGACCAATGTTCTTTGGGTCTGTCAAAGTGCTGACGACTGAGCTCGCCCGATACAAGCATGCATATGGCTCGGCCTAAACCCAAAAAGTTAACATTATGCTAGAGAAATAAAAATTAGAGAAGGAGGTCACCCTACTACCAAGTGCTCGCGAGGCGTGCGATCAAAGAATAAGGAATTGACTACTAAAGCTACGGCTTTGATATCTCAGAATAATGTTTTTGTAAAGAGAAGTGAAGAGCTAATGTCCCAAAATACTGAGCAGCTGACGCAGAAGATGACACATGCCAAGAGGGTAGAGGAATGAGCAGATCAAATTGTGGGACTTGTGATCGAGAATGGGAATGTGAAAGCCTTTTTGACTGATCTGAAAATGTAGATGGAAGCTCAAAGACATGAACTAACGAAGAAATCCAAGGCTGATTTAGACCAATAACAAAATGAGGTGATAGAGATTGCTATCGACATCAGTGGAAAATAGTCAAAGGAAGATGTTAGCCAAGCTACTGAAATTGAATCCTTAAATGAAGTTTGGGCCGTTTAACAAGTTTGCTCCTCAACCTGGAAATCTTGAAAGTGGAAGTGTGGTTTTCCTAAGAGCAGATCCTCATATTCTAGAGACCGTTGAGAAAGTTACCCCTAAGGCAACATACACCGGGGACTAGCTGAGGCGAGCAAAGGAGACTGCACCATCGGTTATTCCTGATGCACAATTGTAGAAACATTATGCACTAAATGCTATGTTTTATTTGTTCTTTTTGGTATGTCATTTCAAGTGCAAGACTCTATTTTATCTGCTTATCCAAAGTGTGTGGATGGGTGATTGATGTTTTGATATTTTATGGAGATGTGTGTTTATTTTTGTTTAATCAATTCAAGAGAAGTCCTTATACGGTCGAGCTCAGTATGGCTCATTACGTAGCTTGGTAGGATAAGGATCCTCCGGCCTTAATCGCGGAGAGTTCTTTGTGACCTATTGTGTGGCCTCAATAAGGCTTGACTTGATAGTCAGTTTACTTATATACCATGCACAAGATATGTGGCTCAGTATGACCGTTATGTATCCCGTAGGCGTGGCCAATTAGCCCGATCGTGTATAGACTCTATGTTCTTGGCTCAGCATGGCCCCTTGCGTAGCCCGTAGGCATGGTGTGTGAACCTTTCGCTAATTATAAGGATAAAGATAAAAATAAACACACGTTGTGGCAAAAACATCAAGATGAAGAAAGAGAGCATCATTTATCCGTACAGCTCAGAGTTGTACAACTTAAGATGGTTGGCATTCCAAGGATAATTTAGAGCATCACCTTCTACACTTGCTAAGCGATAGGCTCCACTATGTCCTTTTGAAATCATTGTGTATGGTCCATGTCGCCAATATTGAAGCTTTGTGGTTTGAGGCGTGCGTTGAAACGACCTCGCATTAAGCTTTTATAATGATATGCTCGAACTCGCGCTTGGTCTCTCCGCTCCTCAATGCGGTCAACCTCCGTCTTTTGCCATCATCGTTATGGTCCTCGTCATACGCTATCATACGGTAGCTCGGTATGATGACTTCTGCCAGGACTACTGCTTCTCTGTCGTAGACTAAATAAAAACGAGTGTTGTTTGTAGTTGTGCGCGGTGTGGTTCGGTAGGCCCATAACACGTCGGGAAAATTTTATGGCCACTTGCCTTTTGCTCCCTCTAATGTATTTTTAATACCCTCCAGAATGGTTATGTTAGTAATTTCCACTTGACCGTTGGCCTGAGGACAATAGGGCGTGGAGAAATGTTGGCGTATCCTGAACCGGTTACAGAAGGCTGTGACTATGGCATTTTGGAACTGAGGGCCATTATCATTCATCAAAATGTGAGGTACTCCGAACCTTGTGAGAATCTGTGTATGTAGAAAGTTGCATATCTCATGAGCTCGAGTATGATATAGAGCCTTTTCTTCCACCCATTTTGAAAAATAATCCACCGCAACGATCAGAAATTTCCTTTTACCAGTTGCCATTGGAAGAAGTCCTACCAAATCAATTCCCCATTTATCAAAGGGGTAAGGAACGAGTACATGCTTCATTGATTCGCTCGATAAGTGCTCCGTATTGGCAAACTGTTGGCATTGGAAACATCGTTGAACTAGCTATTCAGCATCGACAACTAATTCTGGCCTATAATAACCAGCGAGTGGAAACCGTCTGAATAAGCTTTGGTAACCACAATGTGCCCCAACCTCTCCACTATGCAAATCTTGCAGAATTGTTGTTGCCTCTTCTCAACTTAAACATCTCAGCAAGTCGAGCGGTGCTTTTGCGATACAAAACCCCATCTAAAACACAATATTTGGCGGCAAGTGTCTGGAGTATGCGAGCCACATCCTTCTCGGTTGGTAGGATGGTAGAGTTCAGATAAAGCAAGTTGATGAGTGGATAAATGACTAAAAATAGGTATGTTTGATCTTGGACCTAGGAAGAATATTCTAGAGAGAGAAAGTAGAAATAGAGTATAATATTCCAAAAGAATGTCCCACCTACCAAGAATAATGGGTCTCCTTTTATAGTATGGAAATGTGGACCCATCTATGTTCTTGGTGGGCTTACTTTATTTCTCTTCTAGTCCTTTATAATATACATAGTTCACAAATTATCCTCTAATAAACGATAAATACTCTAATATACATTTTAACTTCTTTTTATTCATAATTGGCCCCTCGTTATTATTATTGACGAATTGCTCCCATATCACTAGCCCCCAGTCTTCGGGAGCAACGGGAATGAAGACTTTGAAGAAGGTAAGATCAGACCTTTCATTTCATCCGATGCCAGATCCTCTGTGTCTTTATTCGTAGGTCGGGAGCAGACGCTTTCCTTCCACCTGATGCCAGATCCTCTGTCTTTATTCGTAGGTCGGGAGCAGACGCTTTCCTTCCACCTGATGCCAGATCCTTTAGGTTCTTATTCGATGGTCAGGAGTTCTTAGCCCGCACCTCGTTCTTGAGTTGTCTTGGGTCTGCTTCCGCTCCTCCAGAGTGACCTTTATGGGCCCAGACCGGTCGTTAGGTTTCGAAAAAGTGAACCGGGTTGGTGTGACCCATCTAGCATCTCTGTCTGAACTAGCTAGCCCACACCTTCTGTGTTTATTTGACTAAAACTGACACGTGTAGACCTACTACTCGAGACGTGCTTCTTTACACAGCTTCTCAAAAAACCCTTTCGACTTCCCGCTGCTTTTCATCGTTTGGACTTCCGCATACGTGCAACGGCTAACTGAGATCGCCTATAAGTACCTCATAAACACACATTGCTCTCAGAAGCGTTCTAGGGAGAGAAATTGCTGTCCGGATTTATGCGACATAGTTACCCGAAGCGGAAACCAAAACTCAAGAAGAAGAAGCAACCAGTGTTCGGATTTGTGGACTGGGCTAGCATCGGTGACCATGCCGAAGAATACCGACGCGCTGGATTAATTTGGAGTCCTAACACCAAACCATTTACACCTGTACCGCAGCCCCACGACCCTGTTATTGCTAATCCGATCCCTGTTGAGTCCTTCACCTTGCCTGAACCATCTGGTGCTCGGACCCCGGAGACTATTGCCATATCTTCTAGCAGCAGCTCTCCGCACTCCCCCATTGCTCAATTAAACTGCCCGACGCCTTCATCCGTTAACACTTACGCCGCTGCGCCCCCTTTTCCGTCCTGACGTCGCGGAAAAGCTCAATTTCTTTCTATGGGAGAAACCAGCTCTCCAACTTCTCTGGCGGGAGGTAATTCCCCTGAAATGGTTCAGCTCACTCCCTCCATTCGAGGATACCGCACCGGTACTAACACAACTATGACTTTTTTAGGTCTTAATAAGCGGGCTCTGACTCCCGCAGAAATGGATCCCGAACGCATCCGTCGACAACAAGACGAGGCTCATCAGACCCGTACTGGCAGCAGTTCTAACCCTGCCGACCATGTTGTTCGAGAATCCGACCCGGGCGCAGCCAATGCCCTCAGTTCTGACAAAGTACCGGTAGTGAATACCGAAGAGTCTGAGGTGGACGCCCTGCCTGTTGGCGACGGTGCTGCTGCTGGCAATGCCGCTGCCCCTCCCGTAGAGCCACTTCCCGGGGAGATAGAGGCGGTCATTACCACTACTTATCACCGCTGGTCGCCCGCAGACTATGTCATCTCTCTGTTTGAATGCAAGTATCTCTACTTTTCTACTGCGGAACAAGAAGAGCTGCTGGTTCGGTGGGGCATCCCAGAGTGCGTCACTGTTAGGTTTCCAGTTCCTGGGGAAACCCCTGTACATGTTCGGTCACGAGAAATCGTGGTTTTTACCCGAACTATTCAACTGGGGCCTCAGGTTCCCCCTGGACCCTGAAATTGTTCTGTATATCAAAACCCTGCAGATCTGCCCTTCTCAGCTGACGCCCAACGCCTGGTACACGCAGATGTCCTGCATAATGGCCTCGCGCCTTTCAGGTCGGGTTATGCCCATGGAGGAGTACATAGCCATGTCCGGGCTGCCCAAATCTCCCAAGTCGCCTTTTTCTATTCTTCTCTCGCAAACACCTAGAAGATAGTGAACGACTTTCTTGAGGGCGACAAGGGCTGGAAGCACCGCTTCGTCTTTTTAAGTGGCTGTTGGGAAAATGACCGCCCTTATAGCCCAGAGCACCCGAGGCTAGTGCTGCGGACATGGGTTCCTGATGGTAAGCTTTTTTTTTTTTTTTTTTTTTATAAATCCGAACCTTTGTGTAGTGTCGAAGGAGTTCGTCCAGGGGTTGAAGAAGGACTACTTCAAAGCGGGAAAGGTTACCTTCCAAGTGTTGAAGGATTATGCCGAAAAGCGCTAGGGTCGGGCGATGCACCGGGCCTTCAAGAACACTAATCTGGTCATGAGCAACCTCTGGCGTTGCTCATCGGAAGTTCTAACAATCGAGCAGTTACGTCAGCCCCCGAGTATGGAGGACTTGATCGCAAAGACAGAAGCACCTGATGCGCACCTATTTATTCCGAAGCGCAACAAGGCGCCTAGTAAGCGCCCAAAATTCGAAGATGAGGTCGAACAAGACAACAACGGGGCTGAAGAGGCGGGTGCTCAGGTGCACCAGGATGAAGCTGCTGCCGAGGGTGATGAAGCTCCGCTGACCAAGGAGCTGGCTCTGAAGCGGAAGGGTAAGGCCGATGCGGAGGGGGCTCAGGCTAGGAAGCCTAAACGTTCAAGGAAAGAAGGAGGTTCGGTCGCGGGTATTGAACATGCTACCGTTCCCGAGCTCTTTGATCAGTATGAGGGGGTTAAGGGTGGTTCAAAGTCGGCCCCCGTGGTGGTGATCCCCGATGATGTCAGCCCCTCGAAATCTTCGAAACCCGTCGTGACATCGTCGAGTGGCACGAAGTTTCTGGTGCTGTCTGTGCCCGGGAGTCCGCACACTTTCCCGCTGCAGATAACTGGTGGACTGGCCCTTTCCTTATACAACATGCTTGTACCCTTGGCCATGAAAGAGCGTCGGGCGGTTGAGTTAGGCCAAAATCTATCGGGCGTAGAGGCTAGGGTTGGCAGCCTGGAAGAAGAGGTGCGGAAGGCTAAATCTGCTCAGGAGCTAGCAGAGGAGCAGCTTAAGGAGGCCAATGGAGACATGGAACAAACCAAGAAGGCTGGGAAAGATCGTGCCGCGGGCTTGACGCGGGAGATCACTGAACTGAAGGCTGCGAACACTGTCTTTGCTGAAAAATGCAAGAAGTGGATGGAGAAGGAAACCGCCGAGGCCAAGGCCACGTACGTGCTGTCTTTTCATCAACGCTTTCCGGAACTTTCCCTCAGGTCGATGTGGCTGGACATTCCAGAGGAAGACCGCCCTTCTGATGTTGTTTGCGAAGACGACGAGTCAGACGATACGGGGTCAGATGAAGATGATGCGTGATTCCCGATGCCCTCGGTTTTTTTGTTTTTTGTATTTTGTTGTTTGTAAGACCAGTCAGTGTGGGGACTGCGGAGTCCCCCGTATAATATTTCCTCTGTAAAACAATCTTCAGGCAATCAATATTTCATGCACACTTATATTTTATGGGGTGTGTTTTTTTTAATGGTTTTATACATGCATGGTAGGGTCGGAAATTTAGGATGTAGATCAGTTCGGAAATTGAAAAACCCATAAAGGTTCTGTAGATCAATGTAATATTGAAATTTTTCCCGCAGTGTCGGGAATTTAAAATGTAGATCAGTTCGAAAACTGAAAAACCCATAAAGGTTCTATAGATCAATGTAATATTGAATTTTTTTCCGTAGGGTCGGGAATTTAAAATGTAGATCTGTTCAAAAACTAAAAAACCTATAAAGGTTATGTAGATCAATGTAATATTGAAATTTTTCCCGTAGGGTCGGGAATTTAAAATGTAGATCAGTTCGAAAACTGAAAAACCCAGAAAGGTTCTGTAGAACAATCACGATGGTTAAAAAAGATTCGTCGATCAGCTCGTCAGCTGACAGAGTCGTCAAGTAATACTGCAAAGATGGAAAGGCAAAGAAAAATTTGTCGATTTAAAGGGGTCGGGTGTGATCGATGCCTCATTAAAACCTTCTCGCGCCACCGAGGTTGGAAAGAGTGCATCCCCGACCCAGAAAACATATTTACATGAATAGGTCTGAATTTACAAAATATGAAATTACTCTAAATACAATTTCAGGTGCTCGATGTTCCATGGTAGCCTTAAGGAACGCCCGAGCTTATCTTGCAACCGATAAGTCCCGCTCTTGACCTTCTCTATTACTTCGTATGGCCCTTCCCAGTTTGGGGCAAGCTTACCGAGGCTTTTGTCTTTGGTATGCAAAAAAACTCGTCTCAGGACCTTATCACCGACCTTGAATTCCCGCCGTCGTACTTTAGTCGCGTACTGACTCCTCATTAAGGTCTGGTAATGTAAAGAATTAAACTAGGCACGGCTCTGTGTTTCTTCAATGAGGTCGAGGGCTAACTGTCTGTTACCTCCATTGGCATCTGCGTTATAAGTACCGATCCTAAAGGAGGGAAAGATAGATTCTGCCGGAGTGACCGCGTCCATGCCATAGACCAGGGCGTAAGGCGATTCTTTTGTCGCCGTTCGAGGCGTAGTTCGGTAAGCCCACAATACTTCCTGCAAGTAGTCTGGCCATTTACTAGTTTTTCCTTCGAGGTTCTTTTTTAGGCCGTCCAAAATTGTCCTGTTGGTGACTTCGACTTGTCCGTTCGCTTGAGGGTGAAACGGGGCTGAAAAACACTGTCTAATTTTGTGAGTTGTGCAAAAAGACTTCATCTCTTTGCTATCGAATTGGGGTCCGTTGTCCATGGTGAGGTTCTGGGGTACCCCGAACCGGCAACAGATATTGGACCAGATAAACTTGATGATGTCCTTAGCCTTGGTGGCGGATAAAGGTTCGGCTTCCACCCACTTGGAAAACTAGTCGGCGACCACTACGACCGTTTGTCTTCCACCAGATGCTATTGGTAACGGCCCGACAAGATCGATCCCCCATCGGTCAAAGGTTAATCCTTCAGATATGGATTCTAAAGGGGCCGCGGGAACGTTCATAGCGTTCGCAAACCTCTGACAAGGGTCGCAGGTTATTACTATCTGCTTAGCATCCGTTGTTATCGTTGGCCAATAAAATCTGGCGAGAAAAATCCGTCTTATCAAGGCCTTGTAACCGCAGTGGGCCGCGCCCTCCCCGTCATGCAACTCAGACATGATGATTTGCGACTCATTTACCACTAAACACCTTAGTAAGGGTCGGCTGAACGATTTTTTGTATAATACGTCGCCCAACAAAACGTAGCCTCGGGCCTTGTTGCGGACCTTTCGGGCCGACGCGCGATCATCCGGTAATAAACCTTCGGCTAAGAAAGCGATAATGTCCCGTCGCCAATACGAAATAGTAACCGAAGACACCTGACAGGCGATTTCGGGACGGTTATCCAACTCCTTGCTCTTGATGATGGACGGTTTTTCTTGTTCGGTTATCCAGGGATTTTTGTTTGTGCAAGAGGCCGATGCTAGAGAGTCGGCCACCAGGTTCTCGACTCTTGGGACATGTTCGTACATGACCTTATCGAATGACGGAGCTAAAATTCTTAGTGTGGCTAAGTACTGAACCAGATGCTCTTTTCTGGCTTCCGAGGCTCCCGAAGCTTGATTTATTAAAAGTTGAGAATCACTAATGAGACGTACATGCTTAGCTCCACATACTTGTGCTAGTTGCATACCGGCCGGGGCGGCCTCGTACTCCGCTTCATTATTCGAAGTTCGGAAACCAAATTGGACTGACTGATGCATACTAATACCTGTCGGTGTAACTATTTGTATGCCTGCGCCGCAACCGTCGACGTTTGAACCGCCATCGGTTCGGACAATCCATTCATCTTGTTTAGTTGATTCATGAGAGGGTTCGTCGTGTGGTCGGTCGGAATGAAATTCTACTATGAAATCAACTAGGGCTTGACCTTTGATGGCGGTCCGAGGTTCAAAATGGATGTCGAAATCGCCCAATTCAACCGACCATTTGGACATTCTTCCTGACATGTCCGGGCGTTAAAGGACGTATTTGAGCGGGAATGAGGTACGGACGACGATAGGGTGTGCCTGAAAGTATGGCCGCATTTTTCGCGCTGCGGTTACCAATGCTAAAGCCATTTTCTCCAGCTTCAGATACCGTGTCTCTGCATCCAGTAAGCTTTTGCTTACGAAGTATACGGCCTTTGGGACCGTTCCCGATTCACTGATCAGAGCCGCACTTACTGCAAAATCCGAAACCGCTATGTAAAGAAAAAGAGTCTCTCTTGTCAGAGGCTTTGTTAGAAGGTTCGGGGATGACAAGTAGGCTTTGATTCCCAAAAAGGCAGCATCGCAGTCCGGTGTCCAGGCAAAATGTTTGGCATTTCTTAAGACCTGAAAAAATGGAGCGCACTTGTCAGATGAACGAGAGATAAATCGGTTCAAAGCTGCCAGACGCCCGGTCAATATCTGGACCTCCTTTATACTTTTAAGCGGCGTCATGTTGGTGAGGGCTTGCAGTTGTATCGGGTTTGCCTCGATTCCATTTTCGCTAACAAAGAATGCCAGGAATTTGCCCGACCTTACCCCAAAAGAGCATTTCTCCGGGTTCAACTTGAGATTAATGCTTTTGAGGTTGTCAAAAGTTTCTCTTAAATCGACAAGGTGTGCCTCGTCTGTGCCGCTCTTTACCAACATATCGTCGATGTAAACCTCCATGTTCCTTCCTATCTGACAATCGAAAGTCCTATTAACCAGCCTCTGATATGTTGCTTCAGAAGTTTTCTATCCGAACGGCATAACCTTGTAGCAATACAGACCTCTGCCCATTATAAATGTCGTGCTTTCCTGGTCTGGTGGGTGTAACTTAATCTGATTTTAGCCCGCGAACGCGTCCATGAAAGAGAGCAACCTGCTCCCTGACGTGGAATCCACCAGTTAGACGATCCTTGGCATCGGGAAAGGGTCCTTCGGGCATGCCCTATTTAGATCGGTAAAATCGACGCACATCCTCCACTTTCCGTTTTTCTTTTTCACTCGGACCGGGTTCAAAGTCCAGAGCGGGTAACTTGATTCCTTGATGTGTCTGAAGCTGATCATTCTTTCGACCTCTCTCAGAATGATTTCTGCTTTTTAGGGGGAAAACGCCCGACGCTTTTGTGAAACGGGTCTGACATTTTTGTTGACAGTTGAATTGTGGATCACATGGTTTTCCGGGACCCCAGTCACGTCCCTCGAGCACCACGCGAATAAATCCAAATTTTCTTTTAGTAATGATAACAATTTCTTCCTGAAAGTTGATGACAACTGGATTCCAATCTGTAGCACTTTCCCTTCGGTAAATTTGTACTTTTCACATTCTTCGTCGGTAGTAAAAAACCTGGGGGCTTCTCTAGGATCATCTACGGGCAACGATCCCAAGGGAGGCCCCTCTAATTGCTAATCTCGTGCTTGGATCATCTCCTGATCCCTTTTGGGTGCCAAAGCTGCTCGGTAACATTCACGGGCGGCTATTTTGCTACTTCGGACTATACCCACGTTGTTCCCGACTACATACTTCAAACACTGATGGACCGTGGATGAGACCGCATGCATTCGCGATAGCCATGACATGCCAAAAATCGCGTTATGAGAAGCCGACGCGTCTACCACAACAAACAGAACAGTGACCTCCTTTTTGAATGGTCCGCGGCCCAGCTGGACGATGCCCTCAAATTCCCCGACCACATCTGTTGCCGAACCGGTGAATCCCACGATAGTACGGTCCGACCTGGTGATGACTGGGGGCGCCCTAAACTTTGTGAAAGTGGATGCAAAGATTATGTTAGCAGAGCTTCCCGTATCCACCAAGATACGTCGGACCTCTTCCCCTGCAATGGCTGCCCCGATGACGATGACGTCTTCGTGAGGGTCGGCAACATCCCTCATGTCATCGTCGTCAAAATAAAGGATCGGGGAAGAAATTCCTTTAAAATAGGGGTAGGCCCGAGTCTCCAGCTGGGTGGCCAAGTTCACAATATGCCGCTTCCTAGAAGAGTGACTGGTTCCTGCCATAGAATCTCCCCTAAAAATAGTTAGTGATTCGAAAAATTGATAAAGGTTCCTTGTACTGCCGCAGCTGCCCGCAGTTCCCTCTTCAATGATTCCGATGACGTTGTGGTTTGCATCGGGATCGAGGTACTCGGCTGAAACGTCAAAATGGTCGGTCGCCTCGGAAATGGTGATAGTCGTTTCGAGCTTTGGAACCGTCACGACTTCTCTTGAGGCAGTACTCTGCTGAGATTTCTTCTTTACGTACTCCAAGAGGTTTCCATGTTCTATCAGCATCTATATTTCCTTTTTAAGGGAAATACAATCCTTAATATCGTGCCCTACGTCTTCATGGTAACGGCAGTACCGGTTGTTCCTCTGCTCTCGAGGCGTCGGTATAGGGAGTGGCCTCCGATGCATCCCGCTTTTCTTAGTCTTTTCGTAGATCGAAGAGACACACTCGGTCAAGTCAGCGAAATAAGCGGGTCGGATCCATTTATTGGATATAGGTCGCGATGCCACCTAGTTGGTCTGTTTCGCTTTGTGGCTCGGGGGAGCCGACGCCTTGACAAGTAAAGACTGGGTCGGTGGTATCGAGCTTATCGGCTGGGCTTGCAGCCCGCTGCTGGATTGGGACCGTTGTTTTATGATGACCGATGCCTGCACGCTCTGCTGAATATGCGCAGCTAGTTCGGACGCCTCGGTTTCTTCTACCAGTATTCGTTTTTCTATCTGTGCCAGAAGGGCGGAGAAAGTAAACGCTTGTTTTTTGGTAACCGCCTGCTTCATAGGCCCTATGAGCAAACCCAGGCAATACGCGGTCAATGCCACATTCTCTTCACAGTGGTCAAGGTCGGTTTTAGCATCAATGAAGCGTCTGGTATAATCTCTCAGACTCTCTCCCAACCTCTGCTTACAATTCATGATCGTGTCTCCATTAGCTCGGAAACTCTTGTTGCCGACGAAGTGCTGGCAGAACATTGTCCAAAACATCCTGAAGTCTTTGATACAGCCCTGCGGGAGTCGGTTATACCACTTGGACGCTCGGTCTTTGAACGTCATTGAAAATTCTCGACACAGAAGCTTATCGTCGTTATCGAAGCTCAACATAAAATTTTTGAAAGCCTCCTGATGATTATCGGGATCCCCTTTACCGTCATATTTTTCCAATTTGGAAATATCAAATCTCTTCGGGAGATGTCTTGATAAAATTTCGTCGGACAATGGCAAAGCCCTCCAACTCATCCTGAAGCCAGTGACTCCGCCCCCGAGTCCCTCGGTCTGAATGTCATATAGGCCCTCATCCCCCGGGTTGATGAATTGGCTGCTGGTTCGGTACCCCATGTTCTGGCTGTTCGATTGCTGCCACTGGAGCTGGGGTAAAACTACCCACTCTTCTCTGCTTCCTGTCTATATCTTCTCTTTTTCAATTGACACCGGTGTTCTTTTCTCGGTGCTACCCTTTTTGTATTTAGGGGAATCCGAACGGGGTGCGCTATTCCGTCGGGAGCGGCTCTTCATCGCTCGCTTGTTCAACCTTTCCTTGCGCCGGTATTCCCTGTCCGATGAATCATCGGTAGTGTAATTAGGAGAGATGCCTTGGGTCACTTTCGGATACCGATCCGCTCTGCCAGTCTGTTCGTCCCCTGGGCGCGAGTCCCGATAGTGCCGAACAGGTTGGGCATCGATGCGATGGTCAATAATTGTGTAATCCTCGCCGCGGCCTTCTATTACTGGCCCTTTGCCTTTAGCTTCCCGAGCTCTTTTTTTGCCTAGAGCCTTTTCCTTCTCTTCAGTCAACCTTGCGATTTCCTCCAGAAGCTGCGTCCTGGTCATGATAAGGGTCGACCGCTTGCCCCGACCTTGCGCATAGTATTCCTGACCCGGGGCTTCCTCGCCCTCGGATAACGGAATGGCTCGGGCCACTTCTCTCCCGACCCTCCCTCCGATAGCTGAGTCGTTCATCTTCTTGTCAAGATCAGATCGTGATTTCTTAAAGAAAAAGATTCATTTTTTTGGGTATCACGGATTCCCACAGACGGCGCCAATGATAAGTGGATAAATGACTAAAAATAGGTATGTTGGATCTTGGACCTAGGAAGAATATTCTAGAGAGAGAAAGTAGAAAGAGAGTATAATATTCCAAAAGAATGTCCCACTTACCAAGAATAATGGGTCTCCTTTTATAGTATGGAAAGGTGGACCCATCTATGTTCTTGGTGGGCTTACTTTATTTCTCTTCCAGTCCTTTATAATATACATAGTTCACAAATTATCCTCTAATAAACGTTAAATACTCTAATAGACATTTTAACTTCCTTCTATTCATAATTGGCCCCTCGTTATTATTATTGACGAATTGCTCCCTTATCACAAGTAAGGTTCCCTCCAATTATTAGTGTTATTGATCGTATGCACCCCGTCGCATGTACGTATGAGTTCTGTTATGGGAAATTGTTACGTAATAATGAGTGAATTATCTCTTGAGGCTGTGATCGTTTCCAATTTGTCCGTGAAGTTGATCTCTTTGCGCGGAAATTGCTCGTATTGTACTTCTACGAATACACAAGATGTTGAAATCTCCCAGGTTCTCGTATTAAAACCGCGCTGACTGAAAATTACTAAACCAATAAATAAAGGAACAACAATTCTTCCAAAATGTGCACAGATAATATTTCTGGCGACATGAGGTAGTTTTTTTGTTCGACAAATGCCCTGTTGCACTCCACATTACATTAGAATGTTTAACTCTCCACAATATCTCAAAAAAAGGGTGGCTTTTGTCAGAAGCTTTTGCGATGAAGCAAGAAAGTATTGTTAGATGTCCGGTGAGACATTGGACTTCCTTGATATTTAGTAGTGGTTCCATTTGAATAACTACTTGTCACTGTTTTGGGTCGGTTTTGATCCCTTTCTTGCTAACAATATATCGTAGGAACTTCTCTCGCCGAACCCCAAATGAACACTTGACTTGATTAAGCTTCAGGCTGAATTGGCATAGGAGATCGAAAATTAATTGTAACGTCGAGAGATGTTGCTCAATCGTGTGGGTTTTGAAGATCATATCATCAATATCTGCCTTCATATACTGACCCAAATGATCGGAAAAAATATGGTTGAACAACCGTTGATATGTTGATCCTGCATTCTTTAGTCCAAACGGCATAACCGTATAGCAGTAGATCCCTCTCTCGGTCTGGAACGCAGTGTGCTGTTCATTGGTAGGGTCAAGGCGTATCTGGTTGTACCAGAAATGTGCGTTCATAAATGATAGAAATTCACTTCCGGAAGCCGATTCCACTAACTCGTCAATACAGGGCAATAAGAATGTGTCCTTTGGACAAGCCTTGTTCAGATTGATGAAGTCTACACACATGCGCCATTGTCCGTATTTTTTCTTCACTAGGATTGGGTTTGCTAACCATAGCGGATATCATGCTGGCCATATGTGTCCGAGCTTAGACAGCTTCATTACTTCTGTAGAAAAAAACCTTTTGCCTTTTCAGTTGAGAAAGATCACCGCTTCTGTCGTACCGGCTTTGTGAAAGGGTCGATAGGAAATTTGTGGTAGATAACGGAAGGATCAACACCATAAACATCACTGTCTTCCCATGCGAACACATCAAATTTCTTTCTAATAATTCTATCAACCACTGTTTGAAAGGAAAGTGCATATGATTACCTAGACGAAAAGTTTGACCAACGACTAGTACCTCAAATGCTAAGTCCTGTACCTCGGCTTCTGGTTGGTTTGTCTCTCTAGGTTCGTCCACGAGTTCAGGTGATGGATTTGTATGGCCCTTGGTTACTACTCCTCCCTCACCAGTTGATTGTTGTTTCAATGGTTTGGTCGGAGCCACCATCACCGCATAGCATGCCTGTGCAGTGCGTTGGCTTCCTCTGATTACGCCTACCGCGTATCCAACCGGGTACTTGATGCAGTGCCTAAAGGTGCTTAGCGTAGCCTCCATTATTTGTAGCTACGGCCTTCCAATTATTACGTGGTAGGAACTGGGAGCATTTGATATCATGAACAAAGTTTTGAGCTCTCGCTTTGTGGCTCCATGACTTGCTTTAACCATTAGTTTCGCCTCTACTAGGCATTGGGATACATGTCCTTCGTAACCCACCAGTGTTTGCTGGGTTTCCTTTAAGGGTGGGACGCTCTTCATCCTATCATAATTGCCTTTAAATATGATATTAGCAGAGCTCTCTCCATCAACTAGGACTTTAGTCACCATAACTCCCCCTATGTCAAGGTTAATTGTTAAGGCATCGTCATGGGGCGTGCTGACCCCCCGCAAGTCATTATCGTTGAATGGAATGTCGGATACAGGATCACGGTAGTTGCGATATGACGGAGTCTCAACTCCACATACCTCCAGGTTGGATCGCCCTCTTTTGCTTGTCTTCACCATCTGTCCTTGTTCGGAATTGCCACCCGAGATGGTCTAAAGTGAGGGAGATTGGTTATTGACTTCGTTGAACGTATTACTAGCTACTTTCAATTGCCTCTCAACATTGGAATTCCCATCATCGACCAGCTCAGATTGCTCCCGTAATGGTGAACAACCATTATTGCTTTCCTTTATCGTCGGAGGCATCGTTTCCTGTACTTTCCTCGATGGCCAAATCTTCCTCCTCCCTCCGCTCGGGTCTTCTCTGCTAATCATGCCTTTTGATGAACTGGACGAGTTCTTCATTGTCTAACAGCCTCTGAATCTCCTGCCTGAGTTGCCAACATTCGTCAGGTGGATGCTCGTGATCACCGTAGTATGAACAGAAATACCTGCTTGAACGCTTGAAACCGGGCACACTCATTACCCGCGGTGTTTGGTATTTTGTTCTCCCTTAGTTCGGTCGTATATGACTGATATGGTTTCGGTCAGTGGGGTCAACTTCCTAGATGAATTCTCATAACATTGGGATCGTCGGTTGGTATCCCGTTGCTGGCCATCTTTGGTCATTTTTCATTTTGAAACTCTTATTCGAGCATCGTCTACTCATATGAATGTGGATGCTAGGACGAGGAGGTCCCCCATAACCTTAGTAGGAAACCTAATCAAGTCTGCGTATAACTCTCCCTTCCGATCCAGACCCCTCTTAAGCGAGGCCACAACCATGTTTTCTTACAAGTCTGGTAGCGCATTTATGGCGTGAACAAAACACCTGACATAACTTTTAAGGGACTCAACTCGTCTTTGGTAGAGATCCATAATGGATTCGTGCTCATGTCTTAGCTTATTGTTGCTAACAAACCATTACCTGAACGTCTTCAATAGGCCGAAGAAGTCATGGATAGACCCTTTGGGAAGGCTGCTAAACGATTCTATGGTGTTTCCTTTAAGAGTCATCGGAAGCGCTCAGCATAACATGATATCGTTAGGATTGAATGCCATCATCATGTTGCGGAACTGTTTGAGGGGTCTCTCTGGATCGCCTGTGCCGTCATACGCCTCCATCAGGAAAAGATCGAATTTCCTCGACAACTGGGCCTCCAAGATTTGTTTTGCAAAAGGCGACTCCTTAAGAATATAATTTAACATTCGTAGTCTTACCTAGTTGTAATCAACATTAGCTTCCTCCCCGTCTCTTTTCAAAGAGGCGCGGTGCGCTTCATTTTTAGGCTCGGCCTCTTTGGATCGCTTTCTACTGCCACTCTCACCCTCTCCCTCTTTCTTATCACCGCGTTTTGACGACCAATCTCCGTTGTTAAAACGGGGGTGATTGGCTCTGCTTGTTCCATTTGCCTTAGTAGTTAAAGCATTGAGTGCATCATTCATTCTTGGTAAGGTTGCATGCATCACCTGCTCCCAAGTGTCCTGCTCGCAGGCAACCTTGAGCTGTTCCTGATAAAGATTATGGAGTTACTGCTCCAATTGCCCGAGAGTTGGTGATACCGTCGAATTCTCACTGAGGACCTCTTGCAGGAAAAGGGTTGCTAAAATCCGGCGAGGTTCATTCCATGCTCGGTTACGGTTGCCAGATGTGCCACCTTGACGATTGGCTCCATCAGTGCAGTTGGAGCCGTAACCCCAATCTTTGTGCCGGAGATTACGGTAGGGTTTGTTGCGTCTAGCCTTATCGGTCGATTCGCTCCAGTCCTCCGATCCACAACTGATTCACTTGCTTTTGGGTTCTCTATCTCGATCCTTCATCTCTTGGGATAAATATTTTGTCTTTCCCACAGATGGCGCCAAATTTTTAAGGGAAATAAAAAAGTAAAATGCCAAGTAGTAAATTATATTGTCAAAGAAGAGAAGAATTACATTATCAAGGTTTTTATCTCGTTATTTATACTTTATCCAACGGTTATTACCTATCACTCTATTACTTTACTACATTAACTACACGTTTTGACTAAATTTACATCAAGTGACCTGATTTTAATGCCATCACAAAAATTTCTCATGTTTCTAAAAAACTATTATTGTTGATAAGTAAAAAAAATAACCACAAATAAGAGACCAACTTTCAAAATGGTTCAGAAAAGGAAGAACTTTGACATCCATATCCCATGATCTCATCTTCTCAAAGACAATACCTTCTTCAATAGGCTATTTTTGCTCATCATTTAACGTTGACCCAATGGACTGTTGTGAGATTTTTATCTACCATTATGTTCAAAAATATATTCTTCTCTCAATTAGTTATCGAGATTTTGAAATGATAGACTGTAATTACTTGTGAGGTAAAGTATCTTATCCATCTTTTTCCCATTATCTAATTTTAAAATTCTATAATTACCATTTTTTATTTATCATTGGGTTTTTTTTACTCTGTACTTACTAGCTAAAAAAATTATATCAACTGGAGATGCTAAATTATTATATTAAAAACCCACTTCACTACTTGAATTTGGAAAATGTTTGGATTTATTAAAACAAAAAAATTAGCTTAATTTAAAAGAAGATATTCAAAACTGAAGGGTTTGTATGACCAATTGAAGACCGAAAAAACTACACTTCAAACTTCTTTGGTAACCGATAAACCAGTCTTGAACATATGCTATTTTTTGTTGGGTAGCATTCGGTTGATAATTTTTGTGGTGTAATTCTTATTCATGTGGTGTTGTTGATTCACTCTTATGTTTGATAATTTTATTGTTGAATAATGAATTGTTGTGTAATACACCTATACTTGATATTCTTACTATTATTCTTGTTAATTATATATGCTTTTGTTTTTATAAGTATTTTGTTATATATTATCCGAAATCGCATCAAATAATATATAACAAATCGCGGAAAAAGTTAAATCCTTTTGCTAGATTCATCAATAGAAGAAACAGAAAATTAAGAATACTTACGGGTTTGCCTGCTGCTATCCATCTAGTATTCTCTAGCGTTCTTTTGCGTTCTTTAGCGATTCCACGTTCTCCGGCGATTCAGTTTATGAAACTAAGAGACCTGCATAATCAGATTAGATAAGAAGAAAAAGGTTTCCAGACACTAAGGAAGCGGCCGTATTTCTGATTAGGGTTTAGAGTGATGAAATACCTAAACCTAGCCCCTTATTTATAGATTTTACAATGTGAAGCCCAACATTGTAAAGCCCATCCTATGTTACTTCCTTGTGTCCGGGACCATAACCCAATAAATTGATAATTCAATTTATATCCTTGATTTATTAATTCAGGCTTAAGTGTTGAGATTTGGGCCCTCTTCATCACAGTGCCCAAATTCAACCCGGTTACCACACTTGAGCCCATAACGCCTTTTTACCCATAAGTCCAATTTAGTTAATTAAATAATTAACTCGACTACTTTTAATTTGGACTTCCTTAAGACAATAACCGAATATGTTTATTTAGCATATCGGTCCAAATTATTATTAGTCTATAAATATATTCCAACAATCTCCCACTTGGACCGTCATATGCTACTCAAGAATACATATTCAACTTTAATGGGATCCCTATATTCATTGTCAATGGGCAAACGATACAACCCCGTACATGATTGATAATAATAAAGGACTAAAGACCTCTTTCTCGTAATGTGAACAATAGGATGCAACAGTAATCACATTACCATAATCAATCAATTACTTGGGCCAATTATGGAGGGTGGTCTAAGAGTAATATGGCTTGTAATCGTACATATCTACTCTTAAATGGCTCCTACTTTTGGAGATCCAATACAGTACAGATATCAATAAATATTTCCAAGCATATATATTGCAATAAACTTTAGTGTGCACAATACTGCAAAATACAACATCAAATCCTATTACAAACTCTCCCACTGAAACTAAAAATCCTCTAAATCAACTACACCCATACTGATGGTGTGTCCCTGGAAAACCTTAGGCAAAACCGCCTTTGTTAGAGGATCTGCTATCATGGAGTTTGTTCTGATGTGCTCTATACTTATCTGACCCATCTGTACTCTTTCTTTAACAGACAGAAACTTTATGTCTATGTGTTTGGATTTAGATGCGCTCCTGTTGATGTTAGAGTACTGCACTGCGGAATTGTTATCGCAATATAACCTCATAGGGATTTCTATCCCTTATACAATGCGTAATCCAGTAACAAAATTCCGCAGCCATAGTGCATGGTTTGATACCTTAAAGCATGCAACAAATTCTGCTGCCATGGTGGACGATGCAATAAGTGTTTGCTTTACACTTTTCCAGGATATTGCACCTCCAGCCAATAAGAATATGTTGCCTGACATACTTTTAATGTGTCTGCGCATCCACCAAAATCTGAGTCGGAATACCCGATGATCTCCAGTTTATCCGACTTCCTATATGTCAACATGTGCCCTTTTGTTCCTTGCAGATATCGGAGTACTCTTTTAACTGCTTTCCAGTAATCCATTCCTGGGTTACTAACATATCTCCCCAACATGTTTACAGCAAAGACAATGTCCGGCCTAGTACAAAATTGAGCATACATTAAACTCCCAACTGCACAAGCATAAGGGACCATTTTCATTTCCTCAATCTCAAGTTTTGTCTTAGGACATTGACTCGGACTAAGTCTGTCACCCTTTGCTATAGGGGTACTTAGGGGTTTGCAATCTGCCAATCCGTAACGTTGTAACACACTTTTAATGTATGCTTTTTGTGATAATCCAAGAATACCACGAGAACGATCTCGATGTATCTGGATTCCTAACACAAAACTGGCATCACCAAGATCCTTCATATCAAACTTGTCTGATAGAAATCTTTTTGTAGTGTGTAACAATTCCTTATTGTTTGAGGCAAGCAATATGTCATCCACATATAATATAAGAAATATGAAATTACTCCCACTGAAATTGTGATAAACACAATCCTCAACCGAGTTGATCTCAAAGTCATAACCGACTATCACCTCAAGGAATTTGTGATACCATTGACGAGAAGCTTGTTTAAGCCCATAAATGGATTTCTTAAGTCTGTAAACCAGATCTTTTGAGTTACTTTCTACAAAGTTTTCTGGTTGCATCATGTAGATCGTTTCCTCAACATTACCATTGAGAAAAGCGGTCTTAACATCCATCTAATGAAGCTCAAGGTCAAAATGTGCAACTAATGCCATGATTGTTCTAAAGGAATCCTTCGTCGATACTGGAGCGAAAGTTTCTTTAAAATCAATCCCTTCACGCTGAGTATAACCTTTCGCTACAAGACGTGCTTTATGTCTTTCCACATTACCCAGGGAATCGCGTTTGGTTTTGTAAACCCATTTACAACCAATTGCCTTTTTTCCTTCAGGTAATGGGACAAGATCCCATACCGCATTATCCTGCATTGATTTATACTCTTCTTTCATAGCGTCAATCCACTTTTGAGATTCAGAGCTTGCCATGGCCTGTTTGTAGGATGAGGGATCATCTACAGTTCCAACACATAACTCATCATGCTCCTGAAGATATACTATAAATTCTGGACCTATAGTACTCTTCCTTTCTCTAGTGGACCTTCTTAATGGCACTATTTCCTCCTGTTGCACTTCTTGAGGAGGTAGAGTTTGATCATTATGAACGATGTCATTTTGATTCCCTTGTGGAAGATTATCTTGAGGTTCCTCTTGTTCTACCTGAATCTCTGTATCCTGGTTAGAACCCTCAAGTGGAGCATCAGTGTTAATCTGAGGATTACCTTGTTCTAATGGGATCGATATGATTGGAATTACCGCCCAATCTTCAGATATCTCATGATCCCTATTAAAACCTTCATGAATCTTTATGGATTCTTCCTCAAAATCAACATATGTTCCCTTATTCTTCCCCCCAAACTCAACATCCTCTAGAAACTTGGCCGTTTCTGTCTCAAATATTGTACCAGTGAGAGAATCATAAAACTTAAACCCTCTAGAATGTTCGGAATAACCTATGAAGAAACAACTAACTGTTTTTGGGTCCAGTTTCTTTTCTTGAGGTTTGTAAGGCCTCGCCTCAGCTGGACAACCCCACACATGCAGATGCTTTAAATTAGGTTTACGCCCGTTCCAAAGCTCATATGGAGTCCTAACAGTAGCCTTTGTGGGTACTCGATTGAGTATATAAGCGGCACATTTGATGGCTTCCCCCCTAGAGAGATAATGGTAGAGATGAGTGACTTATCATGCTTCTAACCATATCTTTTAGTGTTCGGTTCCGTCTCTCAGATACACCGTTCATGCGAGGTGAACCAGGCATAGTGTATTGATGGACTATTCCACACTTCTCTAGGTACTGTGCAAAGGAACCTGGACGTTGTTCACCCGATCCGTCATATCTACCATAGTATTCACCACCACGGTCAGATCTAACGGTCTTAATGCTTTTACCAAGTTGTTTCTCAACCTCGGTCTTAAAAGTTATGAACTTGTCCAGGGCCTTATACCTTTCTTGTTGACCGAACCTTGACCTGGTCCTTTGCCATATGCCTTCCGCTTAGGTCCTGCCTTATTTGGTGATGTAATCACATTAGCCTCAAGCGCTGTGCCTTTAAGTCTTTCCTCCTCCTGTGCAGCGTGGGAAATCAATTCATTGATATTCCACTTTTCTCGCATGCAGTTATAGGTGGACTGGAAATACTTAAACCGGTCTGGCATCGAATGAAATGTGAATCCCACTATACATTCCTCAGGTAAGTCTAAACCGATTGCCTTTAACTTTTGGCAAATCATCAACATTCCCAGAATGTGCTCCCGGATTTTACCTTTGCCATTATACTTTTTTTTTTTTTGGCAAAGGCTTTCTCAATCTCCGTGAGAAAGACCGAGGCAGTGGTAACACCTTTAGGGACAGCCCCACGCAATGCTACTGCTATTCCCTGTAACAAGAGTGCCATGCATAACTTATTTGACCTTTCTCACTTTTCATCAGCCTTAGTTTCATCCGGTGTACTTTCCGGACTAAGGGGAGATGGTTTGGGAGTTAACAATGCATAGTCGTAATCATGTACAGATTAAAAACAGCAACATTTCTTCTTTCCACCATTGGAAGTCCGAACAATCCAACGTTGGTGGTCGATTCCCCAACAACTTGTAACCCATGGATACTATAATAGGAACAAACAACACAAAGCACATCTAGCATCTTGACATATAGCTGAAAACATATGCATAAACATGACAAATACATGTAAAACATAAAATTCCTTGATAATAGATACCGGAGGGCAAATCAAATTAACATGAAATTTTATGAGTTTGAGAAAAATACTATGATCATTATTTTAATTTTCTAATTGCCAATGAGACCTTCCGGAGGGCCGATGTCATTTACATATATTAAAATAACCATAATTTGATTTTCTTAAGTACCGGTGAAACCTTCCGGAGGGCTGATTTCACCTACTTAAAATCAAAAAATCGTAAGGCTGAATTTAATTTATCCTTAAGTACCGATGAAACCTTCCGGAGGGCCGATTTCATCTAATTAAAATTAAAATCAGCACAAAGACCATTTTCAATAATTTTCTCCCGTTCATGATTAATTTAAACCCAAACGTGAACCTTCCGGAGGGCCGATAATATTTGAATTTAAATTAATCCCCGAACTTTTCGAAGCCTATGATCCTTAAGAAAATTAATTTTAACCTTCCGGAGGGCCGATTAAATTAATTTCTTAGTTTCACCTACCGGTCTACGAAACCCTAATCATGCATCGTCATTTAATCATTCACACACACACAATTTAATTCACAAATAAACATACAAAAAAAATTGCATGCCAAACACAACATACTTGTGAAATAATTTACATACAATATATATATATCCGAACAAAATATGTACTTTCAAAAAAAAAAAATTCTTTTTTTTTTCCGCAGGTTACCGTGATAATCAGTGGACAGTCTTCGATCAGCGTTAACATCAGGGGTTAAGCTGTCGATGAGCCACTGTCCCAATAATTTTGATTTTATTCGTTATTTTAGGGTTGATTTGATGCTAATTTTGGGAGAAAAAATTTCAGACATCAATAAACCCTAATTTTACCCGAAAAAAAAAATCCCCAAACTATAAAAATTGCAATTTACTGATAATAAAACATGTGTTTCAATACAATAAATCACATAACATGCTTTTCATACAATCCCTAAATCCATGCCCCACCAATTCAATTCACATATAATCCCAAGGACATGGATTCTTTACAATGAAGAAAAGCATGCGTTTTTTTTTATCTATCAATACTCAATTTGATTATTCTACTGAATCCAAAAAGGGTTTAACCTGGCTCTGATACCAATTGTTATATATTATCCGAAATCGCATCAAATAATATATAACAAATCGCGGAAAAAGTTAAACCCTTTTGCTAGATTCATCAATAGAAGAAACAGAAAATTAAGAATACTTACGGGTTTGCCTGCTGCTATCCATCTAGTATTCTCTAGCGTTCTTTTGCGTTCTTTAGCGATTCCACGTTCTCCGGCGATTCAGTTTATGAAACTAAGAGACCTGCATAATCAGATTAGATAAGAAGAAAAAGGTTTCCAGACACTAAGGAAGCGGCCTTATTTCTGATTAGGGTTTAGAGTGATGAAATACCTAAACCTAGCCCCTTATTTATAGATTTTACAATGTGAAGCCCAACATTGTAAAGCCCATCCTATGTTACTTCCTTGTGTCCGGGACCATAACCCAATAAATTGATAATTCAATTTATATCCCTGATTTATTAATTCAGGCTTAAGTGTTGAGATTTGGGCCCTCTTCATCACAGTGCCCAAATTCAACCCGGTTACCACACTTGAGCCCAAAACGCCTTTTTACCCATAAGTCCAATTTAGTTAATTAAATAATTAACTCGACTACTTTTAATTTGGACTTCCTTAAGAGAATAACCGAATATGTTTATTTAGCATATCGGTCCAAATTATTATTAGTCTATAAATATATTAAATAAATATATTCCAACACATTTAACTCGTTAAATAATTTCTTATTACACTTTTAATACCTTATATTTATCATGTCCAAAAGAATTAAAATAATTTATTTCTTATATAAGCTTATTAGTATGCTCATATACGCAATGGTATTATCAAGTATTGCTTTTACTTATAGTTATTTTAATAGGCTATTCAGTTCCCGACCTTTATGACCTAATTTATATATTGGATTTGATCTCTATTTAAAATTTGGCTTGACTTATAGTAAAAAAAATTACTACGCGGATTTTATGGCTTCGGGTGTGTGACATCTTAAACTGGAATTAGAGCATGGTCTTGATATTATTTATTTATATTAATGTTTTTATTGCATAAATTTATAGTTTTTACTGCATGTCCTCTATTTCTTAAATTTTTTACTAGACTTAGAGTCATTTTGTTATCATTACATGCCTTTTGATTTTTTGATCTTTGGTCTGACTTGATGTTATCTGTCGTCCAAATATCTCTCAAAATTATTTTTAGGTATAATTGTTTATGGTTAATCTAAAGTATAAGTCTTTTCTTATATGTTATTTTACTTAGTCGAATCATGTCATCAATTTGGACATCAATAAAAAAAATGTTAATTTTACAACTATTTGTAGCTTTCCCATTATAGTATTTAAGTCGTATTAACTATATAGATAATTTTCATTTGGAGATGGTTTGCATATTATGTAAACCTTGTAATTTGGAGAACATCTAGACATCAATTAGTTTGTAGCATTTATGTTTCTTGGCTTATAGTCTTTTTCTCGATCGACAAGTAAAATATTTATAACATTTATTGAACTACTAATCTTGTTGTTTGGTTTGAAAGAAATTTCAAGAGATTCATTGTTCAAAGAATATAATATTATCTTAGCATAGTCAACATGCTAGTGTCTCAAAAATTTATATCAACATTGCTTTAACACATAGTCATCTGTAATGAACCCTTTTGTTTTATAACCTTATTAACGCATAATATGTTCAACCTATCAAACGTATTGTTGCTTTTTTTGTCGTCAATTGAGCTTTTTAGTACGTTGTTATATTTACAGTCTATCTCGTTTATAAATATAACACATTTAATGCCTTATACACTTATCGGAATATAATAACTAATTTTTATTTTTTCTATTTTGCAAGTCTTTTAAAAGTAGTTAGTTCATAGAAATTTACTTTAAAAACTGTACTCAACATCAACGTTATATATTGTCTTTTCTTACATGATCCGCATGGTGATGATTATTTTTTTGTTTATAAAAGCAAATAATTTTTTGAAATTATCCTAAAAAATTTGATTAAAAGTACGACAAATAAAAAAATTCCATACTCGAAGATGTATCGCTAAAACGTTTATCCCTGTAAAAGGATCCTCGTTGTAATAGTTCACCTCTATAAAATTATTTGAATAAAGAAAAAAATCAATAAAAACTTGATGTTATTGGATTTAAAAAACACTCACCTTAAATATTATCTTTACCCTTTTAAAAATGAATAAACCCTAAAATACAAAAATTTCACTTGGGTTTCATATGCAATATAGCCTAGAGAAAGTTACCCATAAATACTCACTCAACTATCTCATTACCACCTAATATCTAAAAACTGCATACTACCAATAGGTACCTTGACCTAAATAATAGACAACAATACCCCCGTTAGTATAAATTAGGTGTTTTAGATTGAAAACCCATTTTACCCTTATGGAATCAAAACCTTTCAGTATCCATTCCTTCTTAAACTCACTAAACCCAGTTAAACCAGTAAACTCACAAAATCCACCAACATACTAAACCCAGTAACCTTCTCACAACCTCCGACAATGGTTTCTTAGTCCGACAAAGCAATCCTGACATTGTTGGCCGTTATTCATAATTTAATAATACATATTTGAAGATTCATTTGGCGTTAAGACCTCTAGAAAACCTTATAGGTACTAATCGTAACAGTAACAAAATTTTACTGTATTTCCTTGATTCACCTTCACCTGGCTTCAACATTTCTAGGTATATAATGTAATTAAAGTGTATTTTGATATATTCATTGAAACTAGGTTTCTCCATAAACTCATATCGTTCTTAGGTATTTCGTTGATCATTTGTAGTTTATGGTTTTGGTATACATACTATTTAAGAGCACTTTCTAGGGTTCTTATGTGTACATAATGTGTTATATTTTATAACTAGGTTGTAATGTATTGTCCTGAATCTGGGTTTAGTGGTTTCAAACTCAATTTTTAATTATGTCAACGTGCATATGAATGTAACACTAATCTCACATCTTCTTCATCTGAAAATAGATCAGTCTCGTATTTTTTAGTTGTGGTACGAACAAAACGCATGGTTGTATTGTGGTTGTGCACTCTGTGTTAGTTCAAAAGATGGTTGTGCATTATGTCTTTATTTAAACTCGTATGGGTAATTTCCCGAGAAATATTATGGTTGCATTTTTTGTGCCTAGGAATCGTATGGTTAACGTTTCAAAGAAATATAATTAATAGCATGGTGTGTGTAGTAAAATTGCACGGTCATTAATCAACCTGTACTGAATTTTAATCAACCCGTACTGAATTTTATAGCAGTGTTATTGCATGTTTAATCAACACGTACTGAATATTATAGCAGTGTTATTGCATGTTTAATCAACCCGTACTGAGTATTATAGCAGTGTTATTGCATGTTTAATCAACCCGTACTGAATTTTCTTTTTACATGAAATATATCTCTTAAACGATGCTTCTACATATCAAGATTAGTAAGCATCCTAAATCTGATGAAAGATAATAGAAATATTATCACGACAGAACATGTGGAAGCTACAAAAGAAACAACATTCTATATAATCTTGAAAGCTTCTTTCGACCTCTGCAATAATAAACTCCTGTTGAAAATGCATAATTTGCTTATTGAAGAGATTATAAAAACTTACTCGGTCGACGAGGACACTTTCAAAATTGGGTCAAAACTGGTCAAGCTTAAAACCAATGATGTAAAGGTTGTTTTCCAGCTTAAACATAACAAGGAGAAAAATGTTTATATCTTTTAAACCGTAACTCAAAAAAAATCTGAAAATACCATTGGTTTTGTTATTTTAAGACGAACAAAACTAGTACCACTCATGATAGGTTTTGAATTTATTTTTTTTAAACTTATTTTACACAAGTTTCGTATCTAGCAAAACAAAGAAGGTTTCACATCTAGCAAAAACGAAGATGGTTTCACATCTAGCGAAACAGAGAAGGTTTTGCATCTAGTGAAACAAAAAATATGCAACTCCAAGTCTCTATACACATTTGATGTGTGGCTTATATTACATGATTGTTCCTTATGAGAGATTCAGACATTATTAACTTCGTTGGAACTCATGCAACATTTTATATTGTCAACAACTGCACAATCACCCAAATCAACTGAAAAAAGAGAGTCAATTTATGATCGAAAGAAAAATTTAATTTGGGAATGTCTTCAACTAAGTGAACCATGCTAAAAAGATCCCGTCCGGAGACCAAGTGCAGCACCTCCCGGTTTTTACATACAGACCTCTCTTCTGCTTCAAACCGATCATGTAAAAGGTTTATGGACTCTATATCAGCTCCAAAATATGCGCCTTGTATGGCTAAGTAGAAATTTACTTCAAGTTCATCCAAATAGCCAACTCCAACTACTATTTTGTTCTCTAAAATTAATCATTTATATCATCTCTGCACCACCTTAGCCATTCAACTACTTCTATTTGTTACTCTTCTGGAATCATACATATGCAAGGTAGAGGTCACAAACTAACCCATAAATAGACTCCCCGTGTCGTTTTGAGGGTATATCATTTAGACCATTATCACAAACATTTTCGAATGCATTCAAATCCTAGTTTCATGTATTTCAGTGTTTGTTGATTCAATTGTTCATACGCTTTTAGTCTAACCATTATTATCCTTAAAGTCCATCAATCAAAAGTCAACTCAGTCCATTAAGTAACAGAACGAACCAAATTGAAATCTAGCAAACTCAAGCTCATTCATAATCCACATACTAATCAAAACAAAATTAGAGCCAGAAAATAGATCAAGGCACACTAATAACTATAAAAATAAAGTCAATTACGGTACAAAATGAAATATGAGTTTGTGATACCTCATAAGCAGCGAGAATTTGAACAAAACGATTGGAATAAGAGAAGTTATTCGCCGACTCAGCTAACAGGTAAGGTGAGTTTGTTTGGCGAGTTTTTAAAATGAAGCCTTGATCTGAGCGAAAGAGATGGTCTCTGATGTTCTTAAGATATCGTAGGCATTTTCTACCGGTAACTCGGCGCGATTCGGCTTCATACTAAACCACTAAAGTCACAACTCTATTGTAGAAATTGATAGCAGGATGATTAACAATAGTTTGATTGGAATTTCTTTTACGAATAAGATAATATTGACTTAGTCCGGCAAAAAAAGCCATTTATTTCTCTCTCTCCCTCTCAAAACGATGATGAAAGAGAAACAAACAAGAAAAAAAAGTTTTGCTTCGAAAATAAAGAACCTTTTATACGATCAAATAAGAGTATTTAGGATTTTATTAAATCTTAAATGATAAATATTTAAATGAAATGGATATATTTAAGTGAAATGGGTCTACTCGGACATGTATGAAAATATGGATAATAAAAGGTTAATACTTTTGGTTTTGGATCTTAATTGTTACTTAACCCTCATAAAATAGATATATTTAAATGTCTATAGTTTACTTTAAACAATTAACTTTTTGATGATATTATGAAAATAAATAACAATATATATTTTACTATATAAAATTGTGTTAAGAGAAAAAATCAAACAAGATACAGAATGATTAGGGACAGAACATGGAATTGTACATTCCAAGGAAGCAGCTAGGGTTTTGTGTTTTATTAGAAAGTGTTCCTTTTTGTATTGAACTCTTTTTTTATAATGCAAACCCAATTAAGGCTCTCAATATATAGAGAACTTAGAGGCCTATACAAGGAAACTTAATACACTGAATATTCTAACATTAATACACTGAATATTCTAACACTCCCCCTCAAGTTGTGTAGTGGGATCACCAATACCCAACTTGGATAAAACGGATTCGAATGTTCTTGCAGCAACCGCTTTCGTCAGGATGTCTGCCAGTTGGTCTTCAGATCTAACAAATAGAAGTTCGACTGTCCCATCTTCAATATTTTCTTTTATGAAGTGCCTATCTATTTCAACGTGCTTTGTTCTATCATGTTGTACCGGGTTCTCTGAAATCTTAATCGCAGCTTTATTATCGCACATTAACTGAGTTGGACACTTCAGTGGGGATCCGATTTCTTTCATTATCTTTTTTAACCAAAGTATCTCGGTAATCCCCTTAATAATTCCTCTAAATTCTGATTCAGCACTTGACAGTGACACTACTTTCTGTTTCTTACTCCTCCAAGTCACCGAGTTACCTCCAAGAAGAGTAAAGCAGCCAGCAGTTGATCACTTGTCGTTAGGATTCCCTCCCCAATTAGCATATGTGAATACTTCAACATCAAGGTGTCCATTTTTCTTAAAAATTATGCCTCTTTTTGGTGTGCCTTTGAGATATCGAATAATCCTCATTACTGCCTTCATATGGTGTTCCTGAGGATGATGCATGAACTGGCTAACTACTCCCACCGCGTATGCAATGCCGAGTCGAGTGTGAGCCAGGTAAATCAATTTTCCCACCAACCTTTGGTGCTTTTCTTTACTCGCTGGTCTGGCCCCTTCAATTATCTTTAGTTTGTGATTCACAACCATAGGAGTGTCATTTGGTTTGCAATCCACCATGCCAACTTCATCTAATAAATCCAATATATATTTCCGTTGGGAGATATAAATCCCTTCTTTTGACCTAAGAATCTCGATTCCTAGGAAATACTTCAATCCCCCAAGGTCTTTCATTTCGAACTCCTTGAAGAGGTTTTTTCTAAGAGAGCTAGTTTTTTCTTCGTCATTCCCCGTTATAACCATATCGTCGACATATATTATAAGACAAGTGACTAATCTCCTCTTTTTTTGTAAAACAAGGTATGATCCACATTACTCTGTTTGTAGCTATACTGCTTCATTGCCATTGTAAATCTCCCAAACCAAGCACGAGGAGACTGTTTGAGCCCATATAATGCCTTTTTCAGTTTACATAGCTCATTTTCTTGAAAACCATCAGAGAACCCTGGTGGGGGTTCCATATATACCTCTTCTTCCAAGTCTCCATATAAAAAACCATTCTTCACATCAAATTGATGAAGAGGCCAATCTTTATTCGCGGCTATTGAAAGTAAAACTCTGATAGTGTCAATCTTTGCAACCAGAGAGAACGTTTCAGAGTAGCCTATACCATATGTTTGTGTATATCCTTTGGCAACCAATCTTGCCTTGTGTCACTCAATCGTGCCATCGGATTTATATTTTATATTAAACACCCATCTACACCCGATTGCTTTCTTCCCTTGTGGTAACACATAGTTCTCCCATGTACCATTCCTTTTTAGAGCTTCCATTTCGGTATTCATTGCCTCATTCCATTCAGTCATCTTCTTAGCTTCTTGAGCTGTTTTAGGGATTTGTTCAGAGAGAATAGTAGCTGAAAACGCCTTTGCAATCTTCGTCATTCCTTTCATGTCCGTTTTTACCGGATATGTAGAAGCACGAGGAACGTGTTCGGTGAATACCGGTCAGGAGGAACCCCTCTATTTTTTCTTGGGGGAAGAACCGGAGTTTGAGTTTCAACAAATGAACTTCCTGAAATGTCATGGTCAGTAGCATTTTGTGAATTATGACATTGTAAATTTGTATACCTCTTGATGGACATTTTCTTCGGCTGATTCACTGGTAGTATCCATGACATTTATTTCTTGTTGGACATTATCTTTGGGAGAATCATTGGTGGTAAGAACTGCCTCGTCAGTCTCCTTTATGTTGGAAGCGGCGTGTTTAGTGGCGCCATATACCGACTCTGTCGGCACATCCTCAAAGTAACTTTCATATAGCAACCAGTCGAGTGATTCACTTACTTTCTCCCCCTGAGCACGAGATTGGTGGTCAAAAAAATAATCGGATTCTAGAAGTTACAGTCCATGGTGGCATGGATTCGACGAGTAACCGGATTGTAACACTGATATCCCATTTGATGAACACCATACCCAACGAAGACACACTTTTCAGCACATGGATTAAGTTTGTTTCGACTAGTTTTAGGGATATGAACAAACACCGAACAACCAAAGACACGAGGTGGTAAGGTCATAACATATGGAATTGTAACTTGGATGGCAAGCACTTGTAATGGATTTTTATGTCCTAGACATCGGGTTGGTAGAAAATTTGCAAGATACGTGGCTGTAGCAAGACCTTCTGGCCAAAGAGAATGAGGAACTCTAGATTCAATCATAATAGCACGAGTTTTTTCAAGTAAAGTACGAATTTTTCGTTCTGAAGTACCGTTTTGTTGAGGTGTGTTTGGACAAGTGGTTTGATGGATAAGAACATTTGTTTTGCACCAATTATGCATTGTTTGGTTGACAAACTCTGTTCTATTATCAGAACGGAGAATCTGTATTTGTTTTTCAAACTGAGTCAAAATCAGTTTGTAAAAACAAACAAATATTTCTGGTACTTCTGATTTATGTTTCATGAAGTATATCCAAGTCATTCTTGAGAAATCATCCACAAATAAAACAAAGTATCTGATTTGATTGTTAGTGGAATTTGGTGCTGGACCCCTAACATCAGAATGGATTAGCGAAAAAGCATAATCAACTATAGTATTACTTTGATTAAATGAGACCCTACGATTTTTTGCAAGAATGCAGGTTTCACATTTCTCATGAATGAAATTATTCAAAAAAAGACTAGCAAACAAACCTTTAAGATAGCTAAAAGAAGGATGACCAAGTCATCGGTGCCATAACCAAAGTTTCCTTTCGGTTGTTCCGTGAGCAAGCATGGCATGTCCCTTATGAACTACCTCATCAACATAATAGAGACCTCCTTGTTTAGTACCACGCCCAATGATCTCCTTCGTACGAATGTCCTGTAAAATGCAAAAAGATTGATACATAAGAACCATACAGTTGAGTTGTTTTGTCACTAGACTAACAGATAATAACTTTAAGGATAGTGAAGGAATGTAGAGGCATTTTTTAATTTCCATTTTTTTTGAAAAAATAATTGAACCTCCCCCTTTGACTTCACAAATTTCTCCACTAGCAGTTTCAATATGGGAATTCTTTGGAGATAACATGTCACCAAAGTCTTTGGGATCATAAGACATGGTGTCCGTAGCCCCGCAATCAAAGATCCAATTCATTGATTTCTCAAACCCTTTACCTTCAAGTTTTTCAAAGGAGTTCGCCGCCATTCCTCCAAAACCAGTGCCACTTCCTTGCTCATTTTTAGTCGGATCTTCACCGCCACTTGTAGATGAAGCCTATTTGACATTAAATTTGAAACGGTGGTTATTTTTCTCCTTATGACCGTCCTCCCACGATTTTGGATAACCAACCAGCTGGAAATATGTCTCTTTAGTGTGTTTCTTCATCCCACAATGATTGCAATACAACTTGGATTTAACTTCTTTCTCTTTGGATCAGAATTTAAACCTCTGTGCAAAATCTTTAGCAGCCAAACCCATTCCAATTTCAATCGAGTCACTATCAGAATAACCTGATTTTAGTATATTAAGCCTGGCCATTTCCCTTCGTATTGTAACATATGTTGTTTCCACAGAAGGAAGAGGATCATTTTTCAGGATATCTCTCTTGACTGGTTCCAGCTTGTCATTAATCGCCATTAGCAATTGATAGAGTCTTTGTTTTTTTGTCTTCTTATTGTAGATCTGAATGTCTACTGGGTCTTTAATAAGGTTCAGATCTCGCCTATCTATAGATATCCAGATGTTCTGCAGTTTGTTCCACAAGTCTTCTGGTGTATCGGACCCTTGCCTTAATTAATTAGCCCTCTTATGGAGGTCAAACACCTGTAAAGAATCTATACCAGAACCGTATGTGGTGGATAACCCATCCCAGAGGGCTTTTGTAGTGGGATATTGCGAGACATTATTCACCAAGCTGGATTCAAGATTCTGGATAATCCATGTGAAAACACATTGATCATCTTGTTCCCACCGTGTATATGTTTTGTCAATTTTGGATGGAGGCGTCGGCTTCCATGTAATGTAAGAACCTCTCCCCCTTCCCCAATTGCTTTCTTCATCAGGTTTTCCCATAGGGCATAGTTGTCACCACCGAGTTTAATCCCTAGGGATAAATTCTCGGGGTTAGTTTTTGTTGTTGTGTTCCGAGACCATTTCTCAAAATGGCAGCAATCTGCATTGTTAATTCATCATGGATTTGACTGACCACGACTTCATTGCCAGCCATCTTTGTTGAGGATGTTCAGAATTCCCAGAATCACACGTGCTCTGATACCATGTTAAGAGAAATAATCAAACAAGATGCAGAATGATTAGGGACAGAACATGGAATTGTACATTCCCAGGAAACTGCTAGGGTTTTGTGTTTTATTAGAAAGTGTTCCTTTTTGTATTGAACTTTTTTTTTATAATGCAAACCCAAGTAAGGCTCTCAATATATAGGAACTTAGAGGCCTATACAAGGAAACTTAATATACTGAATATTCTAACATTAATACATTGAATATTCTAACAAATTGATTTCCAATAATAATAAGGTTTCAAATCAACTATTTTATATTATCTTTTATTTGTATTTATATATGATTTTTATTTTATTTTTTATAATTAATATATTTGGACGATTTTATGTCAAATGTCATGATTAATTATAAGACAAAATTGATTTTAGATGGAGAGTTTATTTTGTAAAATATAAAATCGGATTATATTTTATTTACTTTATGAAGTTAATTTAGTTGTTTTTTGAAATTTTAAAACATCTTAAAAAAAATTTGTTTTATTTATTTCTTTTCTCAATACTAAGAGAGTTTGGTCTTTTTTCTTACCTAAACTGGATAAGTTTTTTTATAAGCTTTTTTATCTATTAGGACTCAGAATGCTAATTCAGGTGTTGCCCGGTCCAATCCGGTCCGACCTGTTCGGGTTTGTCCTGTCCCACCATAGAACGGGTTGGGTCCGGGTTAAGAAATTATAACCCGCAACCGGATCGGACCGAGTTCAGATTTCGAGTTTGTCCGACCCGTTCCGGTCTGAAAATTATAAATATATATATATATAAATTAATATTTTATATATATAATAACAATATCCGCGGGTCGGGTTGGGTTGACCAACGGACATGAACGGACGGGTTCGGGTTTGAAAATATAAGTCCGGGAGCGGCTCGGACCGGGTTCGGGTTAAGTGTCCAAAAAGTAGGCTTGGACGGGTCGAGCTGAATCTGGTCCGAGAACGACCCATTGTCATCCTTAATTATGTCTTTTTTAATAACCCATCTTTTTTTTATTATGTGTGTTTTTATTGATGTTTGTGATTTATTCGTGCCTCAACTCACGCGTCTTTAAATATGCGTGATGTGAAACTACGAGAGAATCGTTTGCTTTCAAATAATGTACAAACGATAAAGATTGAAGTTGGTGACGCATGTCTCGACTTATGGGTCTGGTTGGTTGGAAACACTTGTCTCAATTTATGTGTGTCATGCATAATAATGAATTTTCTCAATTTTTAAGGTTTTTCTAAGAGTATGGTTATTTATGTCTTATAATTTTGTAACTTCAATGTCTATTTTTTCATGGTTGATTTTGTTGATGCTATTGAAATATTGTTGTTCTTTTTTGTATTTGAATAAATGCGTGGTTAAAAAATATGTGAAAAATACTGAAATCGATGAGATTAGAATCCTTTAATCTTGTATTTTGTGTATTTAATATTTTTACACCAAAAGAAAAATGAAAAATATCTCGTTTTGGTTTTAATAATAACTAAAAACGTATCATTTATTTATTAATCTTTTTAACAAAGTAAATGAAATTCCATTAATGAAACCATTTGAGAAAAAATTACGACTTGGACAATATGGTTGTCTCGTAGTTTTGATTTACATTTTTGCCTCATATATACATTTAAAGTTTTCTCATGGATTACAATAACTTTCTTCCTTGACTTTTTTGTGACAGTGTTCCATACAAATTCACGAATCCAATGTTTGAGCGATGAGATTTCCACTATTGTAGTACATGTTTATACTTGCAAAACTAAGATGAAACAAACTTAGAAGAAAGCCAAGATTGATCATGCCATAGGTCGATTAATGACATTTAGAAAAAAAATTGATTAGATAACCCGCAATTGCTAATCAACGACTGCGTACAGTGTAAACCCTCAGTCTTGGGAAATAGGTTGCAAACCAACGCCAGGAGTGCGCACAGGATAAACCCTCAGTATGAGGCAATAGGTTGCAAACCAACGCTAGAAGGTAAACCACACAAGGTGACAGGCGCAAACCAAGTAAGAATTTGTAAAGGGTTCAAAGCGTGATCTTCTGGTCACGAGCTCATCTATTCCACCAATTCAGCTACCCCTTTCAGGACAACAATATTGATTATGTTTATATCTCTACTTGATTAAAATTATTGGATTTACATAAGATCAGTCCATTTAGTAATGCCCTGGTTAGTGCTATTAGGAAGGTATTTTTATCATATAAATTTTATATTAATTTAATTAGGTTACCGTGGTGATTTATTAGATGATACACAGTAACATATATTTGTTGAACAATATGCACGAATCGCTGTATACATGGAGTCCAAAGATGAAATGAGATTTAAAAGATGAAACTCATTTCATCTTTTGTAACTCCAAAGGCAGCGTGCCATGTGGCACACTTCTGTTCCTGCTTTTATTTTTTAAAACTTTTTGTAGAAAAAAATATTGGTAATTTTTTTTTATATTACTATTTTTTTTTCTCGAGATCTATAAGTAGAGATTTGAATTTTTTATTTATTTAGTATTTTCAAAATGATTTTCGGAATGTTTTAGTAAGTTAAAAAACTATACAATGATTTATAATTTTTGAGATCTATAAATAGAGACTTGGTTTGTTTGATTCGAACACCGAATATTTTTAGGTTTTTTATTAAAAAATTTCGAAACAATTTTTTGAACATTTTAGTAAGTATAAAAAAATACCATGATTTTTAACTTTTTTGGAATCTATAAATAAGTACTTGGTTTGTTTGATTTGGACACAGAAAAGTTTTTAGTCTTATTTTTATTTAATTTTTTTAAAACTATTTTATGAATATTTTATTAATGAAAAATATTATACCGTTATTTTTTATTTATTGAGATATTTATAAGATTATGTATTATTTAAATCTCCAACCAAGATTTTTTTTAAGCAGGTAAAACTTTATTTAATAAGAACCCTAAATTTAGGTTACATACAAAGAGCGCCAAAATTAACAATTCACTAAAACAAAATTTCAAAGAAATCAAGAGAAGATTCAATCTCCAGCTTGAGAAGAGCCCAAATAGAACTTCAAATCCTTTTTCCCGAACATGAATTCATCAATGAATCCTTCCATTTTCAGCTTGAAGAAGATGACTGAGTATCAGCAGCAAAACAGGGTAGCGAACTTGTTAGTGCTTAGGTACCCCATGCCTAAGCTTTCCATGACAAAAAGCTCAGGAGGAGCATTTCCATGACAGAAGTACTGGTTTTTCTTATTTCTTAAAGTGAATTTGACGATCCAATTAGAAGCTTGATTCTGGTTTCTGGATATATGACGAAGCACCATGTTTAAGTGAATGAGACTTCGACAAATCTTTATGATAGGAGACAGATACCAAGCAGGCTTTCCCTTAGTAAGAAGGTTGATTACCATCAAGGTATCTGATTCGATATCCAAATTAGTCAAATTTTGCTGCTTACAGAGAATCAATCCTTCACGAAGAGCTTTGATTTCAGCAGTTAATGGCGTGGATTTTCCAAACATAATTTCGATAACGTGAATAACATCTCTATTGTGATTTCTGATCAAAACGCCTCCACTAGCTTCACCGTCTCGATTGCAGGCTCCATCAACATTCAGTTTTATCCTTCTAGAAACTGGTGCGATCCATTTGAGTTACGTAAGAGATTTGTTTTTGTTGAAGACAGAGTTGCAACCTAAAGAAATTCATGCATCCAAAGCTTTAAACCAGTGTTTACTGGTCAAGTTATTAGACATGTTTATAGCTAAAACCATGTTTATAACTAGGTCAATAGCTCGTTGAACAGAATCATGATATCCTTTGAATTTAGATTTGTTTAGATTTTTCCAAATAATCCAACAAATTTATTGAGGAATCAGATGGGTAATGTGGAACTTGTTTTTCGAAAACCAAAACGAGGCTCTAATCATATGAGTTGGAACCATGAATCGGCCAATTTTGATATTGAAAATATTAGCAAAATAGTTCCAGATTGGCCAAGCAAAACAACAACTAATGAAGAGATGATATTTGTCATCATAGTTGCTGTAAAATTGGTATTTTGACACAATCACAAATCTTATTTTAATAAGAACATTGTCAATAGGAATGTAGTTTTTTTTATCAATTTCGAGCAGAGAAATGATAACTTCCTAGGGATTTTGATGTTCCAGATCTTTTTGTGCAGACTAGAAGAGTTGTGATGCTTTCTGATGCTTCTCCAAGTGAGGTTAGTGTTGAAGTCATTGTTTTTTGATTGTTTCCAAACCAATTGATCATCCATGTTTCGATTCACTTTGAATTTGGAAATCTAATTGATTCTGTCTTGAATTGAAAATGAGCTCATAGCATTAATGTCCCATTTGTTGTTTCTCCAAAAAGAGTTAACCTTAGGATTGAAAAACCAACTATTTTTCGTAGGATGATAATAACCAAGATTTCATTTAACTAAAGAAGATGATCAAGAAAACTCGTTTCAAAATGGTCTATTTAATACTTTTTATATATATCTGATTTTAAAAATAACTAACTCTATACCATTTATTAGAAATAAGTAAAATTTTAATAATAATTAAGTATTTTATTTATTAAAGTTAAGAGCACATGTATCAAAATTTCAAAATTAACACTTGAAATCCAAATTAAAATCAAAAACGAAAAACAAGACAGTGAATAACAAATAATTACATGAACAAAAACACCATTCAAATAACAAAGTAACAGTATAATATTTTCACCTATTCATTTTATAAATATAGTTTATAATTATTTGAAAATAGTTACATTTTTTTCATTTTATATTATCACTAAAAAGACAACTAGCTTTTTACACCATATATAACTATATGTTCCATACCTCATCATCTTGTAGCAGAGGTAGTCTTAAAACCAGTTCACAGCCGATTATAGGCACTCCAATCCCCACCATTTGAAGAACCTTGGGATCAAGTTTGGCTTTACGACCTCTAGTCCAATTGTTGAGTGCTCCATGACGAAGGGCTGCACCGGGACAAGTATCATCATCAAAATGCTCTGTATATAACTAATGTTTGGACTAAATAAAGCAATCTTACGATTAGAAGTGCGACGCAGCCGACAACTCTTTCAGGTTTTCTGATTTCTACGCAACTCCTGATAGACTGGAGAAGCTTCAACACTATTGATCCAGACCAGTCGTAATCATTTATTCTGCTGAGTTCTTCAAAAAAATAAAGCATACTCCAACCCATTACATCTCCAGATACCAAGTAGAATAGGGTTAAGCACAAAAACAGAATCAACATTCGGGCAACATCCTCAAACTCATGCTCCCCCCCCCTCCTTCGCTGATGGCTCTTGCTATACATTCGTGTAAAACCCACCACAATATTCTATGTTAGTAAAGTTCAGCATCCTGCTTATAAAAGAAACTCCATTTACAGGTACCTTTAAAATAGTGTTCGTGATGGTTTTACTATTCGTCGGTCTTATCTTCCTCGACGTTTCACCCATAAAGTATTTTCTCATAATCCTTGATTCGTTCTCCTCCCTGTTTACGTATTTGCTGTGGAATGCTCTGGCTTTTGTTAAAGGCATTTTCTTTGTGTCGTGCTTCAGCCCGAAAATGACCTTTACATCGTTCGTCTTTAGCTTCAAAAAAATTGACCCAAATCGGAAGGCGTCTTTATCGACCTAGAACATCTCCACAACCACTGAATGTTCGAATAAAATTTCTTCTTCGGCTCTGCCACATTCAGGAGGCCGAACGTCGCCTTTAAAAGCATTTAGAAGGGTGTGTTTCTTGCATCTTCGATGTAAGCAGCAGTAATACGCTACTCTTGCAGTAGTTTCAAAAGGCTCACCAATCGTGACATGTAATAGCTTGGTTTTGTTGTCATACTTCATGCAAAAACACAAATAATCAGCTGCATGCAAATTGTTCCCACAAAGGGACTCTATCAGCTTGTAGTTGCAAATAATTCTTAGGATATCATGCGAATTGTTTGCAAATATAAGATGCGAATTGTGTGAAATATAAAAGGCGATGAAGATGCGAATTGTTTGGAAATATAAAAAGCGATGAAAATACGAATTGTTTGCATTCGTACATGGTGAAGATGTGAATTGTACTATAACACACGTGTAGCAAGACGCAAATTCTTCTATTTTTTAGGGATCTGAGAAATATGGAAACAAAAAAAATAACAAACAACCGCCTAAAACACATGTAATATACATTACAACATGCACAAAAGGATTAACATTACATGCAACCTAAGAAGCTACTGTGTTCAACGATAAACCCATCAACTAGCATACCAACTGCCAATACTAAATACTTGATTTCGGTATAAATAAGCAAGGTCGATCGTCAAATAACCGCAACACGTGCTTCAAAGTCACCATAAACGCAAAAAAAGAGATTTTCCACAATCGAGACGTATCTGGTTACCGTAACTGGTTCTTGTTTCACCGGCCGACGTAGACTTAACGGCAAGTCGTCGAACGGTTGCTGGTTACTAGCTTGATGGAGTAGAAGACGGTGACTGGTCGAAATTCGATGAAGATCGAGTGATTTTTGGGTTGAATGTTGGAAGGGTTTGTCTAGAGAGAGGTTCGTAGAAGTCGAACGGTTTATGGTTGTTTCTAAAAAATTAGACGTGTTTGAGTTGGTTTAGGGTGCTGAGAAGGGGGAAAATGGGTTTGAAGTGAAAATGGATATATATAGTCAGGAATATTTTTGTCCAAATTTTAGATGGAGGTACCAAATGATACTATCTAAAATTCGGATACTAGTGGGTAATTAGGTAGTTGAGTGATATTTACTCGTACTTTGTTATATTTTTTATTTATTGAGATATTTATAATATAAGATTCCATTTAACTAAAAAAATATTCTTGTTTCAAAATGATCTATTTAATATATTTTTTAACAAAAGAAGATGACCTACGGAACTGGTTTCAAAATAATCTACTAAGTCCATACCATCTATTACAAATAAATAAAATTTTAATAATAATTAAATATTTTATTTATTAGAATTAAGATAACATATGTATCAAAATTACAAAATTAACACTTGAAATCCAAATTAAAATTAAAAACGAAAAACAAGACGGTGAATAACAAATAATTACATGAACAAAAACACCATTCAAATAACAAAGTACCGATATAATATTATTACTGTATATAATGATACCATTATTGAAATAACAAAGTAACAATATAATATTTTCACCTATTCATTTTATAAATATAGTTTATAATTATTTGAAAATAGGTACATTTTTGTCATTTTTATATTATCACTAAAAAGACAACCAGCTTTTTACAATTGTATGACAATGATGATGAGATGGAAAAAACAAGAAGCAAACTGATGATAAGAGTATGGAACTTTTCCTAATTTGAAAAGTTATAAAAACATCTAATGATTCCTAGATATGGTGTTGCTGAAGAAATCATTGAGCCCGTCACGCATTTGGCCAACAGGTTGATTGAGTAGGATCTCTCGCAGCCTTGCTGCTCCGCGGGCAAAAGCAGATACGATAATTAGACGATTTCCTGATGAAGAAACAGTAGATTAGATACACTGCTGCTGAGCTTGCAAGACAGAAACAAGACCTCCAAAAATCTTTAGTAGCGAGAATATAATAAATGTAAAAGGAAAACTAGATTTAAGTTGTCGAGATATTAAGCAATTTGCATTTAAACACAAAAAATCCTAGAAGAGAGATATTCACTTGTCAAATAAACGAGTATATCATAAACACCCAGAAACAGATTGAGAGTAATAAATTTACTTCGGGTCACGCTCCGCCCTAAGTTATTGTTGTGCTTGAGCGGATCCACTATATTCATATGCTTGATCGGAAATGGGAGGGCCCACTCCTGGAGAGCGGTATGTCGACCTACCACATTTTGCGATCCAGCCAGACCCTCTGCTGCATATACCACCCCAAAGATTAGTTCAATAACATAACACCAATCAGAAAGGCAATTTCACATAAGAAAACCGAAATGAATAGTCACCGGTATTGTTCACGTGGTATTGTAAACAATAGATGAAAATGCAGGGGGTGTTAATGCATGTATTGTTCACGTGGTATGGTTAAAATAAGGAGCACTCACCGGTAAAGGTTCTAGTCGCCAATCGGGAAAGCACGTGAAAATAGGCATTACCGTTGCATTTATCGCGTAAGTTGATAACAACCCACTGGGTGCACCATGAACTTGGGCCTCATAAGAGCACCAAGCTTTTACTAAAAGCACACTGTCTTTAAATAGATCCCTTTGTCTAACAATACGGTTGATCTGTAAATAAGAGGATAAAGATGAATCATAATAGAGAATCATAACAATACGAAGTTGATACCTCCTCCAGGTAGTAAATAGCAGAGATTCCCGCATATTGATTAAAAGAGATATCCACGCTAATGTTGTTGATATTGCATTTAATAATTCGTACGTGTTATTCCCGCATGTTATACAATGTGCATATAGAATTAGAGTGAACACTAAATGCAAGAATTTAGTTAGCTCACCCTAGCGCTTATAATGACAACTCCCCTTATTTGGACACAGGGGTTACGCCCTTCGCTTACAAGGACATCATATATGGCTGCTGCCAATTGCTCCTCTGAAATTAGAGGATTGCTCATTCCGGTGATATCGATATCTCCGTTGGGAAGATAAGTTCTAATGGCTACAGAGCCAACTGGTACAGCCTACATAACATTGTGCGAGAGAAGGGGCGTTAGACCAATTGAGATTAAGTGAAGAACTCACATGTGACTTTTTAGATATGCAATCTCAAATGCAATCAAATCGTATACTAGTTCATAGAGAGGTCTCTGAAGGATTAGAGCTGCTTAAGCAATGCAGAAACCTATACGCGATAAGGCAGTAGAGGTGGTTTCTTGGGAAGGTGTTGATCAGTGGAATCTAATTGTTTCTTTCATAAAGAAAATGAAATTAAACAACAATCAAAATGAAAATATAAACCTTACTCATTGTATGCCGAAGATGAAGATGACACTAAGATTTTAATGTAACGGTATATATAGCAGTGAAAACACTGAGAAGAGAATTTAAACGTGATTACATGCATTTATTTCATGTTAAAATATTTAATGTAGCCACATTCATAATTAATGCTTTTTAAATGAATAATCCAAAAGTGACTTTATAAAAAGCTTAAATTGCACTTTTGCATCTTCTAATTATTAGATGCTAGTCTATAAGGTACAGCTCTACTAATATGTTATGTACCGACCCCTGCTAATGTGTTATATATTTCCGATACTTAATTTTTATAAAATAGATATATTTAAGAGAAAAGTACCGGTAAATACTTACTGAACTACCTAATTATATCTGTTTTTGGGATAGTGTTAATTGATACCTCAATTTAATTTTGGACAAAAATACCTCCGACTATATATAATTATCTTTCTCTTTCCTCCGTAGAACTTTTCAATCCGAAATCCAGTCCATCCTCACCCGATTTGAACGGTGACTTGTGACCGTCTTCTACTCCCAATTTCGACAGTTGTTTCTACGCCGGTCGAAGTTGTTTATCTTGACCAAAATCAAGTATTTAGGATCAGCAGTAGGCATTTTGGTTTATGGGTTTATCGTCAAACACAGTAGTTTCTTAGGTTGCATGTACTGATAATCGTTTTGTGCGTGTTGTGATGTATATTAGATGAGTTTTGGGTAGTTGTTTGTTGGTTATGGTGCTCTTTCCATATTTCCCAGGCCCCTGCAATGTGCATGTAAAAAGTAGAACAATTCACATCTGGGTGCATGTGTGTTATAGTACAATTCGCATGTTCATCATGTAAGAATGCACACAATTCGCATGAATTTCCTGTGAGTTGTGTACAAGTTCCGTCTGGGTACAAGTTGTTTACATACAATTCACATGTTGTCCTGAGAGTTGCGTACAAGTTGTGTTTGGGTACATATTTTGCACATAATTCGCATGTAGTCCTGAGAGTTGTGTACAAGTTGCGTTCGGGGTACAAGTTGTTTGCATACAATTCGCATGTAGTCTTGATGATTGTGTACAAGGTGCGTCTGGGTAAAAGTTGTTTGCATACAATTTGCATGTAGTCCTGAGAGTTGTGTACAAGTTGTGTTTGGGTACAAGTATTGCGCACAATTCGAATGCAGTCCTCAAAGTTGTGTATAAGTTGTTTTTGGGTACAAGTATTGCACACAATTCGCATGTACTCGTGAGAGTTGTGTACAAGTTGCGTCTGGGTACAAGTTGTTTGCATACAATTCACATGTAGTCATGAGAGTTGTGTACAATATGTATCTGGGTAAAAGTTGTTTGCATATAATTCGCATGTAGTCCTGAGATTTGTGTAAAAGTTGTGTTTGGGTACAAGTATTGCTCACAATTCGCATGTAGTCCTTAGAGTTGTGTGCAACTCTCGCGATCTCTTGAGAGCGGTTTGCAACTCTCTCGATTACCTAAGAGTTGTTACTCGTGAAATTTTATTTTTTTTAAAAATAAAAAATATCATCAATGGATCTAGTTTTGTTCATTTAAAAAAAAGCGATGGTGCTTTCATTTATTTTTTCCGAACTCCGGTTTAAAAGCTATGAATCTTTTAAAAATAAAATAAAAAGAGAAAGTAATAAAAATAATTTTTGGTTCCGTGGTTGTTGATGAAGGGTAAAGATAGTTAGGGTATTAAAATAATATTAGATTGTTGAGATGGGTATTAGGAGGCAATAAATCAAACTATAGGTACCATATGACAATAAAATAGTTGAATGGGTACCTTAGATGCATTTTTCTATATTTAAATCTTATATAATTTACTTTAAACAATTAACTTCTTGATCATAATAAAAATAAATAACAAAATATATTTTACTATATAAAATTGATTTTCAATAATAATAAAGTTCTTTTTATAAATCAATTGTATTTATATTATTTTTTATTTGTGTTTATATATAGTTTTTATTTTTATTTTTATAGTTAATATATTTGGACGATTTTATATCAAATATCATTCAATAACTAATTATAAAATTAAATTTATTTTAGATTGGGGTTTATTTTGTAAAAATTAATATCGGATTAGATTTTATTTACTTATACGAAGTTGATTATTATTATGTTTAAATAAAATACATATGATACGATGGAAATATCCATTTTGGAACAATAATAATGTATTTGTTTTTTGAATTTTTAAACATCTTAAAAAACATTTTGTTCTAATCATTTATTTTTTCAATTACAAGGCAGTTTCTGTCCTTTTTCTTTCCTAAACTAGACAAGTTTTTTTATAAGTTTTTTTTTATATCTATTAGGGCTAGGGTTGGTGACTCAGGCCCGATCCAGCCGACTTGATTCGGGCCGGTTGGTTTTTGTCTGGTCCGAACATTGAACGGGACGGATTCGGATTAAAAAATTATAACCCACAATCGGGTCAGGCTGGGTACAGATTTCTAGTTTTTCCAACCCGTTCCGTTCAAAAAATTATAAATATATATATAAAAACTTATATTATATATAATAACAATAATATATATAATAAATTAAAAAATTTAAAACAAATTAAAATATATTAAAATTAATGTCCGCGGGTTAGACGGGTTGACCGACATACATGAACGGACGAACTCAGGTTTGAAAATATAAGCCCAAGAGCGGGTCAGACCGGGTTCGGATTCAAGTCTCCAAAAAGCCGGCTCAGGTGGATTGTGCCGAATCCGACCCACGGACGGTCCATTGCAATCCCTAATTAGGTCTTTTTTTTAATAACCCATATTATTTTTTATATCATGTGTGTTTTTATTGATGTTTGTGATTTATTTATGCTTCAACTCATGTGTGTTTAAATATGCGTGATATGCAGCTACGAGAGAATCATTTGCTTTCAAATCATGTACCAACGATGAAGATTGAAGTTGGCGACGAGTGTCTCAACTTATGGGTCTACTTCTAAATCAAGTACCAGTTGTAAAGATTCAAGTTGAAACCATTTGCTTCCATTAATGAAACCATTTGGGTAAAAATTACTGCTTGGACAATATAGTTGTCTTATAGTTTTGATTTACAATGTTGCATAATATATATATTTAAAGTTTTCCCATGGATTACAATAAATTTCTTCCTTGACTTTTTTGTGATAGTGTTTCATGCAAATTCACGAGTCCAATGTTTGAGCAATGAGATTTCCACCATTGTAGTATATGTTTATACTTGCAAAATTAAGATGAAACTAACTTGGAAGAAGGCCACGATTGATCCTGCCATTAGTGGATTAATGACATCTAGAAAAACTTGATTAGACAACCCGCAATCGCTACTCAAAGAGTGCACACAGGGTAAACCCTCAGTCTAGGGCAATACGTTGCAAACCAACACCTGGACTGCGTCACATGGTAAACCCTCAGTCTAAGAAGATAGGTTACAAACCAACGGCAGAAGGTAAACCACACAAAGTGTCGTGCTCAAACCAAGAAAGCATTTGTAAAGGGGTTCGGAACATGATCTTTTGGTCACGAGCTCATCTACTCCACCTCGGTTACCCCTTTCGGGACAACAATATTGATTATGTTTATATCTCTACTTGATTAAAATTATTTGATTTACATAAGATCAGTCCAGTTAGTAATGCTTTGGTTAGTGCTATTAGAGATGTACTTTTACCATATAAATGTCATATTAATTTGATTAGGCTACCGTGGTGATTTATTAATCATACGCAATAACATATATTTATTGAACAATATTGGCATATTGTATGCACCAGTGCAGTGCAGTTTCGTAGAGTCCAAAGATAAAATGGAGTTCAAAATATGAACCTCATTTCATCTTTTGTAAGACCAACGGGAGCGTTCCATGTGGAACACTTCTGTTCCTTTTTTTTATTTTTTAAAACTTTTTGTAGAAAAAAATATGGGTATGGCTATATATACCCAATTCAGGTTTAAGTATACCCAAAATCAACATTTGACTTTCGTTTGACTTTTTTTTGACATTTTTACCCTCCATCAGAAAATTAATATCTAAACTGCCATTAAGTAAAAAAAACTACTAAGTGTATCCTGAGTATACCCAATTCACCAAAAGTACTATTTCGCTATCTATACCCAAACAAACACTCTTCTTTGCTGAATTTAGTATCCAAATAGTATAGTTTTCTTAAAATTTTTGAAACCTAATTCAAACTTCCTAAGAAAATCAAGAACATTCAACCTAAAACACAAAATCGATCATGACCGAAGCAGAACTAGGGATCAGCGTGGAGGAGTTGATGTCGCCGGAGAAAAGGAATGATGAAATTTTGTCGGAAAAAGAGATGGAGTCGCTGGAGAATGAGCCACCGTCGCCGGAGGAGCCACCACCATCGCCGGAGAAGGTACTAACCAACCCGGTGGCCCATGCACCATCGGTTCTAGGCCATGGAACCGATGGTGCATGGACCACCAGTCGGTCGGTTCCATAGCCTTGGCACCACCGGTGCTGAGGCCATGAACCGGTGGTGCTGGGGCCTCAGTCCGCTCGGTTCTGAGGCCCCATCACCACCGGTTCATGGCCTCAGCACCGGTGGTGCTTATGGCCGTGTCCGGCCGGTTCTGAGGCCTATAACCACCAGTTTTAGGCCTCAGAACCTTGGATTCGCGCATGTTTTTCGAAAAAAATCAAGATTTATTTATGTTTTTAACTATACCTGAATGTTTATTGTGCTTTTTTGTTGTGTAACAGGGGACGGATGTCGCAAGTGGGACTGAGGCACCTTCCGCTACTGATTACAATCATTTGTTCTTCACTACCGAGTTCTACACACACGACGCGTTGGTGAAATGGGTTACGAAGACAGGAAAACTTTATGGTATGGTTATCAACATAAGTCGGCGCGACAAAGTAAACAGCAGAAAAAATCCGAGAGTTTATTTCCAGTGTGAGAGGGGGGGGGGGGGTGGAGGAAATATACTCCAAGGGTTGCAGAAAAAGACCGTAAACGGAAGTCTACAGGAACGAAAAAAGATTGACTACTCATTTCAGCTTCTCGGGTCAATGGTTGCCCCAGATCAATGGAAGTTAGAAGTAAAATGTGGTACTCATAACCATGAGACTTCTATACATCTAGATGGTCATTCTTTTGCTGGCCGTTTGAATGATGAAGAGATGGAATATGTTGAACGAGCGACCTTCATTGGTACTAACCCCAGAGATATACTGAATGGTGAATAAATTGAAAGAAGATAATGTTTCTACCATGCGGACGATCTACAATGCACGACAGAAAAGTCGGGTTTTAAAGAAGGCGGGTAGGTCACAACTTCAGTTCTTGTTGGGTGAGCTTAAGTCACAAAATTATTATGAATGGCATAAATCTGGTGAAGACGATGGACAAATCATTACAGATTTGTTTTTTGCCCATCCTGTCAGTGTTGACCTTTTGCGGACATTTCCTAAAGTTTTGATTATGGATAGTATATATAAAGTGATACGATATGGTATGCCATTGTTCGAGATAGTGGGTGTGACGTGTACCAGATTGACTTTCTGTGCGGCATTTGCCTTCATGTCGGGTGAGAAGTTAAACAACTTCAAATGGGTGTTAGAGTGTTTGAAGTCGTTGATTTCCGTTCACAGAATTCAAGAACCTCGGGTCATCCTAACCGACAGAGATTTAGCATTGATGAATGCTATAGAAGTGGTATTCCCAGAGACAACGCATATGTTATATCGCTGGCACATAAACCAAAATGTTCAAGGGCAAACAAGAAAACACTTCCTCGAGAAAAGTGATCATAACGAATTTGTTAGTGCTTGGAAGAAGATTTCGTATCCAGGATCAGAGATTGAATTCGATCACGCCAGATGGGACATGCTATTGGAGTAGAAAGATTACCATTTTGCAATTGAATACACTGAAAAATCGTGGCTCGATAAGTACATGGACAAATTTGTTGTTTGAAAGACGAACAAAAACATGCATTTGGGACATTGCACAACTAACCGCGTCGAGAGTGCTCATTCTAACCTAAAGCGTTACATACGTACGAGCAAATTAAACTTAGAGTTATTTTGGGGGAGGGTTCATTCGCTTGTTGAAATCCAACATGCTGCCATTAGGTCGTCGTTCGAGAAGAGTCGTTACATAGCACTGCATAAGTTCGCGGATAAACTGTTTGATGAGATTCGAGGCAAGGTTTACCACATGGCGTTAGAACTATTTTTCTCCGACGTAGAGAAGGCCGAAGATACCAAGATGGTCGCTATTGAAGATGGGTCGGATGTTAAAGACACCGGCGACTGTATATGCGTTATAAAATCTACCCATGGTATACCTTGCTATCACCAGGTCCGCAAGTGGCGTAAAGGTGGAATGTCTGCCTCTCTAGATGTTTTTCACATCCACTGGACAAGGTTAGAAATAATGCCTCGTAGATTCCATACGACCATGGAAATTCTCAAAGATAATCTGCTAAAGCTAGTAACCGATGTTATGGAGACAAAAGATGAAAGCTGTATCAAACATATTTACAAGAAATGGTTTGAAGTTGTTTATCCTGAAACATCGTTATTGCTAGAGCCATTGGAGAAGCAGAAACACCGAGGCCGCCCACAAGTGAAAAGAAAGTTAGTAGTGGATACATCATCCACTAAACGGGACACGAGCGGATGGGAGTACCCGCTAAAAGAGGATGAAGCTAGTCATGATGCAGTCATGCAGTCTTTAAAACCAACAAAAGTTAAAAAGAGTAAAGCAGTTGGTAGTGAATCAACGATTCGGGCAGATGTGCCTAGAGTACCTCGTACTCGTACCTCTTCTATTGCCTCGCTAGGTAGCAACATTGTACAACCGTCCATTGATCGAGTCACAAAACTAATACCTGACCCGAAAGGTTTTTTGCGTTGGTTTCCGATTCACTTCAACCCTTTTATATCAGGTATTAATGATGTTAAGCCAGATAGACATTGTGGATATAGAGTAGTTTCATTCGGGTTGTATGGTCATGAAGAAGGTTGGCGTCGTGTTCGAAAGGCAATATACGATGAACTAATTGAAAACTACGAAACGTACAACAAGATTTATAACGGTAAATAGGATTACCTGAAGGTTGCAGAAAGTATAAACTACTACGAGACTCCACTATCACCCAAATATTGGATGACAATGCCTGAAATGGGGATTGCGATTGCAACCAAGTTCGAATGCATTGTTCATTTTGTGTCTCTCGTAGGGTCTCACAACTGTAGTCATACTTTTTTACCTCTGCGCGGTAAGCCTCCCATTATGGCCCAAAGACGTGAGATTGGGTTTGGATTCGTCGATACTAACCACTTTGTCAATGTAAGTCATTCGATATATGGTTATGTTTTTTCTCACCACTATATTACTCAATTATTGGTTCTAATTTAAGTAGTATTAAACAGCTATCAATCAAGCCCCTTTGCCCTTGCGCACGCATACATCCTACGTGGCAGAAGTTGAAGAGCGAAGAGGCTACGCATTGGGAGCTACCAATAGTTGGTCGCTTCAAGAAATACACGGAACTCGAAGGGAGAAAACCAGTTTGTTCATTCCCAGGAGTAACTGATCTTGATGAATTTGTTTAGTAGGTTTATGTGTTTTGGTCGGGTTTATGTTATTGTTTCGAACTCATTTGCGTCTTTTGGTCGCTTTACGTCATTTGTAAGGATTTATGTTGTTTAGAACTTTGTTTGTTTTACTACATCGTTTTGGTCGTTTTGGTCCTTCCCTTTTATTGCAGTAATCCATGCAACTTACCAACTTATAACGATACGCCAATAATCATTTCATAACTAAAGTAAAACATCGCAAACAAGCAACAACAACATCTTGTAAACATTAGTACATAACTTGATATAGAACAGACAGTTAGTCAAAATCGTAGCCTCCATTGTCGCTGAGAATATGCACTGTTTCCTCCTTCATGGCAATTTGAGAATGAACGTATTGTGCCATTTCTAAAGACAGACAGTCCGTGATCATTAAACCGAAGGAGTCGAATGCTTCATTCCTAACTTCTGGGGGCTCGTTAAACACCAAGAACATCAGTCCACTAGTTATAGACTTGTACCTAGTGGCTACCTCTTGACGAGTACGAGATCGAGGCATTTGTCTAGATGTAGACATTTCGCCGTACATGAAATACATCATACACAAAACTTCATCAAAGAACTCATCGTTATTATCGTCCGGCCGTTTGAACTTCACAGCTTTCGCAGCCTTGAGCAGATGAGCATCATCAAACACACTCCAACCCATTAAGAAAGACTTCAACTATGTTAGAAGGAGAGTTTTGTGTGTTTGGTGTTGTAAGGTAGACTTCCTTATATAGAAGAATGAGAGTTTACTTTGGCGGGAATTTAAGAGCGCGAAAACTTGAAAACGCGGGAAAACAACCGGGAAAAAAATTCCAAGATACAATTGCGCACCATAGGTACTGTCTTCTGTGTACCTATGGTGCACAGGCTACGGTACCTATGGTGCACAGTCTGGTGTACCGCTGGTACACCACACTGTGTACCGATGGTGTCATGCACCGGTCGGTACATAACATGCCGGCCGGTACATGGTACCATCGGTACAAGGGGGTTGTACCATCGGTACATACCCCCTTTACCGATGGTACTATGCACCATCAGTACTATCTCCTGTGTACCCATGGTGCACAGGCTATTGTACCATGGGTACGCAGTAGTGTGCACCATAGGTACCACTGACTGCGTACCCATGGTACACAATAAGTTGTATTTTTTAAAAAATTGTTTTGGTGTTATGGTATTTTTTTTACAAATTTAAGTGAATGTTATGGTGTTTTGGTGTTATGGTCTTATGGATTTTAAGTGAATGTTATGATGTTATGATGTTATTTTTGACGAATTTAAGATGAACATTGTTAAATATATGTTATAGAAGATTGATTGAAAGAATGGTTCGACTCATGTTTGTTTGTGGAATCTCAATTATAAAAAACGAGATCAAGTTAAGTACAAAAAATCTAAAAGAACAATAGAAGCAGTAGATAGTAGATGTCATAAGTCATATTACAAAGTAGATGTCATAAGTCATAATAAAAAATACGATAGTGAAACAACTAAGAAGTCCACAAGAATGAAAGATCACAACAACGCTAAAACAAGTCCAATAATGAGGACAAACAACCAAGGAGAGAAGAGCTGCAGGACTTGATCTCTCCACCTAAGCGCACCCGCTTCCCCACGCTCTACGGGCATAGTAACAATCGAGCGAACATCGTCTAACAGTATATCGTCCGTGGTACGTGGTGGTGGAGTAATAGTATGCCAACCATACTCAGCCAGATACCTCCAGTAGGTGTTCGTCACTGACTGTCTATATGTGGCAATGGTAACTGTCAATCGATCCTCAGAAAGCAAGTGATGACGCCAATCTAGCCATGCGCTCTCTCGCCACGTGTACCTCGCTAGATCTCCTTTCCTGTAACCGGGTCGTAGTACAAGTGGGAGTTCGGGCTCATCATGAACCCGCCCAAACTGGCGCATAACCCGATCAGGCATGTAGCCCTCGACAGTGCTCATCATCCGCAAAGGATATACAATGGTGCGGATCTCCTGAACGGGGAACTGGACTCTAATGTCATGGTATGGCTCAAATATCTCCTGTTACAAAACAGTCAAACAATTAGACTGTTTTAAAATCCTAAAACTTAATATCAAAATGTTAATGCAAAAAAAATATTTAAAAACTTACATCTGCCTCCTTCTGATCAGCAAGCAGAGTACGGACAACCGATTTGGGGCGGATGTTTTGCCCAACAATCCGCTTCGGTAGCCACTTCACAATCCTAGGCTGCCTCACTACGTGGTCAGCATTCTCTGAGGCCCTAAACGCGGGGAAGTGGTAGTAGATCCAACAATCGAGCATAGCTACAAAACCATAAAGGTTATGCTTCGATGCTTTCGAAGCATCACCCAAACCACGGAACAGGAATGCTAATGCACTCGTACCCCACGCGATGTCCCACAACCCAGAATCCATATTCGCTAACCCGTACAAGTAGTCAGCCTTGACGCTTTTCTGACTAGTATCCGCAAAAATAGTGCAACCGAATAAGAACATAAGGTATGCTCGTGATACCTGGCGGATAGTCTCAACATCAGTCTGCTCGATGTAGCGCCCCCTGGTGAAAGTCTCCCACAGCCACGTTATCTTGAAGCCAACGCCTCTGGTGGACTGTATCTCTGTGCGGACCTCATCCATTGTCAGACCTAACATACTAGCGTAGTAGCTGTATGCCTCATCACGTGGAGCCGTGACTACATCGAGTGTCCGACCAACTACAGGGAGACCTGTAATGCAGCTGACATCATCGAGCGTAATCGTCATCTCCCCAAATGAGAAATGGAAAGTATTGGTCTCCTGATGCCAACGCTCAACAAAAACCTCGTCAAGGACGGAATGTGTGAAGTACTGAGGCAGGTGGGCTATAAGAGGACCAAAAAGGAGTCCGCGCCAAAAATCGCTGCACATCTGGCTGAGCACTGAGGTCCCACATACGAAGCACATTATAATGTGCATGTATGCCCAGTGTAGTTCGACCCTATAAATTAAAAACTAAGTCAGAACATAATAATAGTAAAACCTTAGACTAGACGTTTAATTGTTAAGTACTAACCTGTCCGATGAAGACGTTGTACGCCTCATGCTCCTTGTAGTAAGGAAACAGAGGGATCTTGTTGCATTTGAGAAATGCAAACGTCTTTCGCTGTTCCTCGGTGTGGATGGCATCTATGTGCTCCTCGTCGATCGTGTCCTGCTCAGGGTCCCCAGTGGCATCCACCCTGTCACTAACATGTGGTGGATGTGTAATAGTATGCGCAGGGGACGCAGCTCTGCGAGAAGGAGAGGAAGGTGGTGGATCACTAGCACAGGGAGGTGGTGACCTATGTGTATGTGATGACGACGTCTCTCGTCGTGAGGAGCCTCCACCTCTGATATCAATGTCCGCAGTCTCTATGGCCTTTTCCTTCCTTTGGCCATGCTTGATTCGGCGCAAAGACCGATCACTCCGTATCTGTTCCTCCTCCTCCCTAAGACGAATAGTCTCAGGGTCGTCTGGTAAATCTCGTCCGCGCTTGGTATCACGGACCCGCTCATTCTCAACCGCCCGAACAGTCTTAATACTCTTGCCTGGCGGTGGCGGACGTGACCCAGGGGGATACGCCCTGGATCGAGGAAGACGTCGCTCCTCAACCGCGTCTGACCTACAAAAATAAAAAACAAAACATGAAATTAATAACAGTAACATACAAAATTAAAATCATCAACACTCTTATACGAATGGTTGGCTAACTTTATAAAGTAATTTCTAATAAATTTGAAGTTTTTTTTTTAGAAATGCAATACCGGAACAATAGAAACAAAATTTGGAGATTTAAAAAAAACAATCGGCGCACCATAGGTACGCTACAAGGCGAACCGAGCGGCACGGGGGCTTGTGCCGCTCGGCACATGCACTGTGTACCGAGCGACACAGGTGACTGTGCCGCTCGGCACACCTACACGCACCGATGGTGCTGCCCAAGGCGCACCACCGGTGCATCGCCGGCCATTTTCCAGCCGACAAGTTGGCTGGAAAATGGCCCATAATTTCTATCTAAACCCTAATTTGTATACCTAATTCTATCCTAAACACCAAATTCAACCCTAAATCTAACCAAAAACTAAAATTCATACCTAAATCTAACAAAATTAAGAAACAAAATTAATTTAGGAAGTTACGTAGGAGGTGGCGGAGGGTTTTTGTTCTTGACCATGATGAAGGAGGAGGAGGAGGAGGAGTGGTGGTGGTGGTTTGCCGGAAAATATGAGAGAGAAGTGAGATTGAGATTTTAGAGAGAAGTGAGAGATGTGAGTGAAGTGAGAGAAAGTGAAGGTTAAAATGGAGTGGATGAAGTTAGTAAAAAAAATTGGCTTATATACCCACAAAAGGGCATTTTTGGAAAAAAAAATGGGTATACTTAGATCACCTTTGGGTATACTCAAAATTGGGTATACTTAAACCTGAATTGGGTATATATAGCTTGACCCAAAAAATATTGGTAAAAAAAATAAAAAATAAAATAAAATTATATTACTATTTTTATTTTTCGAGATCTATAAGTAGAGGCTTGGTTTGTTTGATTTGGACACCGATTTGTTTTGAGTTTTTTTTATTTATTTTCTATTTTCAAAATGACTTTCGGAATGTTTTAGTATGTTAAAAAAAACTATACAATGATTTATAATTTTTTTCAATCTATAAATAGAGACTTTTTTTGTTTGATCTGAACACCGAAATGTTATGAGTTTTTCTTATTAAAGTTTTTCGAAACAATTTTTTGAACATTTTTGTTAGTAAAAAAATTACCATGATTTTTAATTTTTTTTGGGATCTATAAATAAGTACTTGGTTTGTTTGATTTGGACACCGAAATTTTTTGAGTCTTATTTTTATTTAATTTTTCAAAAATATTTTTTGAATATTTTATTAATGAAAAAAAATGTTATACTATTATTTTTTAGGGAAATTGCACCTAAAGTACCGACTCAACTATTATATGGCCATCTAGTACCCAAGTTTTGTCATCTCAACTACCTAATTACCACTTAATACATAACATTATTTTAATACCCATAGTACCTTTAACCCACTATATAAGCACAATTTTCTGTTTTCTTCCCCCTTTTCTAGATTTTAAAGATTTGAATTTGTGAAGCCGCTCTAACCACCTAACTCTAGAAACCACCGTGAACCACCAAGAAACCACAATTTTCAGGTGATCGGAGAGTTGATGGTTTCTATATTTCTGTAAGCTCGGTATAAAATGCATCTAACTATTGCTCTCTACATACAGGGGCTATTCACACGTTATTCGAGTTTTTTGGAATCTCTCTTATTTTGATTTTACATGTTTCTTTTAGGTAATGGTATTAAACTATTGATTTCGAGCTTATTTCTTGGATTTCTGAGTTAGAATAGGTGTTATTCAACTGTTTCAGTTGTTAGTAAATCTGGTTTGAGTTTTTTCTCTGTTTTTTTTGTTCGAGCGATTGTTTGTTATTATGTTAGTCTATGTCGTTAATCCTTGTTTAACTAGTTATATAGTGATTTTTTTAGTTTATTAGATGCTGATTTTGAATGTAAACATGTGTAGACTATGAGTTTTAGTTGTCCATGCAATCCCGACAAAAGATGCGAATTATTTTATGGTTATTAACGTAGAAGATGCGAATTGTTTGATGTTCTCTAACGAAGAAGATGAGAATTGTGTTAACAACTCTCAGATAATATAAGAGTTGCAAACAACTCTAAAAAAATCCAAGAGTTGTAACCAACTCTCAGGAAATCCAAGAGTTAAGAACAACTCTCAGGTACCATTGCGAATTGTTTACATTATGTTCATGCTTGAGTTCTAAAATACTTGATTTGAAAAAAACTCTCAAAGAATCCTGAGAGTTGAGAACAACTCGCACGAACTATTACAAATAGTATATATTTTGTTCATGCTTGAGTTCTAAAACTGCGAATTGTGTAACTCCAGTGTAGTAAACATAAAACTGCGAACAATTCACGTCTTATAGTTGTACACAACTCTCACGAGAGAATGTGAGTTGCTTTGTGATTGTTTAGTGCAGGAACTAATAACTTTCTTTATGATTGTTCAGTGTAGGGTAAGGTATGTCTAAATTACGAGTTTTTATTTTTAAACATGGTCACCAAACTGTAATTGTGCCTTTCACGGAGTTTGAAAGCTTTCAAATTATCCAAGAGTATGTGGAGAGCACATGGGAAGAGCTGGTCACATGTGACTACATAATTACCTACTCTTGCGGGGATCACAATAATTGTTTCTTTAATAACCAGAAAGATTTTATTGGTTTAGTATTATATCTTGATTTGGAGCGTTTAAAATGGGTTAGTTTTCTCATAGAACAACAAGTCCTTAATAAAAGTTGTGATGATAATAGTTCTGGTGATAAGGGTTCTGGTCTAAAGCGTAAACAACCTAGCATAAGTTTGGGAGAACCATCTCTTAATCAACTAATTAGCGGGGAGAGTAGTAACGGTTTAGTTAATTCTGATGAGAGAAAAAAACAACTTGCTACTACTAGTTGGGTTGATGCTATTAGAGGAGTTGGTCAAGCTTTCGAAGAAGGTGTTGCAGGTCTAAGGTTATCTTTGTGCTAATATGCTTTAGAGCATGGTTTTTCTTTCAAATACATGCACAACATCAAGATGACTTATTATTGTGAAAATAAATTCACAAGCGGATGAAATTGAGATTTTATACATCTATTGATTCCAGCACTGACTTAATGAGGTTCAAGAAGTATGTTCCGCACCATGCTTGTAGTTCCATTTTCTCCCAAAAACATAAGCGGCATAAGAATTTGACATCGGATTTGATTGGGGAGGAAATTCATGTTCTATCCGGACCTGCCATTCGTTGACAGCCAAAACCATACAATCGACTGTCAAAAAAAATTATGGTCTAGACATCTCCTGCCGTTTTTCATGGAATACTTTAGAGAAGGCGATGAGGGTATTTTTCGGATATAGTTCAGGTTCTTTTAGTTTACTAAGCGGGTACTTCAAACGATTGAAGAGCCACGATATTACTACGAACTGTTGGTTGGAATAATCAGCTGGAAACTGCTTCAAGTGTTATTTTATAGTTCATCCCTTTAGGGTTTCCTTTCATGTCGTCCAATATTTTTTTTCAATGGAACATTCTTATATGGAAAGTATAAGGGTGTAGTGCTTACTGCCGGAGCAAAGGACGGCAACAACGGTTAGTTTCGTATTTTTTTTAAATCTAAAGGATTAGGATTTTTGTGCAAAAATTGTAAACAACTCACGGCATGGAGTTGCAAACAACTCTTTGGAAATATAAAAGTTGCAAACAACTCTCAGGTAATCTTGAGAGTTGTAAACTACTCTTTAAAAATATAAGAGTTGTAAACAACTCCCAGGATATCCTTAGAGTTGCAAACAAATCTTTTTAAATAGAAGAGTTGCAAGCAACTCTCAGGTAATCCTGAGAGTTGGAAACTACTCTTTGCAAATATAAGACTTGCAAACAATTCTTAGGATATCCTGAGAGTTCCAAACAACTCTCAGGCACTACTGCAAATTGTTTACATTTTTTACATGCTTAAGTTCTATATTTGACCATCTGAGGTGCCCTGTTTCAACACTATTCCATGTTGCAATTGGTTTAGTTATCTTTGAGGATTGTGACAATTAGATGTGGTTTATGGTGTTTGAAACCTCATTTTTTGGATCGTCAAATCACATTTATTTCAGACCGTCATTCTGGTATCGTTAATGTTGTTTTTATCTTGTATCCAAACTGTTATCATGTGTACTATTATTTCCATCTCATGCAGAATTTGAAACTCAAATTGAAACACACTAATAGAGACTATAAAAAATGATGTTGTGTTTGTTCCATCGTTTTACTTATGCTCCCACTCGAGAGTTTTTTAAGGATATACTAACGGATTTTCTATGTGAGGTGGTGACAGAATTAGTGATTTTCTTAGTAATTTACCTCCAGATAAGTATGCTCAAGATTACGATAAAGGGAAAATACGGGTCTATAACTTCTACTACGGCCATAATCTTTTAACAATCAGATAAAAAAATATCGTGGCCTACCCATTGTTGAGTTTATTGACTCTATTAGAGTCTTGCTTATGAATCAAGTTTCACGAAGATATGAAGAGGGGTTAAGCTGGAGTACTAATTTGGTCCCCGAGTATGAGAAGAATCTAAAGCAGAATGTTGACATGTACCGAACTTGGGTAGTACGTAAGTCAGTTGCAGCCATGTTCAAAATTTATTCAGATCATGTGACGGTTGTTAATTTGTTGGATTTTAAATGTTCTTGCGGAGCATGACAACAAGAGTATTTTCCATATCCTCACGCTTTAGTGGCAATACACTTTACCGACCAAGATCATTTTACTATAATAGAGCCGTTTTTCACGGTTAAGAATTACAGGGAAAGTTACTCTTTATATACCGGCAAAGTGTCAAGCGTTAACGATCCTTCGGAGGTGGAAGTGAATCCCCTCTAGAGGAGAATCCTCAACCAAACAGTTGAGGTGTGACCGTTGTTTGAAATCATGTGATAACAAGAAGACTTGTGAGGTTCCAGTTTAAAGACAATTCTTGTCGTGGATAATTCTTGTGGCTACATTGATATTTAATACTGTGCTTGTTGTGGACAATACACTAAAACAATTTAAAGTTGTTTGTTCATTTACACATATTTCTCCTGTTTGTATTCCAGTAATGAAATGCTAGGTGTTTGGTTAATAAAGTTATTTTTCCCAAGCAACTGTCAGGAACATAGTTTCAAACAACTCTCAGGAAAACCTGAGAGTTCCAAGAAATTCTCATGTACTATGGAGAATTGTTTGCAATATCTGTGTATCATATTGCAAAGAACTCTTAGGAATTTCTGAGAGTAATTTGCAACCGTTGGTGATGCGAATTGTTTTTTTTCCAACTTATAGAGTTGCATGTCTAATATCTGGGTATGATATTGCAAACAACTCTCAGGTATTACTGTGAGTTGTTTGCAACTACTATTAGGGTGCAAATTGTTTGCATGTCCAATATATGAGTATAATATTGCAAACAACTAGCGGGTTTTCCTGAGAGTTGTTTGCAACTATTAGAACTGTTTCACATACACACATGAGGATACGCATTGTTTGCATGTCATTCCCCTAAGATTTTTTTGCAAAATAAAAATACTTTATAAAAATTTTACACTGATTAAAAGTTTATACATAAAAGAGATTACATAGCTATAACAAGTTTCATGCACTAAACACTTAGAAATAAACACTACTGATGAGTCCGGATCCCGTTACCACTTTGGACAGGGTCAGTTCGGACAATGTCTACCTACCCGGACGGTGAAAATTCGGACACCATCATCCAATGGACTGTTCGAACAGAACTAAAGTACTTAAAACCTAATCACTTCTTGACTAAGGTGCCTGCTCTCCTACTAAGAGCTCATGGGCCCTTCAATTTGACCCGGGTCCATTAAACATGATCCGAAAGCCCATAAGGCCCAAATGTAAGGGTATAAATACCCAACCACCAACATTAAATGAGGGTAATGAAAATTAAATACAACCAGGCTGCTTAATTCTCCCTCTACACACTACCCAAATATCAAATACTCTGAAACTTCCAGACAGTTCTAAATAAAAATTACAGACTTACCCTCAAACGAAAATAAACCACACCAAATTGGCAACCACAGTGGAAACACGACGGTGCCTGAATCAAGCAGTCAAAACCATCAGAAAAAATCAGTCCGAATGAATCCGGACGCCCCGGAAGTACCACCATCTTTGCTTGAAGTGGTGGTTGAGAATGATGAATATACCATCGAGGAGCGTGATAGATTAAAGGGCGAGATAGAAGCTCTAAGGGCAGATAAAGCTAAGATGTGCATGAAAGAGAAGTCAAAAGCATTAGTTGCTCATCATACCAACAACCCTAGAGAGCATGAGCCTTTGAAGACTCATGTGAGTACCAAGAAGACCCATGCTAGCTCCAAAAAGTCTCACCGGTCCAAGCCAGTGGAGAGTTCTGACTCAGACTCAGAATCTTCTGGTAGCTCCTCGGACGAGGATGGTGTTGAATAGTCCTTATCCTCCAGCAGTGATGAGGGCCGATCCAAAAAGAAGCAAAAGTTGATTAGAAAGTATTCAAGAAAAAGGGATAGACATGGGAAATTAAAGAGGAATATAGGCAAATGATCATCTCACAGCCGGAGACATGTAGACCGGATGTTGGTAGATCCTTTCGCCTTCCACGATGAACCAGGCATCTTTACAACTCCCAATGAGGATACTGTTTTCAGTCGCGTCCAGAATTGGAGACAATCTCCTTTGTCTTCTAAGAATTTGTCCGGAAACCTCCCTAAGAGGTTCGATAACACAAAAATGGAGAAATGCGATGGCAATAAAGATCCAGACAACCACTTGAAACAATTTAAAAACTTTATGATGAATTTCGATGATGACGACAAGTTACTCTATAGAGCATTCTCCCAATCCTTTACAGGGAGTGCTCTGAAGTGGTATAACAGCCTACCACAAGGCTGCATCAGAAATTTCGATACCTTTTGGGTGGCCTTTTGAAGGCAATTTGTTGGGAGTAAGGAATTGAAGGGCAATGGGGACACAATAATCCATTGTGCCCAAGAACCAAACGAATCACTGAAAGAATACATAAGCCATTTTGTGAACACCAAAAACGGGTTGGCTGATTGCTTCGAGCAAGTAACCATAGCATCTTTGAGGCAGGGCTTAAACCCTGGAAATTTAGCTGATTCAATGACTAGAAAGAAAGCTATGACTTGGGGAGGTCTACAGAATCAGGTCGGAAAACAAATCAATGTTGATGAAACAAAGAAAACTAGGGTGCACAAGCAAGTGAGGTCTGCCCCAGTTGTACCAAACCCAACCAAAATCAGTCCGGGAACAAGGCAAGGGAGACCGGGCAGGGACATAACAGAGCTAAAGCTCAATCTCAGCCAGTTGCGCCTACCCAGAGTCAACAATCTAAAAATAAGAGAGGGCTTTGGGTTCAACCGGAGTGGTTTGCAGAGTTAAAAGAAAGTGTGGCCACAATTTATGACAAAACAAAGGAAGAAGTACACTATAGGAGGCCGGCTGCACTGCAATCTCCTAGGGAACATCGTAATAATTCCTTCTGTCAGTATCATAATGATACTGGCCATACCACTGACGATTGTATCGCTTTAAAACAAGAAGTTCAAAACTTAATTGAAAGAGGAAAGTTGGGGGCATATGTCAAAAGAGGAGGAGGAAATAGGCCTGATAATGCTCATCGGGTTGATCCGAGCAATGCTGCTCCGGAGAGAGCTATGGTTATAATCGAAAGATTTGATGTAGAATCAGAGTACTTGGATCCTGATCCAACCCGAAATAGAGTGGGTACCATTGAGGAACGTTGTAAAACAGTTTCCGGGCTTATTAAGTTTTTTGAGTCACTCACAATTTTCGGAGGGGATACTATGACAGCTCATACTACTTCTTCGAGGAAGAGGCACGTTCATACTTTAGCTACCCAGCTGGAAAGAGGCATGACCTCCTATCAATCACAAATTCCTTTTCCCTTTATTTTTTTCGATGAGGATGACTTAAGGGATATAGATGACCCTCATGAAGATGCTGTTGTCATAGGAGCATCCATTGGGGGCAATGACGTAAGAAGAATCTTGGTGGATACTGGGAGTTCAGCCAATTTACTCTTTTTAACCTCTTACAAGAAAATGAAAAATCCAGCCGTAATTCAGCGTTTGGACAGATCAATTGTGGGTCTCACTGGAAGCTTAGCAGATGTGATTGTGGAGTTCGAAAATGAAGTTTTATTGGGCAATGGCCATTTTAAGAAGATGGTTAGAATACTTTTTATTGTGGTGGATTGTCCCACTTGTTATAATGTTATTCTAGGGAGTTCTTGGCTCTCTAGGATGCATGTAGTGGCCTCTACAGTCCACCAATGTTTGAAATATGCTGTTCAAGGACAAGTGGGAGTTGTTCGGAGCAGCCAAAAGATTGCAAGAGAATGTTATGCCACAGCACTGGCTCCACGGATGTTGGGGGCAGTTCGTATTGATGAGTCCGAATTCGAAGAGCCCCCCGGAAGGGTAGTCCAAAGTAAAGTCACCCCGTAAATTCGGACAGACTCCATGACTTCAGTTCGAACAGCGCTGATTGAACCGGACAGATGATTTTGAACACTGCTAACATAAAGCAGTTCGAACTATGACTAAAGTACTAAAAAACCTAATCACTATCTGACTAAGCTACCTGTACATCTGCTTAAAACTCAAGGGTCTTTGATCATGACCCGGGTCCATTAAACTCGACCCGAAAGCCCATAAGGGCCCAAATCTTACACTATAAATGCCCAACCACCAGCATTAACTATGGGTAAGAAAAATTAACTGCTGCCAGGCTGCTTAATTCTCTCTCCACCCTTAAAACACTTTGAAACACTTTGAAATATATCAAAACACCCTTAAACACCACCACACCACAGTGAAACACCCTTACGCCGCCTTAAAACTCCACTTAAAATTACCAGCCTACCCTCAGGCTACTTTTATCCACACCAAATTGGCGACCACAGTGGGAGGCGACGGTGCCTGAATCAAACATTCAAAACCAAGTAAAAGAATTCTGTCCGAATGAATCCGGATAATCCAGAGCTTTCACCAGCTTTGCTCGAAGTGGTGGAAGAGAACGATGAATATACTGTCCAAGAGCGTGACAGGTTGAGGGTTGAAATAGAAGCTCTGAGGGCTGAGAAGGCCAAGATGGGCATGAAGGAAAAGTCCAAAGCATCAGTTGCTCATCGCTCTGATAACCCTCGAGAGCATGAGGCTTCGAAGACTCATGTGAGCACTAAAAAGACACATGCTAGTTCTAAAACGTCTCACCGGTCCAAGCCTGTGGAGAGTTCTGACTCAAGTTCAGAATCTTCGGACAGCTCTTCGGACAGTGAGGGGAATGAAAAGTCCTTGTCCTCCAGCAGTGACGAAGGGCGAACCAGGAAAAAACAAAAGCAAGTTAAAAAGTATTCCAGAAAAAGAGACCACCATGGAAGAATGAAAAGGCACATTGGGAAAGGATCATCTCACAGCCGGAGACATATAGACCGGATGCTGGTGGATCCATTTGCCTTCCATGATGAGCCAGGTATCTTTGCAACACCTAATGAGGATACCGTGTTCAGTCGTGGAAGGAATTGGAGGCAGTCTCCACTGTCTTCTAAAATCCTATCCGGAAACCTCCCCAAGAGGTTCGATAGCACCAAGATGGAGAAGTACGATGGCAGTACTGATCCAGACAATCATCTGGAGCAATTCAAGAACTTCATGATGAACTTTGATGATGATGATGATAAACTACTCTGTAGGGCATTCTCCCAGTCCTTTACGGGGAGTGCTCTGAAGTGGTATAACAGCCTTCCTCAGGGCTGTATCAGAGACTTTGATACCTTTTGGGTGGCCTTTCGAAGGCAATTTGTGGGAAGTAAGGAGCTCAAGGGCAATGGAGATACCATAATTCATTGTGCCCAAGAGCCAAATGAATCGTTGAAAGAATACATAAGTCGTTTTGTGAACACAAAGAACGGGCTGGCTGATTGCTTTGAACAAGTGGCAATAGCATCCCTGAGACAAGGTTTGAACCCGGGCAACCTGGCCGATTCGGTAACAAGGAAGAAAGCCATGACCTGGGGTGGATTGCTGAATCAAGTTGGCAAGAAAATAAATGTTGATGAAACAAAAAAGATCAGGGTGCACAGGCAGGTGAGATCCACCCCGGTGACACCAACTCCCAATCCAAACCAGTCCGGCAACAAAGCTAGAGAAATCGGACAGGGGCATGGAAGAGGAAAAGCTCAGTCTCAACCAGCTGCTCCTGCACAAAGTCAACAGTCTAGAAACAAAAGGGGGCCCTGGGTCCAACCGGAGTGGTTTGCAGAGCTCAAAGAAAGTGTGGCAACCATTTTCGAGAAAACTAAAGATGAAGTACACTACCGGAGACCGGCAACCTTGCAGTCTCCCAGAGAACATCGAAACAGTTCTTTTTGTCAATATCACAATGATATTGGCCATTCTACTGATGATTTTATAGCCTTGAAACAAGAGGTTCAGAACCTGATTGAAAGAGGGAAGTTGGGTGCATATGTCAAAAGAAGAGGAGGCAACAGACCTGACAACACTCACCGGGCTGGTTCGGTTAATGCTGCCCCAGAAGGGGCCATGATAATTGTTGAAAGGTTTGATGTGGAATCTGAATACTTGGATCCTGATCCAACAAGGAACAGAGTGGGTGCGATAGAGGAGCGTTCCAGGTCGGTCTCCGGGCTCATTCAATTCTTTGAGTCCTTGACAATTTTCGGAGGGGACACTGTAACGGCTCCTACCACTTCATCAAGAAAAAGGCATGTTCATAATTTGGCAACCCAACTAGAAGGGGGCATGACCTCATATCAATCGTCAAGTTTATTCCCATTCATTGTCTTCGATGGGGATGATTTGAGAGACATTGCTGGCCCTCATGAAGATGCTGTTGTCATAGGAGCATCGATAGGGGGCAATGAGATAAGGCGAATCCTGGTAGATACTGGGAGCTCTGCCAATATCCTTTTCCTAGATACTTACAAGAAAATGAAAAATCCAGCTGTGATTCAAAAGTCAGACCGATCGATTGTAGGCTTCACGGGCAGTTCAGCTGATGTAATTGGTGAGTTCGAAGAAGAAGTATTGTTGGGCAGAGGCCCTTTCAAGAAAACGGTCAGAATACTTTTCATTGTGGTGGACTGTCCCACTTGTTACAATGCTATTCTAGGGAGATCTTGGCTCTCTAGGATGCATGCAGTGGCCTCAACAGTTCATCAGTGTCTAAAATATGCTGTTCAGGGGCAGGTTGGGGTTGTCCGGAGCAGTCAAAAAGTTGCAAGAGAATTCTATACCACTGCCTTGGCTCCACGAACGCTGGGGCAGTCCGTATGAATGACCAATAGCAGTTTGAGGGCCTTTCTGGGGGTGAGGGTGAAATTGATGACCCCAGGGAGACCCCCGGAGTGTTGATCCCAGTTGAGGAGGTTGAGACACACTGCTTAGAAGAAGGGAAATTTGTCAAGATAGGGTCCAAAATGGCACAAGTGTTGAAAGAAGAAATGTTAAAATTCTTAAAAGACCATCAGCATGTCTTTGCTTGGTGCAATGCTGATGTTACTGGAGTTCCATCAGAGGTGATTTCCCATCACCTATCTGTCCGGAGAGATGTGGCACCTGTGGTGCAGAAGAGGAGAGCTTTCTCAAAAGAAAAGGCTGATGTCATTGTACAAGAGGTTGACAGACTCACAAAGATGGGGCACATTAAAGAATCTCAGTACCCTTTGTGGACTGCCAATCCAGTCTTGGTAAAAAAGAAGAACGGTAAATGGCGAATGTGCATTGACTTCACAGATCTCAATCGAGCTTGCCCAAAAGACTTGTATCCGGTTCCCCGGATAGATCAGCTGGTAGGTTCTACTTCTGGGAACAAGCTGCTCTCCTTTATGGATGCTTTCTCCGGGTACAATCAGATCCAGGTGGATCCCAGGGATCAAGAGCATACCACTTTTGTTACTGATAGAGGATTACACTGCTACAAGGTGATGCCTTTTGGTTTGAAGAATGCTGGGGCTACTTATCAAAGGTTAGTCAATAAAGCCTTTGCTGATCAAATTGGAAGAAATATGGAGGTTTACATTGACGATATGATGGTGAAAAGTGTGGATGAGCAGCTGCACTTGTCCGACCTCCAGGAGACTTTTGCCAACCTGGCCAAGGTAAATTTAAAGTTAAATCCTGAAAAATGTGTGTTCGGAGTGCGGTCCGGGAAGTTCTTAGGGTACATTATAAGTGAGCATGGAATCCAGCCCGACCCGGACCAACTCAATGCTTTGTTTCAAATGGAGCCTCCTCGAAATGTTAAAGAAGTGCAGCGGTTAACGGGGAGGTTAGCAGCTTTGAACAGGTTCATCTCTAGGTCTTCGGACAGATGTGCTCCTTTCTTTCAAACTTTGAAAGGTGCAAAGGGGTTTGAGTGGACACCACAGTGTGATGAGGCGTTCAATGAAATTAAGAAGCATCTGTCCTCTCCGAAGACTTTATTCAAACCAATCGATGGGGAGACTCTATTTGTGTATCTGGCTGTTTCAAGTTGTGCCATCAGTGCTGTGTTAGTTAGAGAGGTTGATGGGTATCCTCACCCAGTATACTACATCAGCAAAAGCCTGATTGATGCTGAACGCCGTTACTTGAAACTCGAGAAACTAGCATTGGCCTTGGTGATAGCTGCGAGAAAGATGAGGCCTTATTTTCAGGCTCATCCTATCGTTGTCCGGACATCCTTCCCTTTAAAGAATGTCCTTCAAAAAGCAGACATTTCAAGCAGAATGACAAAGTGGTCAGTAGAGTTGGGGGACTTCGACATAGACTTTGCTCCTCGAACAGCAGTAAAAGCTCAAGCTGTGGCTGATTTTCTGGTCGAATTCCATTCCGATAGGGACTCAGAGCAATCTGTTGATTCAAAAGACAAAAAAGTGTGGATTGTCCGAACAGATGGAGGATCCAGTGCCATAGGATCTGGGGCAGGAATATGTCTTACCTCTCCTTATGGGGACAACATGTTTCAAGCTATTTGTTTTGCTTTCAGGGCGTCCAATAATGAGTCTGAGTACGAAGCAGCTATAGCTGGATTAAAATTGGCTTACATTTGTGGAGCAAAAAGGGTCAAGCTGCTAAGTGACTCCCAATTGCTTGTCCACCATGCCTTGGGCCTATCAGAAGCTAGAAAAGAACAGTTAATCAAGTATTTACTTCTCTTGAAAAATGAGGCAATGAAGTTTAAAGCTGTTGTCTATGAGCATATTCCCCGGGCAGAGAATGAACTGGCAGACTCATTGGCAACAATAGCATACACGGAGTCCTATCCATGGATCCATGTGCTTGAAAGTCCTTCTATTCAACTTAATGAAGGGGAGAAAGAGGAAGTCTTCGAAATACAAGTAAATCAGCCTCAGGATTGGAGGTCTCCTCTTATCCAATATCTGTCCGATGGCGTCGTACCCTTGGTTAAATCACAAGCCAGAACGTTAAAACACAAGGCTCATGGTTTCATCATGATTAGAGAGGTCTTGTACAAGAAATCCTATAGCAAACCTCTCCTACGCTGTTTAGGAGATCATGAGTCACAAATGGTTCTCTCTGAATTACATGATGGTGAGGGATCAGTCCATTGTGGATTTAGAGCGTTAACAAGAAGAGTGCTTCTCTCCGGATATTATTGGCCTTCAATAATGAAAGATGCCAAGGAACTGGTAAGAAGGTGTGATCCATGCCAGAGGTACAGCAATGAAATTCATGTACCAGCCATTCCTATGGAATCAATTTCTGAGCCTATCCCTTTTGCTCGATGGGGATTAGACTTAGTTGGGCCTCTTCCTATGGCGTCCGGAGGGCGTAAAACCATAATCGTAGCCATTGACTACTTTTCGAAGTGGATAGAAGCAGCCCCCTTGGAAGGGACAACATCAAAGGCTGTTATAAAATTCATTCTATCCAGCATATGTTGCAGATTTGGTGTCCCTCAGAGAATAACAACAGATAATGGGCCACAGTTTGACAACAGAGAAATGGAGAGCTTCTGTGCCTCAAGGGGTATTCAGCACTGCTTTTCTTCACCATTCCACCCACAAGCCAATGGGCAAGTTGAGGTGGCTAATAGAACAATACTGTCCGGCTTAAAGAAAAATCTGGAAGGGGCTGCTGGGAAGTGGCCTAGTTATTTACAAGAAGTCTTGTGGGCCTACCGGACAACGCCTGGGGCTGCCACACAAGAATCACCTTTTGCCTTGGTCTATGGGATGGATGCAGTAGCTCCCATAGAGAAGACACTCCCCTCTTTTCGTGTTCATAACTTCTCCGGACAGGCTAATGAAATAGCAATCAGAAATCAGCTTGATTTGATTGAAGAAAGGCGAGTAAAAGCTCATCTTAGAATGGCACACTATCAGGGCTTGATGAGAAGCAGGTTTGCTTCCAAGGTTAAAAGAAGGGACTTTCAACCAGGAGATAAAGTATTGAGGAAAGTTTTCTTGCATACCAAGGAAAAACTCTTCGGAAAGCTGGCCCCAACTTGGGAGGGTCCGTATACTGTGGTTGAAAGAATCAAGCCTGGCACATACTGGCTGGAAGACAAAGATGGCAGGGTTTTAACTCACCCTTGGAATATTGAACACCTTCGAATGTATTTGGAATAAAACTTATGTAAATATTTACTTGTTTAAACATCCATGTAAATATTTGGGGGCATACCACTTCCTCTCTTCGGCGCCACGAAGAGCTTTCAATAAAACTTGGAGCCTTCTTAAACAATTTTCTAAGTTTTTACAAAATTCTGGTGATTGTCATACTATTCGGACTGAAAGATCTAAGGGCTATTTAAATTCTAGCCAGAGAAATTAAACACTCTCACAATACGAAATACTTAAACAAACTGTGGAATAAGAGAAAGGTTGTGCAAGATAAAACATTCATTCGATAAACTTAAAGTTGCCTTGGCCTTCCAAGGACTTTTTAAACAAGTTTAAACACAATACAAAAATCTGTCCGGACAAAATGGACAGCATCACAAAAAGGTGCCTTGGCCTTCCAAGGACTTTGGTTCAAACAAAAAAGTAAGCAGAATAAATTACCAACTAAGGGGGAGCCTTTGAAGATGGCTCACCCTCATCTGTTCCCTTGGTCTTGACATCGCTTTTTTCCTCAATGACTTTCTTTCCTTTGGGATCAACCTCTTCTTCACCCGGACTCTCTCCGGTTTCCTCCTCGTCACCAGATGAGGATATATCAGTGTACCCTTCATCAACCATGGTCCAATATGAGATATCGTCATCATCCACATAACGCCATAAGTCCCCAAGTCTCCTCTTCGGGAACTTCTCATGAAATGGAAGGACCATGTCGGACTTCACCTTCTCAATCAATAATTCCTCACTCCGTATCATCTCCTTGGCATAAGCATTGATTTTGGCCTTGATCATGGCCTCTTGATCCTTCACCAGGGCAGCTTTCTCACCAACAGCCTGAGTCACTGCATTCTCCAAAGCAAGTTTGTCAGTAGTCAAATTGGTGACAAGCTTCTCTTTTGCTGCAGTCTCATTTTTTGAGGTTTTCAAGTCCTTCTCCAACTCAGATAGCTTAGCCCGGAGATCTTCTAGGGTTTTCTCTAAAGAGGCAACTTTTGTGTTGCTTTCATTTTTACTCTTCTTCAGCTGTTCGTTCGACTCCTTAAGCAAGTCAACCTGGGTAGTGGCACCCCGGAGGTCATCGGACAGTTTCTCCTTCTCAGACTTAAGCTCCTTAATGGTTTCTGCCTGACTCCGGACTTGCCTTTCCAGGGTGAGCACAGGTTGCACGTTGCTAAGGAGGGAGTGAGCTATAATGTCCCTTTCGCTGGAAACCAAGAAAGTCTTGCCATTAAAGTTCACTGTGTTGGAACTACTTGGAGGAACGTATGGCCCAGCAAACTCATCTCTTGACAGACCAAGAAAGTAATCACCTAGAGGACCCAGGCCGGTGACATCCACTTCGTCCATATTGATCTCTCCCCTTTCAATCTCATCAGTATGGAGTTCCCTTGGAATCCCTTCGTTAAGATTTTCTGGGATCTCCTCAGCTAATGTAGGATCAATTGGGAAAGTGGGCTCCGGATCCCGGACAGCGAACTCTTCTTCTTGAGAAGTCTTCTTCTTTTTTACTTCTCTGTCAGCACTACCGCTTGCTTGCTTGCGAGTTCGTTTGGAGGCCCTTAGAGGTTTTGAGGGAGTCTCTCCGTGTCTCTTACTTTCCACTTCTACCACTTGTAGAAGGTTTGCATCAACTTGAGCTGGGACTGGCACCTCTATGTCAGTTAGAGCCTTTTTCTCCGTATCCACTGCCGTTTTCCTCCCTTTCTTCTCCTGGCCCTTCATTTTACTTGGGGCTTTGGCCCGGAGAGGGAGGAAAAGGGTCCCATCTAGCTCGTGAGACCTTCTCAGAAATTGTCATCGCGGACCCTGTAGTCGCGAAGTCGCACTATGTCATCATCAGGAGGGGTGGAGAACTCCTCCCATGTTAAATCCCTCCGACCTGTGGTGTTCCACAGGTGAGATCTGGCTAAGTTTCCCGGAGTGAAAGCCTTGTGAAACCGGTTCTCCCAGTTCTCTGCGGCCCATGCGTTTATCTTGCCACAGGTAACCTGTCCGGCTTTCGTATAGTCTCCGAACTCTTTTGGCAGTTCTGGCAAAACAAAAGAATAGTTAGTTAGTGAAAGCTTAAAGAAGGGAAGATTCGAATAGAAACTCAAAGAAAGAACTTACGATCACTTCTCCATCTACTTCGAAGAAGGCTAGGATTCTCCCCAACTTTAATCTTTTTACCATTCTCCCATGAGCCACTTATAAACAAGAATTGGCTCCTCCATTTATTCTCCGACTCCAGGAGATCATCAACGGCTTTCAGGTTGTTCCCCATATTAAAGTGATAAAAAGGGAACTGGTGGTGTTTGCACAGACTGGCAACAGCAGCGAACTCTTCCATTGGAAGAGGAATTCCGGACAGCCTGGATGCCATAATGCATGACATCAAGGTGTACCATCCGTTGGGGCTCAGCTGCGATGGACATAACTTCACTAAATGGAAATAGCGCACTATTTCTGGATCCAATGGGAACCTGAGTCCCCAATTTAGCAGCTCCGTAAAAAATACGATCTCGTTCCTCTTGCAGTCCATCGGGGTCTCCGGATCAATAGGAATTCGGATCTTTACGTTTTCAGGGATCCCCCACTTAGTGCGAAGCCGTCCCAGATCTCTAGTGTGAATAAACGAATATTTGGTTTTCAACAAAGACAGAAGATACTTGGACTCTACCTTATGAAAGCAGGGCCCAACTCTCCCTTCAAGGCTCTCCGGCAGATCCGGACGCCTTAGATACAAGTCTTCTTTGCCTTTCTTGGCATCAACCATAGCAGTTTCAACCTGTCCGGAAGACTCGGACTCAAACCTGACCTCCTCAGTGGAGTCTTCCATCCTTTCCTCCATTACAGTTGGGGGAACTTCTGCAGAAACAGCCCGGGGAGGGATGAAGCTTGGTACAGCTGATCCTCCGGATTGCTGGCTTGATGTATGCTTTTGAGTTCTCGCCTCAGTTTGAGTTTCTGAGGTCGAGACTTCCTTGGGAGGTAGTGGACTGCTAGCCTCCGGACCAACCGGCCTTTCCCGGAGAGTCCTAACAGCTACCCCTGACTCTGATTCACTAGTATTCTTTGAGGAGAGTCCTTTAACCAATCTGCTTGGTCTTTTCATGATCAGCTTGTCTGGGGAATGATCGGAGTCGGACCCCATGGCAATAAAGGTAGATTTCTTCCTGACACTCGTAACAGTAACCCCTGGTTCAACGACAGGGATCGACTCTTGAACTGAAGAGTCTGAAACAATGGGGGAGAGTGTTGTTCGAAAGAGTTTTCTAGGTTTTGTACCTTTTGAGGAGGACGAACCTCTATCAGATTCTTCGACTGAAGGAGCTAATTTCTCGACTGGCGATGCTGGAAGCCCTGCTGCAATCCTTTTCTCTTTTTCAACCCTTTGAGCTCTCTCTAGTTCTGAAAGATTGAGCCAGCCACCCTTGATTAAAGCTGTTCTTGCTGTGAACATAAAACGATTAAGGAAATCTTAAGGTTTTAGAGAGATGAAGTTTTGAGTAAAATGGCAAAGTGAAAATGAGACTGTGAAAGATGAATAGTATTTATAGTAAATGTAAAAAAGAGAGTTTGATTTCTAGGAGAATCCGAAAAGTTGGGCAATGATTAAAAAACGGCGCTGACGTCATCAAGACCATTTAAAGAAGTTACCTGTTCAATAAAGTGGTGCGATTTTTCAGATGAAAAAACGGCTAAAATCAACCAACCAGAGAGTGACACGTGTCCCACTACCTCTGACAAAGAACCGTTTGGAATTCGTAACGGTTGGGCTGTCCGGGCCTATTTCAATTCTCTTCGAATTGGAAAGCCACTTCTTCAATCGGACTGTTTTTCAGTTCTTTTAACAAGGACACTTGTTCAAATACCTAAAAAAGGGGCTCCTGATGAGTCCGAATTCGAAGAGCCCCCCGGAAGGGTAGTCCAAAGTAAAGTCACCCCGTAAATTCGGACAGACTCCATGACTTCAGTTCGAACAGCGCTGATTGAACCGGACAGATGATTTTGAACACTGCTAACATAAAGCAGTTCGAACTATGACTAAAGTACTAAAAAACCTAATCACTATCTGACTAAGCTACCTGTACATCTGCTTAAAACTCATGGGTCTTTGAACATGACCCGGGTCCATTAAACTCGACCCGAAAGCCCATAAGGGCCCAAATCTTACACTATAAATGCCCAACCACCAGCATTAACTATGGGTAAGAAAAATTAACTGCTGCCAGGCTGCTTAATTCTCTCTCCACCCTTAAAACACTTTGAAACACTTTGAAATATATCAAAACACCCTTAAACACCACCACACCACAGTGAAACACCCTTACGCCGCCTTAAAACTCCACTTAAAATTACCAGCCTACCCTCAGGCTACTTTTATCCACACCACGTATAAACGAAGAATAGCAGTTTGAGGGGCTTTCTGGGGGTGAGGGTGAAATTGATGACCCCAGAGAGACCCCTGGAGTACTGATACCGGTTGAAGAAGTTGAAACACACTCTTCGGAAGAGGAAAAAAGTGTTAAGATAGGGTCCAAAATGCCATCCGAACTGAAGATTAAAATGTTGAAGTTTCTAAAAGATCATCAACATGTTTTTGCTTGGTGCAATGCTGATGTTACTGGGGTTCCAGCAGATATTATATCACACCACCTATCCATTCTGAGAGACATAGCACCTGTGGTACAAAAGAGAAGGGATTTTTCCAAGGAAAAGACTGATGTTATTGTTCAAGAAGTTGAGAGGCTCACTAAAATAGGGCATATAAAGGAGTCTCAGTATCCTTTATGGACAGCCAATCCGGTCTTGGTGAAAAAAAAAATGGCAAGTGGCGTATGTGCATTGATTTCACAGATCTCAATAGGGCTTGCCCCAAAGATTTATACCCGGTTCCCCGGATTGATCAGCTGGTGGATTCCACTTCTGGAAATAAGCTACCGTCTTTCATGGATGCCTTCTCCGGGTACAACCAGATTCAAGTGGATCCGAAGGATCAAGAGCATACCATATTTGTCACTGATATGGGTCTTCATTGTTACAAGGTAATGCCATTTGGGTTGAAAAATGCTGGGGCTACCTATCAGAGGTTAGTGAACAAAGCCTTTGCTAATTAAATTCGAAGAAATATGGAAGTATATATTGATGACATGATGGTAAAAAGTGTGGATGAATAACTACACTAGGCAGACCTCCAAGAGACTTTTGCTAACTTAGTAAACATAAATTTGAAACTAAATCCCGAAAAGTGTGTGTTCGGAGTACAGTCCGGGAAATTCCTGGGTTATATAATAAGTGAGCAAGGGATACAACCCGATCCGGATCAGCTTAATGCTTTATTCCAAATGGAGCCTCCTCGAAATGTTAAAGAAGTGCAACGATTGACTGGGAGGTTGGCTGCTTTAAATCGATTCATCTCAAGGTCTTCGGACAGATGTGCCCCGTTTTTTCAAACTTTAAAGGGTGCAAAGGGATTTGACTGGACTTCACAATGCGATGAGGCCTTCAATGAGATTAAGAAACATTTATCCTCCCCCAAGACTTTATTTAAACCTGTTGCTGGAGAGACACTCTTCGTATACTTGGTAGTTTCTCGTTGTGCCATCAGTGCTGTATTGGTAAGAGAGGTGGATAATTACCCCCATCCGGTGTACTATATCAGCAAGAGCTTGATAGATGCAGAAAAACACTATTTAAAGCTTGAAAAATTAGCATTAGCCTTGGTAATTGCTGCACGGAAGATGAGGCCTTATTTTCAAGCTTATCCTATTATCGTCCGAACATCTTTTCTCTTGAAGAATGTTCTTCAAAAGGCAGACATTTCAAGTAGAATCACTAAGTGGTCAGTAGAGTTGGGGGACTTCGATATTGATTTTGCTCCTCGAACAGCAATCAAAGCCCAAGCTATGGCTGATTTCTTAGTTGAATTCCACTATGATAGGGATATAGAGCAAACAACTGAAATGAAAGATAAAAAGGTCTGGGTTGTCCGGACGGATGGTGGATCAAGTACTATGGGATGTGGTGCAGGGGTGTGCTTAACTTCTCCATATGGTGACAAAATGTACCAGGCTATATGTTTTTCTTTTAGGGCTTCAAACAATGAGTCCGAATACGAAGCAGTTATAGCTGGATTAAAGTTAGCTTATATTTGTGGGGCCAAAAGGGTCGAGCTGATGAGTGATTTCCAGCTTCTTATCCACCATGAGCAAGGTCAATCTGAGGCAAAAAAGGAGCAACTAGTGAAGTACTTACTTCTTCTTAAAAATGAGGCACTTAAGTTCAAAAGCATTGTTTATGAGCATATACCCCGAACAGAGAATGAACTAGCAAATTCATTGGCAACCATAGCATACACTGAGTCATATCCTTGGATCCATGTGCTGGAGAGCCCTTCCATTCAGCTTAATGTGGGTAAAGAGGAAGAAATTTTCGATGTACAGATAAAACAACCTCAAGATTGGAGATTTCCTCTCCTGCAGTATCTCTCCGATAGCATCTTGCCTCCGGATAAATCACTAGCAAGAAAAATGAAGCACAAGGCTCGTGGTTTTATCATACTAAGAGATGTTCTGTATAAAAAGTCTTACCGTAAACCTCTTTTGCGATGTTTGGGAGATGATGAGTCTCAAGTAGTCCTCTCTGAATTACATGATGGTGAGGGATCAGCTCACTGTGGATTCAGGGCTCTAACAAGGAGGGTTTTACTGGCTGGCTATTATTAGCCCTCTATAATGCGAGATGCTAAGGAGCTGGTGAGAAGGTGTGATCCATGCCAGAGATATAGCAATGAAATTCATGTCCCGGCCATCCCTTTAGAGTCAATTTCTGAACCTATACCTTTTGCTCGATGGGGATTGGATTTGGTGGGACCTCTTCCTATGGCATCCGGAGGGCGCAGGACAATAATTGTTGCGATTGATTATTTTTCGAAGTGGATTGAAGCAGCCCCATTGGCAGGTACAACATCAAAAGCTGTCATAAAATTCATTTTACCCAATATATGTTGCAGATTTGGTGTTCCACAGAAGATAACGACAGACAATGAGCCACAGTTCGACAACAAGGAAATGGAGAGTTTCTGTGCCTCTAGGGGTATACAACATTGTTTCTCTTCATCTTTCCACCCGCAAACAAACGGTCAAGTTGAAGTGGCTAACAGAACTATACTGTCCAGTTTGAAGAAAAATTTAGAAGGGGCTGCTGGAAAATGGCCTAGTTATTTACAAGAGGTTTTGTGGGCCTACCGGACCACTCCTGGGGCCGCAACACAAGAGTCACCTTTTGCCTTGGTCTATGGGATGGATGTTATAGCTCCCACAAAGGCAACTCTCCCTTCCTTTCGAGTTCACAATTTCTCTGAACACGCTAATGAAGTGGCAATCAGGGGTCAGCTTGACCTAATAGAAGAAAGACGAGTTAAGGCTCACCTTAGAGCTGCACACTATCAGGGTTTGATGAGAAGCAGGCTTACTTCCAGAGCTAAAAGAAGAGATTTTCAGCCGGGGGACAAGGTATTAAGGAAAGTCTTCTTACACACTAAAGAGAAGCTGCTCCACAAACTAGCCCCAACTTGGGAAGGACCTTATATGGTCGTTGAAAGGCTTAAACCTGGAACATACTGGCTAGAAGGAAAGGATGGAAGGGTTTTGAATCACCCGTGGAATATTGAACATCTCCGGATGTACTTAGAATAGAAGCAATGTAAATATTTACTTGTTTAAAAATCCATGTAAATATTTGGGGGCATACTCTTTCCTACCCTGGTGGGGCAGGGAGGTTTTAATGAGGTGTCCGCGCTTTTTTATAAAATTTGATGCCTTCTTAAAAATTCGAAGTGTTCTTACTTTGTTTTTTGTAACACCATCCGAATTGAATTAAAGGAATGATGACTACTTAAACATTTCTCATCGGAGAATTTAAACACTATCGCTTTAGAATGATTATGAAATAACTAAGGGCTATTTAAACACTAGCCACCAAAATTAAAACAAACTACAAAAGAATGCAAGAGTTGTGCAAAACAGAGTTATTCATTAAAAAAAACCCAAGTGCCTTGGCCTTCCAAGGACTTTAAAACTGTCAGACAAAACAAAAGGTCTATCCGGTCAAATGCCGGACACAATTACAAAAATGCCTTTGCCCTCCAAGGACTTTAGTTCAAACAAAGTAAAAGGTGAAAAGATAATTCATAATCTAAGACTGATCCTTTGAAGATGGCTCAGCCTCACTTGTCTTCTTCTTCTTCTCGGGATCGTCCTTCTCTTCATGTGGGCCCTCCCCGACGTTTTCTTCTTCGTCAGAGGAGGAAGCGCTGGAATAATCATGCAAGTCTTCATCAGCCATGGTGTGGAAAGGAAGGTTTTTGTACTCTACATGAAGCCATAAATCTCCTAGGTTCCTCTTCGGGAACTTCTCATGAAAGAGCAAGACCATGTCCGACCTCAATTTAGCATACATTTTCTCTTGAGTATCTATTACATTGTTGGCATAAGCATCGATCTTGGCCTGAAGTTTGGCTTCTTGCTCCCTTAGCAGATTTGATTTCTCCTCTGCAGCTTTGGAAACTGTGTTCTCAAGCGCAATCTTGTCATTTGTCAAGTTATGGATGACTTGGTCCTTGGCCTTCGTTTCCTCTTTCGAAGAGGTGAGATATTTGGTGGCAACCTTTCTCCCGGAGGTCTTTGACAGTATCTTCTAAAGTGGCAACCTTGGTGGACCACCCCTCTTGGCTCTTCAATAGCTCCTCGTTTTCTCCCTTCAAAACCTCAGCGCTTTGGGTAGCAGTGAGGAGATCGTTGGACAGTTTTTCCTTGTCGGAGTTAAGGGAGGTAATGATTGTTGCCTGACCTCGTACTTGCTTCTCTAGGACCAGCACTGGTTGAACAGTACTCAGTATGAAGTGAGATATAGCTTCACTTTCACTTGAAACAGTGAAAGTTTTACCATTAAAAGTAATGGTGTTCGAAGTGCTTAGGGGGAGGTAAGGCCCAACAAAGTCGTCTCTGAGGAGGTTTGAAAAATAATCACCAAGTCCATCAAGCCCTGTGATGTCAAAACCATTAATGCTGAGGTCTCCTCATTCAACCTCGTCGGTCTGAAAGTCACCAGGGATCTCTTCTACTCTTGTTGGATCAGTAGGGTCAACTGGGGGGAAGGGCTCTGTAGACCGGAGAGAAAGTTCATCACCCCTGGAGGTCTTTTTCTTCTTGGCCTCCCTATCCTTGCTTTCTGCTCCCCGTTTTCGGTCTCTCTTAGGAACATTTTGGGGTTTTGGGGATTTAGCCTCTTCCCTAGCACTTTCATGCTCTACCACTTCTAGCAGAGCAGCATCAATCTGGCTTGGGGCTGGCCCCTCTGGGTTTTTTGGAGCAGCCTCCTCCACCTCGGCAGGGTTAGCCTCACCTGCACCCTTCTTACCTTTCCCTTTCTTGCCTTTCATTTTACTTGGGGCCTTGGCCCGGCCTGACAAGTATAGTGACCCGTCTGGTTCGTGTGTTCTCTTGAGGACTACATCCGGAGAGGGTGGAGTGGTGAGTTCTTCCCAGGTCAAGTCCCTCCGGCCAGTAGAGTTCCAGAGGTGAGACCTTGCAAAATTGCCTCCTGTAAAAGCATCATGAAACCGGTTCCCCCACTTTTCAGCAGCCCAAGTGTTGATCTTGGTACAAGTGGTTTGCCCGGCCTTTAGATAGTCATTGGAGTCTTTGGGCAGCTCTGTTAAGACAAAAGATAAGACGAGTCAATTTAAGCAAATTCGATAAAAGTAAAAATAAGAATGTAAGGTAGGATCCTTACGATCACTCCTTCATCTGCTGGTGAGGAGACTCGGATTGACTCCAGATTTGATTTTCCTCCCATTCTCCCAAGCGCCGCTTACGAACAGGAATTGAGTCCTCTAGTTTCTCTCCGACTCAAGCAGAGAATGTGGTGGTTTCTGCAGAGACTGGCCACAGCTGCGAATTCCTCCATTGATAAAGGAATCCGAGAGAGCCTGGAGGCCATGATGCAGGACATAAGTGTGTACCAGGCGTTGGGGCTCAGTTGACTAGGGTAGAGCTTGATGAGGTGGAAATACCTAACTATCTCCGGATTTGAGGGGAACCTTAAACCCCAGTTAAAAAGCTCAATGAAGATGACTAATTCACTGAGTTTTCAGTCCATTGGGGTTTCGGGGTCTATGGGGATTCTTATCTTTACGTTCTCCAGAATCCCCCACTTCGTACGCATCCGGCCCAACTCGGCTGTATGGATGAAAGCATAGTTGATTTTTTATAAGGCAAGAAGATATTTAACGTTTACCTTGTGGAAACAAGGTCCCACTTTTCCTTCGAGGATTTCTGGTAATTCTGGATACCTAAGGCATAGTTTCTCTTTGCCCTTATCCTTCTTAGCAGCATCATCACTAGTCTGTCCGGAGGCTTTGGACTCGAATGGAGCCTCTTCGATAGAATCGTCCATTATTTCCTCCATTACCGAGGAAGGGTTTTCAGTTGTCTTTGTGGGGGGGGGGAGTTTGGAGTTGGTTCAGTCTGACCTCCGGACTACTGAGCTTCAATACTCTCCTGGACTCTGGACTCCAGCTGTGGCTCTGATGTGGAGGTTTCTCTTCGGGGGCTTGAGCCAGTGGCCTCCGGTCCGGATAGTCTGTCCTTGGGTACTTTTATGGGTGCCTCTGACCCTGTATTGCTGTCCTTGGCACCTGATTTTGAAGGGGTGCCTTTGCAAGCTTTCCCGTTAACCATCCGACCTTTTCTTCGATCGACCAGTTTGTTGGGAGAAGTATCTGCATTTGACCCCATAGCTATGAATGGGGAAGGCTTTTTTAAGCTAGTGACTGCTGGCCCTGGTTCAACGGTGGGTTCTCATTCTTAAACTGATGAGCCTGAGACAATGGGAGAAAGGTTGGTTTGAAATAATCTCCTCGGTTTAACACTTTTTGTTGAGGACGAACCCTGGTCAGGCTCTGAGTTTGAGGTTACTGGTTTGTCGATAGGGGAGGTAGGTAAGCCTGCTGCAATGCGCCTTTCCCTTTCAACTTTTTGTGCCTTTTCTAATTCTGATAGATTGAGCCACCCGCCTCTGATTAAAGCGTTCCTAGCCGTAAACATAAACAACCAAAATGAAGAACTTGTGTTTGAGAGAGAAAGCTCTGAAAATTAGACAAGTGAAAATGAAGGTGATAGTAAAACAGTGGAAAAGTGTTTTAATTTATAGTAAACCCCAAAAAGGCGCTTTGATTCCTAGGAGAATTCGAAAGGATTTGCAATGATTAAGAAACGGTGCTGATGTCACCTTCATTTAATGAAGAGGTTGCTTTTCAGAGAAGGTGGGTGCGAAATTCGAGGTGAAAAAACGGCTGAAGTAACAAACCAACGAGAGACAAGTGTCCCACGAACTTTGGCAAAAAACCGTTTAGATTCAAAGAGCTTTTTTCAGTCCGGATAAAGCTATGACACAATTCGGAGGACCTGTTCGGATGTAACTGTCACTAGCAACGAACTGTTTTTCAGGTTTTGACAAAGGTTTTTGAACAAACACCTAAAAAAGGGGCTACTGATGAGTCCGGATCCCGTTAGCACTTCGGACAGGGTCAGTTCGGATAATGTCTACCTAACCGGACGGTGAAAATTCGGACACCATCATCCATTGGACTGTTTGAACAGAACTAAAGTACTTAAAACCTAATCACTTCTTGACTAAGGTGCCTGCTCTCCTACTAAGAGCTCATGGGTCCTTGAACTTGACTCGGATCCATTAAACATGACCCGAAAGCCCATAAGGCCCAAATGTAAGGGTATAAATACCCAACCACCAACATTAAATGAGGGTAATGAAAATTAAATACAACCAGGCTGCTTAATTCTCCCTCTACACACTACCCAAATATTAAATACTCTTAAACTTCCATACAGTTCTAAACAAAAATTACAGACATACCCTCAGACGAAAATAAACCACACCAACTACCACATTTATTGTTTGTTAGTTTGCATTAAAAACAATAAATAGAAGCAGTGACTATCAGTCCTCACTAGAGGATTCTTCCTCTTCCTCCTCGTTATCTACGTCCATTATACTTATATAGTTGGTCCCCGATGGACCAGCATCTTCCTCTCTCTTCCGTTTCCTGTTTGGAACCTCTGTTGGCTGAGGTGCAGCCACCAGGGGAACCATTTCAACTGGTTCAGATTCAGTAGAAAAGTAATCCTCGATATCAAAGTCCATTATAGAGACTAGGCTGTTTGGTGGTGCCGCCGGAGTGATTAAGACAGAGCTTCTATTTCTAGTTATGGAAGACCGCGAGTCACCTAAAGAACCAGAGGTAGACATGGTGATTGGAAGTAAAAGATATTATGAGTGTTTGAAATATAGAGTTTGTTTTTAAATTAGCCTCTAGTTACTAATATTATTTATAGGCATGGAGGAAGTCTTTGTGAGGTGGTGGTGTGGCTATATTAATGATTACATATCCTCCTCTGTCCAATCAACAATTAATGGGTTGATTTGATTAGATGGCTTTTTGCGTGCTCAATTCACTTAAGGGCTACCAAGGCAGGTGCCATAGTCTGTTCGTATTCTGCAGTCATATTTTCTAATTATTTAATATATATATATATATATATCAGGATAGGATGCGAACTGTTAGTTGTAGTTTACTCCTGATCATTGTGTAGAAGTAGTTGCTTGTATACATTAGGAATTGTTTAGCACTAGTTTTGTTTATTTTATATATTAGGAAATGATGTGAATTATGCCCAAATACCCACTATTTTTCAAAGTGAGTACGAAAATTTCATACATTGCACATTTCTCAAACAAAAAAACTATTTATATACAACAAAAAAATTACAAGGAATATATGTACACCAAAATATTAAAATGAATATATCCAAAGGCTCCCTCCACAGTTTTCGACATTAAAACGATTACTACCAGTATGAGTTGATGTTAGCATCATTTAGGAAATAATAAAAAAATTCCACTCTAAAGTCTGTTACCATATCTTTATGGTATGTCTCTTGCACATATCCTTTCTCGACAATATCTTTGGCATACGACAGATGAAAATGCCACAGTCGAGGGTGCCATATTTGTTGTGGATTTTTTCTTAAATTTCTCACCTTTCACCCGGTCTTTGAAGGAGGTATGTATCCTTTATCGAGTAAATATTTAATTTGGTTATAATAATTCGTGTCAGGGGTCAGCACAGATACTTATACTCTGATTGCAAATAACTCTCAGGATAATCTGAGAGTTGTTTACAACTCCAACGTATTAGAGTTCCAAAAAAATCTTAGGATGTTTGGTTGCAAACAACTCTTAGCATACCGTGAGAGTTGTTTTCAACTACAGACAACTGAGTTGGGAAACATTCTTAGATTATTCTGAGAGTTGTTATTTAAATGTGTTTTACAGTTATTGTAGCAGTTAAGTGTCTTACCAGCGGTACACGTGTCCTTCTTGTGTAGTCCGTTGCTTGGGGTTTAGGCAGAAGTGGGTTATAGTTTGTTGCCTTCCTAGTCTATATTAATGACGAGCAACGTCCAATGATTGATTTGGTCTTTCTTCTTGCTGCATATTGGAATGAGCACAAGGTTCGCGTTTTTAGACGCTCTGCTAAAAACATCGTCGACTACATTTGTTATTGCTTCTCATACTTCCATTTGATGTTGTATTCAAGGAATATTACATTACAACGACAACATGCAAGGTTTTTGTAGTTTATAGGTAAACTTACGATAGTCATGCTAGAAATTTGCATGCTAAAATTTTGCTTCAGGAAAAGTTTTACTTGGAACTTTCCAATGTACTTCTTTAAGCATCTTTCGAATCCAAGCATCCACAATCTATGAAACGAGTTGTTTATTTAAGTCAAATATATGAGAGTTTTTTGAAACATTCATAAAAATTGGTTGACAATTGGATACCTTGTAGTCAAGGTTCTTTTGAAAAGGTAGAGCCCACAAATCAATCATTTGCACGTTAATTCTGTAGGAAAACTGGGACGTTGGTAAATACCATATTGCTGGATCGGGTGAGTCTTCGTTGGCTTTAATTATCTGTATTTTGTGGTATTCACAGACATCGGTCCGGCCAGTTGTCCGTGTTCTCTTTGGCCAGCCGGTGAGAGTTACTTGTGCCTTTGGAGCTTCTACCACACTTAGCTCTGCCTCAGGAAGCTGTGTCGGTGTTAGTTGATTAAAATTAGGCATCAGGTCATCCTCCTTCACTGTCTCTTCCCTTGAATTGAACATATAAAATAACAAAAATCAAAAGCATTTGTGTCAAGCATCATAATATTATGAGTTGCAAACAACTCTTAGGATAACATGCGAGTTATTTGATACTCCAATTTAATATAATATCGAACAACTCTCAGGATATCCTGAGAGTTTTTTCTAACTCTTAATATATATATATATATATATCTACACAACTCTCATGATATGCTGCGAGTTGTTATAAAATTCTTATACAAATATCCAAGCACTCATAAAATCCTAAAACAATAGTTACAAAATCATTTAAAATTCCGCTTACCACACAGTCGGCGACAAACAATGCGGTTGACTGCTCCGGCATAATCTCCGGATCCCGTCGACAAAAATCATTTGTCACATCCTCCGACATATTCTCCAAAGACCGTTGTATTAAAACATCGTACTCAACATTATCAATTTCATTTCAAAATGTATGTGAAACTTGAGTGGAAAAACCATTAATAGATATATTTGGTAAACGTATTGTGTTATCATACGTATCGGTTGAGTCTGGAGCTTGGCCTTCTATGTTTTGCGGTTGATTCGGTATCGGTCCTACAATTTCAACTTGGCTTAATGATTCTGACTAGGGCTGTCAAAATATCGATATCTGACCAAAATATTCGATATCGAATCCGAAGAAAATGGATAATATCTGTATTCGAAAGAAAACGGATAATATTCGTATCCAAATTCCTATCCGAAAATAGCTAATATGGATATAGTCATATCCGTATTCGAAATATCCAATATCCGAAATTTTATAAATAAAAATATATAATTTTTTTATTTAAGCATATTTTTTAGCTATCCCACATTGTAAAAAGCAAAACAAATTACTAACAAAGTTGGCCATAAATATGGAGGATTGTTTATTTAATAATTGTATATTATCCCACATCTAAAGTTGGAAAAAGAGTGGCTACCAAGTTGCTTATAAAACACATGGTGGTTTTTCATAACAAGCATATCTTTTTTAGTCTTACGACTTTTATCCCACATCTATAATGTGGAAAAGAATTGCTACCAATGTTTCAATAAAAGACATGGTGGCTTTTCAAAATAATTATATTTTATTTAGCTTTATCCCACATCTAAAATGGGAATATGAATTTCTACTAAGGTGCTTATAAAAGTAGTCGTACCAATAGTGCAATTTGTTAAAAAATAGTGGAAAAGAATTGTTACCAAACTTTCTATAAAAGACATGGTAGCTTTTCAAAATAAGTATATTTTACTTAGATTTATTCCACATCTGAAATGGGAATATGAATTTCTACTAAGGTGCTTATAAAAGTAGCCGAACCCATAATGAAATTAGTTTAAAAAAATTAGTGGCAATTCAAATTTTCGGATTCAGATTGTATCTGTATTCGGATAATATCTGTCGAATAAAGATTCAAATATTATTTTTTAATAAATTTTGGATTCGAATTCAGATTCGGATAGTGACTTCGAATTTTGGATTTGGATTCAGATATAGGTAGATGCGTATTCAAAATATTCGTTGGACAACCCTAAATCTGACTTTGCGAAGGCCATTTTTTGTTTTTCAGGTATATCTATGTCTCGCTTTTGGTCTTCTAACGGTGATTCTCTCTGGCTAAGTAGTTCCGACTTCTTACAAGAATTGGCAGGCTCTAACTCTTCCGGAGCTACGTCTTGTGCATATCCGGTCTGTGTTAGCCTTTCTCTCTTTGCCAAGGCTAGGTGTTGTTATTCTCATTGATTTTTTTGTTCATTTTGTGGGTGTTGTCTGTCAGCCTGTTATTTCATACAAAATACAAAATAAAAAGGAATTTGTGTCAGGCATCACGATACTCTGAGTTGCAAACAACTCTAAGGATAACATGAGAGTTGATTAATACCCCAATTTTGATAGAATATAGAACAACTCTTAGGATATCTTGAGAGTTGTTTGATACCCCAATTTAATAGAATATCAAACAACTCTCATGATATCCTGAAAGTTGTTTCCGACTAACATAACAGTCTTGAGATTTGTATGAAAGTGAACATATGGCGAATTGTGTAAAAATAGAGTATAATAGTACGCAAATTGTTAGTAAGAGAAAACCGCGGATTGTTTAAAATACATACCCTCATTTTGTTTGAATATGTATACAATAATATACATTAGTAGATAATTTCATCACATCAATATATTAACATATTCGAATCTTAGTGTACTTCAAATCCACTTACATCTTCACGACTTTCTGCGTCTGCAAGTCCAGATTCTTTCGCTGCCACTTCATTCTCACGAGCTTCTACCTCCTTAACTCTGTATTCTTGGCACCCTACTTACTCTGGCATGTGAGGTACGAGCTGTCAGTCATTTGTAAGAGACTCGTATCTTTATTTCTTCTTTGGAGGAGTCAGACCTATCACTGCCTCTTGTGTAGGAGAAGATTTGTCTGTCTCTCTCTCCGTGGTGTATGTCTCTATGGTGACCAACAACTCTTCCGGTCTTTGTTCAGATGGCTCGTCTGCCTCTTTTTTTAAAACCATCATTTTCGCAGGATAATCATTTGTATCGTCATTTTCGGGTACAACGGATGGTACCAATACGGGTGAATGATTCCTATCATCGTCCTATGCTTCTGGTATTTGCCCATCCTGATTCGGGTCCTTATCCTGAATTTCAGATTGCACAAGTTCCTGCAATTCAGTGGACGCCGCTTCTGATGGCAATGCCAGTGGCTCTGGTTCTTTCTCCTTTGTATGGCTTCCAATCTCGCAAATGGGCTGAGAGAGAGCATTGCATAGTTGTTATATTTCATGCTCCGTTATCTTCAACCTTAATACTTCAAGTTGAAAAAGTAATAGCATAGGTATTATATATATTCCGTGCTGATTAAAGTGATTAAATCTACTTGTCCTTATCGGTATACGTCTTCAACTGTTTTTATCTTGCTTAAGTTCCAGACTTCCTTGGAGTAGCCTGTCTGCGTTTGAGGACAAAATTACAGACCGTGTCACTCATACTATTGTATTCCTCGTCCTCGGCCTCCTCCTGGGGTGTCTCGATCGACGTTGGTGGAATCATTGTTCGGAGGACTGTATGTGGTTCGACTCTGATTGAGATCTCCTGATTAGATTCTTTATGTTTATGTGTCGCCATTTTCCTTGTTTTTGGGGCTGCACTTTTCTTCCTTTTCCTCGGTCTTTCTTCGGGTAAAATTGGTGCAACATCTGGATCTTTCTTTCCTACTTCTCCTTCGAATGCTTTGCTTTCAGCCTTAGTCAAACATATTGGAGCTTCCAAAACCTACAAAAAGAGGAACACCAAATTAAATAGCCGCACGCGGTTTGTTTGGAAAATATCAGGTTATAACCTGATAGTTTTTTGCAAATAACTCGCAGGATATCCTGAGAGTTGTTTGGAACTCTATCAGCTTGGAGTTGCAAACAACTCTATGGAAAACCTAAGAGTCATTTGCAAACAATAAGATGTGGGTTGTTCCCAACTCTATTATCTCTAGGGTTGCAAACAGTTCATAGGGTCACCTGAGAGTTGTTTGCAAACTATAGGTTACGCATTGTTTTCAACTGGCTAAAAACCCTGTCAAGTCACTCGACTATAACACTTGTTGCATTCGTGCCACTACCTTTCAAGTGTCCCCAAAAAGAGTCATCTGTCTTTCAGGTAGTTGCATTCTTACCATGGGCGCGTGCAAAAGCACAGAATGCTGACACGTGGCACCCCCAAAGTACACCAATCTATTGCATATACGGTCACTGGTATTTCTCTTCCAGAAATACCCCCATTCAGTTTCACCCCCTTCCATTTAACCTTTTTACTTTTTTACTCTAACCATTTACTGTCCCCTTTTTAATTTTTTACTGCCTCTTTAATTTTTTACCCATACTAATGTATTTACCCACAGTGAAACCCATTTGCCCACTGTTAAACCTTCAATTTCATCAACCCGACCCGTTTTGTTTTAACCCATTCCTTTCATGACCCAATTATGAATTTCCCCCAATTGTCGAATCCTAACATTTTCCCTCCTCAATTCTATTCCCTGGAAGTTGAAAGAACTCGCAATCGCTCTCCTTCTCTCCCTTAATCGCTATTTCCATCATCAACCCTAGATCCTTCTCACTCACTCAGTGTCTGTGAAACCCTAGGTTACTTCGTTGTCGTCACCACCAAGTGTCTGTCAAACCGTAGGTCTGTACCCTAGGTTTCTCTTTTTGAAAACCCTAATTAGTCAAACCCTAACAACTTCGAATCGAGAGTTTGGTTATGGCTACAATGGCTAAAGATTCATACCAAGGTATGCTTCAAAATATGGTCTCTATTTGTGTTAGTTTATTATTCATACATGTAGTTTCTATCATGGTGTGTGTTCTTTGTTATAATTTGTGATTTGTTTCTTTTTAAGTGTTAACAAACACCTTTTTGCTGTCGACTACCATTATGATGGGTATTTTAGAGGAAGTAGGGTTCTGAAGTATGTTGGAGGGAAGTTGATGACTATCGATTTCATCAACCCAAATACGTTCTCAATCTTGGAGCTACATGAGATTCACTCATTGACCGATTCGGGGAGCGGTGGACACTACCAGTTTGGCTACAAGCTCCCTGGTCTTGGACAGAAAACCCAACTAATAAACAGTGACGCAGATGCATTCATGATGACCCAGAAGTTGGATGATAGCAGGTTAGTGTCCATTTACTCAGATAGGACACCTCCTTTAGAAATCGTGTCTCCTTGTAAAAGGAAAAAAAAATCCACAGACAGTACCTACAGAAACAGTACCTTGAATCGACGTAGAAGGCACCAGTAGCATTGTACCCATTTTTGAACCTGTAGATGTTGGTTTGGGTCAGGGTAGTGATGTTGGTTTAGGACAGGGTAGTGGTGTTGGTTTGGGTTAGGGTAGTGATGCTGGTTTAGGACAGGGTAGTGGTGCTGGTTTAGATCATGGTAGTGATGCTAGTTTAGATGATGGTTTAGGACAGGGTAGTGGTGCTGGTTTAGATGATGCTAGTGGTGCTGGTTTAGGACAGGGTAGTGGTTCTGGTTTAGGACAGGGTAGTGGTGCTGGTTTAGGACAGGGTAGTAGTGTTGGTTTAGGACAGGGCAAAAATGTAGAAGATGAATTTGTTGGAAATGATCTGGTTAAAAATCTATTGGTTAAAAATGTGTTGGTTGAAAATGATTTGGGTGCAGTAGAATGTGATGGGGTTGAAAATAATGCTGGAATTATTGAGAATAATAATCAGGAAGATTACGATGAGTCTTTTGAAACGTTCATAGATGAAATGTATGATGAGTTCTTACCCAAAAAGAACGGTGCAGATAATAGCGTAGAAGGTTCTGGTGAAACATATGGATTAGCTGGTAAGTGTGACGTTGATGATGTACATGTTGGTGTAGCAGTTGTTGATAATGTTGTTAGAGTAGGGGATAGTGTGGATGTTGTTGTAAATAATGGTTTAAAGGGCCAGGGGGGTGGTATAGAGATTGATGTTGCAGTTGATGTTAGTGTTCATAAGGTAGGGGACAATGTAAATGATAATGTCAATGTTGGTTTAGAGGGGCAAGGTGATGACAAAGAGGATGTATATGATTATGTGGGGGCTGGTATAGAGGGTGAGGGTGCATATGATACTGTGGATGATCATGAGGAGGGTGATGTAGTTAATAGTGCAGATCATGTTAGTCCTGATCATGTGGAGGATGATGCAGTTAAGGGTGCAGATGATGCTTTAGATGACCATGTGGAGGGTGATGTAGTTAACAATGCAGATGATGTTGTAGATGACCATGTGGAGGGTGATGCAGCTGGTACTGAAGATGTTTGCAATGTAGCGTTGGGTACAAATGCAGATGAAGGTGGTAATGTTGAGGTTGGTTCACAGGCAGCTGAAGGTGGTAATGTTGAGGTTGGTTCACATGCAGTAGATGGCCTAGAAGGCCTGAAAGCGTCGTTGTTTTCTGGGGTGGACATGACGCAATTTGACGAGATGCATAAGCACACACCACAACCTCGCCAAATGAATAGTGATGGCGATGAAAGTGCAGACAACAGTTAAGGGCCGTCTAAATATACCACAACTGAAAGCGAGGATGAGGAGGTCTGTTCTGATGGAAGTGTATACAGTGAGTGTAGTACTGAGGAAGAATTCATAATCTTGGACAATTTGACCAGCCCTGATACAGAAGAAGAAGCTACCACTTCGAGAAGGACCCGACCCAAAAAATTCAAGCCAAAGATAAGAACTTTCAAGCCACCCAGTGAACTGAAGTATCTTCAGTTGGCTGTAGGCCTTGCATTTACATCCAAACAGACTTTGAAAGATGTGGTGAAAGAGTAAAGCATTAAACAGCAGCGTAGTGTAAAGGTCTACAAGAATGACAAGATGCGGTGCAGTTATAAATGCAGCGAGCCAACCTGCAAATGGTTTATTTGGGCTTCTAACCAAGGTTTTTCACCTACGTGGAGGATAAAGACACTCAACGACAACCACACTTGTGTTCCCACTCACAAAAACAGATTCCTAAACGTGCAGTGGATAGCAAAACACTATATGAGGCAGTGGCAAGCTGATCCCGACTGGTCTGTGAAGAGTTTAATGGCTGAGTTGGCCAAGGATTTTTTGGTGAAGATCACTAGAGCAAAGGCGTATCGTGCAAAGTCGAGAGTGCTAAATATTATCCTTGGTGATGACAGGATTCAGTACAGGAAGCTTAGACAGTACGGTGAGGATCTTATACGAACCAACCCAGGGACTACGGTGGTTATTAAATGCAACGATTCAGAGTTCGAACAAATTTATGTTTGCATATAGGGGTTGAAGAGGAGGTTTGATGCTGGGTGTAGGCATGTGCTTGTTCTAGATGGGTGTTTTTTGAAAGGGTCGTTTGGAGGAAAACTGCTTGTTGCAGTTGCTGTTGACGCAAATGAGCAAATGTATCCTCTTGCTTGGGCAGTGGTTGAGAGTGAAAATAAGTCTTCTTGGCAATGGTTTCTGGAACTATTAGCAAATGATGTTAACATACACAATCAAGGCATCTTCATATGGATTTCAGACAAACAAAAGGGTCTTGTTCCAGCATTGAAGGAATTGTTCCCAAACGCTGAGCATCAATTCTGTGCTCAACATCTGTATGCCAAAATGAAAAAGGTATTCCCAAGAAAAGAGGAGCACATACTGTTTTGGGCTTGTGCGAGGTCATCATTTGTCCTTGAGTTTGATTTTCACATGAAGGAATTGAAACGATGCAATGCAGCCTGTCATGAATGGCTATCACAGAAGCCCGTGTCTGAGTGGAGCAAGGCTCATTACAGAGAGGAAAACAAGTGCTTCATGCAAACCTCAAATTTGGAAGAAACGTTTAACTATATTATCCTAGACTACAAATCTAAAGGGATTATAAGCTTGTTGGAAGGTATAAAGGAGCAGACATTGCGTAGAATTGTGAAGAAAATCAACTAGATTCCAAAGTGGGATCAACCGATTTGTCCGTCCGTTAATAAAAAACTTACCAAGAACTACAAGTTTGCTGGTGACTGCAACGTACTTCCTTCAGGTGGGCCAAATTTTCAAGTTGAAGAGAGAAGGGTGCAG